>KZ819198.1:248075-674069 GCA_003144125.1 Testicularia cyperi
ATCCGGGTTGTTGAGGTGGAATGTGGAATGCGAACTGAGAATGTCAGAGTTTGGAAGCGCGGGACATTTTATTGACTTCGTTCATGAGGACGGACTGCATGCGGAGGCCGAGCATGATGTTGCCCTTGACCTTGATTTTGCCTTTGAGGAACGCGGCTTGCGGGTTCATCTGGCCCAGGGCGAGTCGGATCATGTCCCGGTCCGAGATGGTTAGGATGCAGTCCGGCTTGGGTTTGGCTGGACCGGGGCCTCTGACGATCTCGCCTTTTCGTCGCATGTCGACGTAGAACTGTACTGTTTTTTCCGTCAACCCTGCCTCGGGGCTTGGCTTGACGTTGAACTGGAATGTCCCGTTCTATGTTATCGAATTTATATGAGGCGACAGACATAGGGAATAATATTATAAGGGAGAAGGAGACAGAGTTGGAAAGAGTTGGAAAGAGCTGGCTTCAGCGTCTGGCCACAAATGCAGACCCGTAAGAGCAATATGTGGGAACATGGCCGTGTGAACTCACCACTGCCTTGAGCGCCTGCTCGAGCGTCATCATGTCGAGACCCTCGAGCATGTTTCCCTCCTCTTGCGAGTGCATCAATGCCCAAAACACCTGCATCGACACAAAAACAACAGACCTTCATCAGCACTACTGCTCTTCTTCTCTCCGACTCTCGTCTGGTCTTTGATCGAACCGCTTTTGCTACTTACCACAGCAAATAGCTTCGAGACCCTGCAAGATGCCAAGTGGGCAAAACAGGTCGCGAGAGGGACAAGATAGAGAAGAAGAAGAAAGTTGTCAGTATGGCGAGTCACTACCATTCGATCTGGGCGACGAGGATTCAGGGATGGGGGGACGGACTCACTCTACACCGGGGATCAGCAGCTCGGTGGGATCGGTCTGCTGGTCCTTGGGCTTGTCCGGATCGCTGAAGTCCAGGTCGGCCGCCTGGTCCAGGATGATCTTGAAGAGGTTGGTAGAGTCGTCGTCCTTGCCCATTTTTTGACGAGATGTGGTGTTCGAGCTGCGCAGATGGCTGGGATGAGTAGAGGATACCGAATGCAAGTCTTTGGGGTGCTTTGTTGGCTGAATACTGCAACGGTCTTTGCCCACGTGTGTGCGTATATATACAGTTCCGTAAGCTGTAGTGCAAAGTTTGTGAAAGAGCGAGAGGGCTAGCCGTCCCCGAGTTGCTTAGAGACAGGGATTGGATGGGCTTGTTGGAAAAGCACAAGACTGAGGACTGACGAATGGTGATGGACGTGATCGTGGTCACAAGGACACGTCTCAGTGGATGCAAAGGAGGACGATACCAGGCACCGCGATGTACTGGCACCGCAGTGTAGTCGGTTTCACGGATCTGTAGCAGCACAGACGTGTTTGGCATGGTGAGACAATCAAGACAGCCCGTCACACAGACATGACTGCAGTACTGTACAGTAGCTCCATCCCAATGTGATTGGATTCCGCAGGGTGGTGCGCAAGGCACACGGACATGTGTGGAGAGGAGAGCTTTGGGACCTTTTTGTTATTTTTTTGGGCGTTTTGAGATTCATGCATGCAAGCCCGTCCGTCCAGTCCAGGTTCCGAGTCGCAAGCGAAGAGCGAGATCGTCTTCCGAACGAGGATACGATGCTGTACCGTAAGGTCCTGTACCATACACTCAGGATCAAGGCAGGTCTGGACTCTACCCCGCAATCAGGCTCGATGGCAGTGGATTGGTCGAGGTACAGCCGACAAGCAAACATCACAGTACTGTACTGTAGTTGTGCAGCTATCGTTGTGAGCCATGACTGCCCTTTCTCTACAGCTACTGTAGTGTGTGTGTACGAAGTGCAACTGGGAGGCACCTGGCTGGGTTGGCTTCGGCTGGAAGCGAGCTTAGGATATGTGTGGCAGGGCGCAATTTCAGAGTGCTGAGTTCCAATCTGCAGCGTCTGAAGTATGCGGGGTAGACCAAGCGAGAGATCTGTGTGATATTCATATCGGCTTCCCGATTCGTAACTCTTTTCTCGTCGGGGGCATCATATCTAACAGCCATAGCTCGACCCTTCCCAGAGCTTCAACAGCCCATCCGGAAGATTGTGAAGAAAAAAAATCCTTCGTGGTTCCAAGACGAGAAGAACTCCACACAGAAATGACTGCAGGCTGCAGCAGCTACTCTAAACCCAAAATGCACTGGCCTGGCTCCAAGTAAAGCACTTCTTCTCAAAAGTATATGTTCGTTTCCACCCCATCGTGGCGTTGACGTGGAAAGGACACGACTTCACATTCACTCACTGAGACGTATCCCCAGTCATGACTGTTTCCAAGGTCGAGGCATCGTTCTCGCCCAACCTGCTGGCGCCAGAGACGGTGCAAGATTTCAACAAGCAGTACGAGGCAAGCGGACCGTACAAGCACGCGGTGGTGCCCGAGCTGATCAACGACGAGCTGCTCAAGGCGACCCGCAACGAAATCATCCAGGAGCTCCGCTTCGCCGAAAAGGAGACCGACATCTACAAGGTCAATCAGACGGGCGATCTTGCCAACCTCGATGGCCTGCCCGAGGAGGAAGCGGGTCGCCTTCAGTCGCTCCTCCAGGTGCGCAATGCCATCTACTCGGAAGAGTTCCGAAGCTGGCTTCAGGGCGTCACTGGCTGTGGACCGCTTAGCGCAAAGAAGAAGGATATGAGCATCAACGACTACCGCCAGGGCTGCCACCTTCTCAACCACGACGACGTCATCTCCACCCGTCGCGTCTCCTACATTCTCTATCTCCCAGACCCCGAACAACCATGGCAGCCAGAGTGGGGTGGCGCACTCGAACTCTACCCCGTCAAGACCAAGGGCACACCGGACGACATTCCCAGCAAAATCATCCCTCCCAAGTGGAACCAGTTCACCTTCTTCACCGTCCAGCCCGGACACTCGTTCCACTCGGTCGAGGAGGTCGTCAGCCCCTCCCAGTCGCGTCTCAGCATCTCTGGTTGGTTCCACCGACCCCAGGAGGGCGAGCCCGGCTTCACCACCGAAGACGAGAAAAAGGAGGCCGAGGTGGAAAAGGAAATGAGCAGCCTCGAGAGCCTCTCGGCCCAGGAAAACGCCAAGCTCACCGAGCCATACCCCGAATCCTCCGAGCCTCCACTGCCTGGTTCCCCGCTCTCGCAGGACGAGAAGCGATTCCTCATCCAGTTCCTCAACCCGGCCTACCTCACTGAAAAGACGCAGGAACAGCTGTTTGAGCAGTTTGGCGATGATTCGCACATTTTGCTGTCGGACATCCTGCGCAAGGAGATCGCACAGCCCATTGAGAAAGCGCTCCGGGATGCCGACCAGCGAGACGGCTTCCAATGGTGGCGATCGGGCAAGGGTGAATCCTCCACACGCATCCAGTCCCACGGCGTAGGCACCGACCGTGCCGAGAAGGCCGACGACGAGGCCAGCCGATGGACCATCGCCGGTCCGCCACACAAACAGCGATATGCTGTGCTGGCAGACCAAAAGACCCCCGCCAAGGCCGACGAGGTCTCCAAAACCAAGGTCCCGTCGCCATTGCCAACTTCGGCCAGCGAGCTCATGCGTTTGGTGAGCGAGGTGCTCTTCCCCTCTTTGCCATTCCGACACTTTTTGGCCAATGTTTCCCAGATGGTCCCGCTCGGTGCGCGTCCGATCGAAGCTCGCCGCTTCCGCCCCGGTCTCGACTACACCCTTGCCCGGTCCGATACGGAGCCGGTGTTGGATGTGACGCTCAACCTCACGCCTGATGTTGTCAAGCCCTCGCTTGACGAGGAGCGCAAGGGCGGTCCCAAGGGTCTTGCGGGCAAGGCCAAGAAGGCCAAGACTGCATCGTCGTCGTCGTCGTCGTCGAGCAGCAGTCTGCTAAACAAGAAGGAGGCAAAGGATCTGCAGGCCAAGTGGGAGAGCGGAGATATCGGCGGCTGGGAATGCTACATGGCGCCACACGAGGGTGAAGAAGACCCCGCCGTCTACCAGAGCGGTCACAGCGGCAAGAAGAAGCCCCAAGACGGCGCCACGGACGGCGAAAATGCGAACGACAATGAAGAGGAAGAAGAGGAGGAGGAGGAAATCGTCGAAATGATCCCAGACGACGGCGAAGATGACGACGAAGACGAAGACTTTGACGGTGTCCTGCTCAACCTCACGCCCACGTTCAACACCCTCAGCATCGTACTGCGCGACGAAGGGGTGATGCGGTTCGTAAAGTATCTGGCTGCAGGTGCGGGCGGATCACGCTGGGATGTGATTGGCGAGTTCGAGATCGGTGCTATTGAGGAAGAGGACGAGGAGATGGACCAGGATGACGCTTGAACGCGCTTTTTCCCCCCAGCTCACTGGTCTTGAGGAGTCTCGCTGTCACTTTGCATGTATCGTACTCGTACCTTTTTCGCTGCTCTTAGTCCCTGCCTTTTATTGCATTCACACTTGTTCCTAGCATTGTCATATAGAATATGACTTCTCATTTCCTCGCTCGTCCGACTGCTTGTTCGTTCGCATGTGTTGCGTGACCTTCACACATGGAGGCGTGGCTGCCATGCTATCGTCGATACCATCGTGAAAGAATTTCAGATGCCGAGCTGATCATTCGCATAAAGAGCTTTAGATCGTTGCAACTCGGCAAGATGCGGTGTGGTGCATGGCGAGCGCGGGTGTGTGTTGGTTGCACTGTAAGATGCAGGCCTGCACTGCGACTGTGACTGTGACTGCGCCAGTGCCGGTGCGGCGGACAGTGACACGCGAGAAGAAGTGGGAAACAATTTAGACTGCGCGATGCGCGTCAAGTTGGCCAACCAACCTGATTGCTTTTTTTCCTTTCCAAAAGAGGCTGTGGTGTTGGTCTCATTGTCCCAATCGTTCTCTATCATTGATCACAAGCCCATCTGCCACTTCAAACGGAGCACCCTACGATGTGGTACGTATACGATTGCCAATCGACCCTCGCTAGTCGCCAATCGCAAGTGAGCGGAGTACTGTATCCTGGTTCCTGAGTCCGCCTTGCTCATCTCGTCTCTTGGTCTCGTGTCCTCTTGGTCTCTGGAGAACAGCAAACACATCCTCAACGCACAGGTCTCGATTCGAGCGCCTTGCTGTCAAAAGTTCTTCGACGTACGTATCGCTTCCCCTTTTTTTCCTCTACGTCTTCACTTGTAAAGCCGTTGGACGATCTGCCTGTTGCTCGTTGCTTACATCTGGCAACACCTTTGACCTCGAACTCGAACTCGAACTCGACTGCACGGAAACCGAAACGGAAACGAACACGGATCTACAGTGCCCAGAATGCCACGCCGAGTCACAAGATCATTCGCTTCGCAAGACGGTCGAGCTTGCGTTCGTATGCAAAAAGTGCCGCAAGGCTTTCAGAAAGGATCTCGCACAGTATGAAGAGTCTGACGAGTACTGTCCGCATTGTGACAATCACTATGTGAGTTCGCTTGCTTTGCCCCTTCCACCAGCACTGTAGCGGAACATACCAGAGAGCAAAGTAGAGAATGTTGTCCACTGATGGTTGACGCTTGACGCTTGACGCTTGACGATCGACGGCTTTCAAAACCAACAGGTGATTGATGCCAAGACACCACAGGCGATGCTGTCGGTAGAAGGCGAGGACGCACGAGTCGACAACCGAATGCTGAAAGACGAGCGAATGCGCTACGACCCGCGCAAAGACTTTTTCGGCCGACGAGTAGCAGCCCAAGAGACGGAACGTATCGACGAAGGCGGTGTCATCCAAGCCATCCGCGATCGCAACGAAGGCAGACTAGGCCCAGACGGCCTCCCCATCGACGCAGCCGGGCCCGTTGGTGAAGACGGAAAACCTATCCTCGACGCTTCCTCCCTCCACGCACCTGGTCGGAGAGCGTACAACAAGTTCGACGACGATGATTTGGATTGGTCGTAACAACCCAATTCTTTCAAAAATGTTCCGCCACCTGCCTTATTTTTGGACCTCGAGACATGTATTTGTACGAAAACTCATAGCAACAAACAACAACAACAACAACAACAGCAAAAGCAGAAGCAAGTCTGCACGAATGTATCGTGCGGGAACATGGACACACACACACACACGCGCGCGCAACCAGGGAGGCTCGAAACTCGAAGGCGGTTCGATGCGGGAGCGACACTATTAGCAGGTCCATTAGGATCAAGATGTGGGATGAACGAGGGGTATCTGTGTATCGATTACAAGCGTTGGCGGGTCATGCTAGAGGTCATGGGGGACCTCGAAGCTCTCGGATGCGAGCTTGGTGAGCTCCTTTGCGAGTGCCTTGCGTCGGGGATCCGTCTCATCAGCGCACTTGGATTCGAACTGTTTCATCTGCTCCAGAATCGCCTGGTAGGTTGCTGGAGGCATGGCTTGCGGATCACGCACGTAGACGTCGATACCAGAAGGCGTAGCAGGCGTCTTTTCAAAGTACGTGACAACCCAGTCGAATTTGGTGCGACTCGTATCAGTGAGGTCGTAGGGACCGTAGCCGATTACTTGCCATTTGGAGTGGAAGAACTTGAGCAACCCATTGCCGGTCCATTGGAAAGATGCGCTGTATGGTAGCAAGAGCCACGAGCCAAGAGGGTGAATATTAAGGAGAAGAGAGAGAGTGTGACAGTGTCAGCCGGGGTGCCACAGGAACGGTGGTCAGAGAGCAAAGCAGGATACTTGCCCGTTCTGTGCATCCTTTTGCAAGACATTGGTGCCCTTGATGCCAAAGAATTTGTTCATGAGGCCCTCTTCAGCCTTCCATTTTGCGTCGAGGTCCTTTCCGTGCGGGTTATCGACGGTCTTGCTGCGGTTGTCGGATCGAATCTCGTCGTCGAACTTGACCTGACCGTCCTTGGCCGTTGCGTTGGGCACGTAGCGGATCACTACATTCTTTTTGGGTTTCCAGAGCGGCAAGGAGGAGCCGACAATGTACCAGAACCCTGCGATCGACTTGGATGGCAACGAGTCAAAGTGGAGGGGATGTCCTGCCGCGTAGCTGGTTGATGGGAGGTCGATGTCAAAAGCGCTCTGGTTGGTCTGCGCGGTTGCCGCTACGGCCTCTGGCTGTTCTACCGCGGACATACTGGAGGAAAAGTCTGTAATGTTCGTGGTGGTTGGAACACTTGTCGCTACGTCGAGCAAGTCAGGGCCCAAAGGAGCTGCAATATAAATCCTCCGACTTGCTGTCCATGGGCAACGTCCGAATCAGGTCATAATTGACTCTTTTCACACATGCAGTGTGAGCGCGGCGTGTGCATGTCTTGCATACGCCGCATTCCCAAAAGCGAAGTTAATCTGACACGCATGGGTCATTTTTCTTAGTCAGATCGCCGATCGAGTTGAGTTCAGGTTGGACAGTTCGATGACATCCAACTTGCCTCGCTCGTCGCAGTTCGGCGTTGCGGGCCGATTTTTTCAGTGTTCCACTTTCCCCGCTGTCGGGGTCGGCGGCCATGAGCCTGAGGGTACTTCAAAAAAAGGGAGCCTGGCCTTGCGTTCCGGCATTCGAGCTGAGGCAACACGCCCTGCAGGTTGTATGCCTCCACTTTTCAGATTTTCGCCCTTCCTGCCCGAAGCCATGCATGCCGTTGATTCATCCAGAAGCACAAGACGAAAGTCTGCCTCCGCCCCTGTCTACCTGCGTTCCCGATGGAAGCCCGCACGCAGGCCACAAAACATCTCCGGTTTGTCCGACTCCTTCTTCATGCTGTTTGCCACGATGCCGCTGTGCCATTCTCTGCTCGGGGCACGCAATGCAGAAGCATGCTCAGGAGTCTGGCCAATGCCGTGGACCCTTCGGGTACTCTACCAGCTTGGCCTGGTGATTGGCAGGTGCGTTGCGGTCGACTTGTGTTCGGATCTATCCGAGAAGTACTGCGCCAAAAGCTGCGGTGGCTAGCTTTGGTCGCTCACTCGCTCGCTCGCTCGCACGCACGCATCTATCTCCTTTGTACTGTGGTCCTCCTGACTACGGTACTGAGAAGAATCTGCAATCGAGTGACTAGTGACGGGCTCAGATCAAGTTGAGTGGTGATAGAGAGTGAGACGCAGAGCAACTCTATAGGGGAGCCGAAGTTGGGGTGACAGAGGCAGACGAGGGCGCAGAGACAGCTAGCCTTGGCATCTCTCGCATCGCATGCAATTTGACTTCATCGTGGATTTCATCGTGGATGAGTGATGTGTGGCAGAGTACCGGTCAATCTGTCGTGCTTCCTTGTTGTCCGCATTTCCGTACTTGCCTTTTCCCCGCACCCCGCCCCACCTGACGGCAGGCCCGACCATCTTCGGCCTCGTGTCCGGTCTCTCTTTTGCGTCCAGTCAATACTGTAATCGTCAACTTCAAAGCCTCTGGGACGTTTCTCACTCACGCCGTAGCCATCAGTCTAGACCGACCATCCAATTTGAGCAAGCAGCCCTGTTTCTTTCTTCTCCCTATCTCCGTCACAGCCATTTGAGAGCAAGCAAATCACTTGCGCATACCCTTATAACCCACGCACTTGTCGCCTCCACCCGCTCACATTGCTGCTCTCTTCGCTAGTCTTCCATAGCACGCAAATCTCGTCACTTTGGGTGTCGCCTCTCGAATCTCATTGGGTCGGCGCATATCGACACCACCACCAGTATCACCATAGGAGCAAAGTCTCATCCTTGCATCTCCGAACCTCACCATGTCTCCGGGTCTCATGGCGGCTGACGCCAAGCAGACCGACGGCTTCAATGCCCAGGCCATCGAGGCCAGTTCGGCTGCAGTCAAAAACGGCAGTGACAAGGAAGGTCTCGGCGCAGGCAAGACCTTCGAAGGCCAGGCCAAGCTGCCACATCTTCCCATCCCCAAGCTCGAAGACACCTGCAGTCGATACCTCTCGTCTCTCCAGCCCCTTCAGTCAGCAGAACAGCATGCAGCAACAAAAAAGATCGTGTCGGAATTCTTGCAAAAAGGCGGTCCCGAGCTCCAAAAGCAGCTGCAAGAGTATGCCAGCACCCGAGCAAGCTACATTGAAGAGTTCTGGGACGAGTCGTACCTGCAGGCCTCGGACTCGGTGGTGCTCAACCTCAACCCCTTCTTTATCCTCGAGGACGACCCTACGCCAACCCGCGGAAACCAGCTGATGCGAACTGCCAACCTCATTCTGGCCAGTCTGGCATTCATTCATGACCTCCGCACTGGCGAGCTCGAGCCGGACAATGTGCGTGGCACTCCCCTCGACATGTTCCAGTACACACGGCTGTTTGCGACCTCGCGCATCCCCACAGCTAATGGCTGTCGCATGGAGGTGGAGCCCGAGTCTAGACACATTGTCGTGATGCGTCGCGGCCAGATCTACTGGTTCGAGGCTCTGGACGAGGAGCACCGACCCCTACTCACCGAGCGAGCTATGCTTGGCAACCTGCAGGCCATTGTTCGCGATGCCGACAAGGTTGGTGCCGAAGACGTGGCCAAGGGATCCGTTGGTATTCTTACCACCGAAAAGCGTCCCATCTGGTCCATGTACCGCGAACACCTGCGCGAGGATTCGCACAACCGACGCTGCCTCGAGGTGGTCGACACAGCGTTGTTTGTGGTCTGCATGGACGACTCTTCGCCCTCAGACGCTGCCGAGCTCAGCAACAACATGCTGTGCGGAACCTACAAGCTGTCGCGCGGAACCCAGATCGGAACTTGCACCAACCGCTGGTACGATAAACTGCAGATCATTGTCTGTGCCAACGGTGCAGCGGGTATCAACTTTGAGCACACCGGTGTCGACGGCCATACGGTGCTTCGCTATGCTGCCGACGTCTACACCGAGCTGATCATGCGATTTGCCAAGTCGATCAATTCGGCGACCAAGTCACTTTTCAAGGCCAAGACGTCGCCGTTTGCCAAGGGTGCTGGCAAGAAGGCAAACGGTACCAGCAGCCCATCTGAACAGGACGCCCAGCGTGCTCAGGATGTCGCGCTCGCAACGGCCCCCAAGAAGCTCGAGTGGAACCTCACCCGCAAGCTGACCGACGGCATCCGATACGGCGAGACCCGACTCTCGGATCTCATCTGCCAAAACGAGTGCGAGGTGCTCGAGTTCGACACGTACGGCAAGAACTTTATCACGCGTCACCGCTTCTCGCCCGATGCCTTTGTGCAGATGGCGTTCCAAGCAGCTTACTACAAGCTCTACGGACGGTGCGAGACGACCTACGAGCCCGCCATGACCAAGGCGTTCCTGCACGGCCGAACCGAGGCCATCCGAACTGTGCAGCCTCACTCGGCCAAGTTTGTAGAAACCTACATCAGCCCCGACGCCAAGGTCGAGGCAAAGCTCGACGCACTCCGCAAGGCGTGTGATGGGCACTCGAAGCTTTCCCGTGCGTGTGCTGGCGGGCAGGGACACGATCGACATCTGTACGCGCTCCACAACCTCTGGAAAAAACAGCAGGCCGAGGCGGGCAAGTCTGACTCCGTACCTGCTATCTTTACAGACGCTGGCTACGGGACGCTGAACCACACGGTGATTTCGACGTCCAATTGCGGCAATCCTGCTCTGCGCATGTTTGGCTTTGGACCTGTGGTGCCTGACGGATTCGGTATTGGATACATTATCAAGGACGATGGGATCACCATCTGCGCAAGTTCGAAGCATCTCCAGACCAAGCGGTTCTTGGATACCTTGGAAGGATATCTGCGGGAAACACAGCGGATGATCATCGAAACATACAAGGCGGCAAACACCCGCGCTCAAGCCACCTACATCGACCATGCGGGCGTCGAGTGCGATGTTCGAACCGGCCTCCCCATCGGCTCCAAGAACAACGGCTATGCTGACGACCTCCCTGCTGAACATGTCGGTCAGTCTGGCTACTCGTTCTTCGGTGACGAGAACAAACAGGATTCCAAAGCCTCCCCCAACGCAACTAAGGACTCACAGGGCCATCGTCACAGACTCTCGGGCGTCGGAAAAACCCTTCTCTATGACGAGTACAACTAGATCTCGTTTGCAAAGCCTGTTCCCTTGGAACTCTTTTTTTTCTCTTTTGTCATTATGTATTCGTTTGCTCCTGCATAGCTACCCATGCTACCTCTCTCTCGCGTCTCGCGTCTCGTCACAGCTTTTAATACCGATTTCAAATGCAGACTATGTGCTATTCAAAGCATTGCAATCAGTCTGGTTCAAACTGGCATACGTTGCAACTGGCCGTAGTGAGTAAGACCAGACGGTCTGCATTGGGCCAGCAGGATGAATCGACGAAACTGCATTGGCTGCGTGTGTGCGTCACAGTGTGTACATGTGTGTTTGAAACAAAGAGAAAAGGAGGTTTGGGGGGGGAGGGGGTATCTGGTATCGCTGATATACGGCTCAGGGTGGGTTTGAAGGGGGTTTCAAAAGGCAGGGAAGCCTTCAAAGCCATCGTGTGCACCGGTGGGAGGAGGGGGAGGGGGAGCTCTCTTGTCGCGGTAGGACTTCTTGCCCCTACCAGCGCCGCCTTTATGGGATCCGGCCGTGATGACGCCGAACTCATCTGCATCTACGGCGGGTTTACCAAATTGTGCGGCGGCGGCAGTGTAAATCGAGCCTGCATCACCATGGCCTTCGGGGTGGTTCTGAAGCGAGTCTTCGTTCTCATACAGATTGGGAAGGTTGAATGCCGGAGCCACCGGGACAGTGTGGGTAGAGATGGAAGTTGCAGTAGTGGCGGGGTGAATACCGCCAAGGGAATGGCTCTGGTGGGAACCGGAGTAAATGCCGGAGGAGCTGTTGGAGGATTTGGAAGAGGTGCGTTCGTGACGTCGTGGACGATCTCGGTAAGTTGGTCGACCGCCGGATGACGAAGAGGAGGCGGAAGCTAGAGCGCCCCCGCCCCCGCCACCACCACCCAAGTGTAGCGGGCTGGAGATCTGACCTGTTCCACCAGCAGCCTTGACATGCGAATAGACATAGCGACCACTTCCTGATCCACTGCCGCCCGACGAGCCACCACCACCACCACCACCACCACGGCGGTAGTCAGCAGTCAATCCACCAGCGCTCCGACTCCCGCTATGCTGACTCCCCGATCCCCCCATGCCCCGTTCTGCGCGGTTCTTTTTCTTGCCAAAGGAGAGACCGGCGATGTCGGCCTCCTCTTCTTCGCTCTCGTCTGCCTTTTCGCCCTGCTTGAGTTCGGATCCGGCCGCGGTGGTAGGTGAGGTAGAGAGCGCGGGGGACTCGTGCGCGAAGGTGGGGGAGAGGTACTGATTGAACCCGTGAGCCTCTGCTGGCGGGTGCGGCGGGGGTGCGGCGTGGTAGTAGTGGTGGTGGTGAACTACTCCGGCTGGCCCTTGCTCTTCCACGACGTATTCACCCTCGGCGTAGGGATCGTGCTGCTGGTGCTGGTGCTGGTGCTGGTGCTGGGGGTACGCGGCATAGTCTTCTGCCGCATCGTCGTACTGATCGTACGCGGCGCCGGCATAGTCGGGCTGGTGCGGCTGGTGCTCGTACGCTTCCGGACCATCGTCAAAGTACTGCTGGTGATGCTGCGAGTCGGGATCTTCCGGCTGCTCCTCGTGGAAGTTAAAGCCCCCGGCTGCTGCCTCCGCCTCAGCCTCCGTCTGCCAGCGCTTGGCGCCCTTGGTGTCCGACTGAAGCTTCAAGAGTCCGGCCTTGGCTGCTTTTCGCTCTGCCTTTCGCTTCGCTTTTGCGATTGCTGCCTCTTCTTCGGCTGCCAGCTTCGCCTCTTCCTCACGTTGGCGCTGCGCCTCCTCCTCGGCTTCCTTCTTCTGTTTCGCTGCTTCTTCTTCCAGAGCTCGCTTGCGCTTGGCTTCGGCGGCCGCTTCCTCCTCTTCCGCTTGAGCTCTCGCTCTGGCTCTGGCTTCCTCCTCTGCTTTTCGTCTTCGTGCCTCCTCGGCTTCCTGTCGTTCTGCGGCTTCTGCCGCTGTCTCTTCTCCCGTCACGTCCAGTGCATCGCTGCGACCAAAGTTGGCAATGGCCGAATCGTCCAGCATGCCAGCATCTTCATCGCCGCTCTCAACAAAACCCTGGTTGATGAGGCTTCCGTTGCTGTCGGTGCTCGCATTGCTAGATGTCCGGATATGTCGTGTGGAGGAGGCAGCGTTGTCGAGGTGTGGACGATGGGAGCTCTCGGCGCCTTGACGAATTACGCTACCAAAGCTGGCGGATCGGGCACGGCGTCTGTCGTCGTTGCTGTTCGAGGCTGGTCGACCGAGAAGACCGCAACTGAGCGATTTGCCGAGTTCGGTGACGTCGTACATGAGCATACCGCAAGTGCGGCCTTCTGCGCGTTGGCGTGCACGCGCACGGCGACGCCGAGCCGCCGAACCGGATCGTGAGTCGCGATCCGCAATATTGCTGAGGAGCGAGATGGCGTCCGAATCGTCGTAATCGTCTCCGCCGCTGGTTGGGCGGCCGAGTGGCGAAGACATGAGGCCCTGTCGTTCCTGGGCATTGCGTCTAGCTGAGCTGGAGCCTGGGCCGGTGGCGGGTCGAGAAGATGGACCAGGCTGACTCCTCCTACCACCACCGCCAAAGAGCTGCATTGTCCAGTTGCTGAAGGAGGAATGGGAGTGCTGCGCCGGCACCGATGCTGGCGCAGACTGCTGCTGTCGGATCATGCTGAGATATGTTCGGACAATGGTGGCGATGGATGCAGGATGGATGAAGTTTAAAGGCTTTGGCTGCGCAGCATTGTGATGGCTTGGAGTGTGAGCATGTGATGCAGTTTCAGCCGGTGATTGAGAGCGGAGGTGCCGAAGACGACTCCATCGAGATCTAAAGTGCTGCTGCTGCACATAAACAGGCTGTTCAACAACGGATAAGGCACTGGAGCACTCACTGGCCCGTGTTGGTCTCTGAATGGCACCACAAAGTACAGCACCGTTCTGTAGAGTCGAGGAACGTGTTTTGGATTATTTCCGTTTCTGATGGGGGAACTTTTTTTTTATTTTTTGGATTGGCAGACAGGGGGAGCCCAGCCAGACTGGCAATAACATGCACTGCATACGCTCGTGAATGCGACTGCAGTCGGCACAATTCTACAATACAGCTGTGGTTCACCTCACCTGCCCAATCTGGCAATTGACTCCGAGAAGCCGCATTCATGCAGCCTACCTGCAACACCATCCATCACTCACGTACGCACCGCAAACCTCGTCCAGTAGCACACACACAGACACGCATATACATCTCACAAGGACGCAAGTGAGGATTATCCTTAGACAGAGCAACTGACATTTCCTTCCAGCGGCCGAGGTCAGGGAAGGGATTCTAAGCGTGCACATCTAGAGATCCTGCAGTTCGAACTTGACCAGGATCGTCGAGTGAGTCTCGCGACCCTTGAGATCGAGCAGACGAATGAAGCGCCACTCGGGGGAGGCATACGTGAGTCGAATCGAGGCGACGGCAAAGAGGGGATTTCTAGCAAACTTGTCGTCCGACTTGATAAGCAGCCGGAGGAAAGCGAGTTCATTATGTTCAAAGTCCCACTCGAGGGTTTCGTCCCAGATGGGGTCGGTGGGGGGTGGTTGTTCGCCACGGTGGACGATACCGAGGTGGTGTTGCTTGTAGGCCTTGGTCTTGCGCTTTGGCGGCTCGTCTTCAAGATCCTCGGGGTGGACGAGGGTGCAGGACACGTATGGTCGGATGTCGTCGCCGTCCCGGCCTTTGGGGATGGGCAGATCGGTGGCGCCGGCAATGTGGAGCTTGAGCTTCTTGCGTCCGAGCGAGATGTTGCCGTCGCCGCCGGTGCGCAGACCGGGTGGTTTGAGAACGTATCCATCCGAGCCGGAGAAGAGCGCCTCGTTGAGCTGGAGACTCGCGTCAAACGTCTGCCAGTTGAGAGCGCACACCTGCGCACCAACTCCCCAGAAGGGGACCGGGTTCATGTTTTTGGAGCTGATACGGGTGCCCTTGGGGTAGACGCGCATGAGATGCTCTGCATTGTGCTTGGTGATCTGCTTTGCCTGGCCCGGGAGCAGGTCGAGCAGGCCTGTCTCGGAGATGTTGATGAGGTGATCGTGTGGGCCGTTGGTCAGCGTCGATGTGTACCACGAGTCGTTGCTGGGCTTGACCGACTGGGCGTAGACGCCGAGAGCCGAGAGCTCGGGAATGATGCCGGCTTTCTTAGCAGCGTTGCGCTTGGCTTTGACCTGCTTCTCCTCTTCATCGTCGCTGTCCTCGACCTTTTCGACAGGAGGCTGGTCGGAGGGATGGAACTCGACCATGACGGCGATCTTCTGTCCGAGGTGGTCCAGCGAGGTGTGGGCATCGGGGTGCTCTCCAATGTCGATGGGACGCGTGATGAGCATGTCGCTCCATACCTCGTCCATGATCTCGACGAGTCGCTTCTGGCCAGCAGGACTACAGTGGTTCTCGAGAGACAGAAGTACGGGTGCAGGTCTGAAGCTCTGGTCCCTTGCAGCCTCCTCGACCTCCTTGTTCATTGCCTGCTTCATGGTTTCGCAGACTGCACGGAAGGGAATGTGCGAGGCGAGGGTGTAGCCGTGGGTCACCTTGGGCTCGGTGGGGTTATCCTCGTTGTCCCAGGCATCGATTTCGACGCATCGCGCACCGGTTAGCAGCACGTGCTCGTATGCCACGGCGGAAGACGAGCCGTAGAGCTGGTGAGCGAGCAGGTAGGTGTTGTGCGAAGAGCTAATAAAGTACTCGGAGAGAGGGCGGGAACGGTCGCGGACGTAGTCGGGCACGTCGATGTGGGATTTGTCGAGAAAGGCGCGAAGGGCCTCGGAAGAGCCTTGCTGCTGGTCGACGACAGCGTCCTGTTCAGACAGGACGCGGTGCTCGGCGAGGAACTTGCGCATGGCATGGCTTACGCGCAGCTCGCTCTTGGTAATCTTGGTGCGGCGGGCGGCATGACCACCACCACCGATCGAATCGAATTCGACCTCTTCACCGAGGTTGTCTCCGCCGCCTTCGGGGTCCTTGTTGGCGGTTCTGGAGAAGGGGTTGAGCTTGGCGAACTTGGAGGTGAGGACCGAGGGGGCGCCATCGCCGTCCTTGGTGTTGTTGGGGTTGGTGCTGTCGGACATGCTTGCGTGTTATGAGCCTTGCCGTAGATGAGGCTGATATTGTGGTGGGACTGGAAAAGGAAGGAGCCTTTCCCGCTTCAGTCAGGCGGGTGATGGGGATGAATATGAACGAAGGTGGGGCAAGAATTGAAGGGCGAGGAGAAAGGAGCTGCAGCTGCACGCATCATGACGGTGACACCAAGGGAAAAAAAAATAAGCCGGAATGCAAGCGAGCATGTGGGTGAGGGGTGAGGGAACAGTCGTGATAACAGCGCCGCTCGCTCGGCAGGCGGAACGGGGCAAGCGCCGAGTCCGGTGATTTGTGCCCAACACATGCGGGCGTATTTTTCGTGTCTTGGTACGGCACAGCATAGCGCAACACAGCAGAGTACTGTACAGTACTGTACTACAGTCACGCATTGGCCAGTAGGGCTTATATGCAGGGCGCCGCGGTCTTGTTACCAGGCAGTTACCAGGCAGCTAAGGCTTTGTATGGCGTGGCAGTGTGTGTGTGTGTGTTGCGAATCTCGGAATTCGACTTGCATCGGGATCAGCACAGCCATCACACTGTGAATCGGGCCTCTATTTGGAATCAGATACAGCTGCAGCTGCACCTGGTCACTGCCAATGAGTTTATTAGAGAGAGCAACCTTGTTTCTTCATTTCCGGGCCGCGCCTCTGTGCAGAAGCTGCCCAGAAGCTGCCAAGGGTTCAATATTCGCGTGCTTTACAGTACTCAACTTCTTCCTCGCTGCAGATCAGCAATTACAGTACAGTACAACAGCAGCTCTATCTCGGATCTTTGCATCGATCCCCATTATCGCTACCGAGATCTTCTCTCTCTCTCTCTCTCTACAACGACGAATCCTGACAATGACCGACGCATCACAAAAGCAGCCGCTGATCAACAGTGGTGGATACCGTGCATCGCTCGATGACGATCTGGATCCACGCTATGCCACCGAGTCCTACCAGCACCAGATCCCTTCTTCCAACAGTCGCTCGGCAGCCAGCAACAGCAACAACAACAATGTAGTCTTTGACGCCGCTTCGGCCGTCGAATCGCAGTCCTTTAGCTCGCAGTCGCAATCGCGCGGTTTCCCGGCATCCTCAGTCCCGGCGTGGCAGCAACAGGGTCAGACCGGCGCCAACTTTTCCCAGTCCTTTGGCACCGCTAGATCCTGGAGTCTCAGCAGCATCTGTGCAATCGCTTGGGCATTCCCGCCCTTCACCTCTGTCTTTGTGCTGGTCTGGGAGACCGAAAATGACCTCGCCAGGTTCCATGCATATCAGTCTGGCATCTGCGGCGCCGCCCTTATCCTTCTTCTCTGGTTCCTTCGCACACTGCTCGGCCTCAAGACGATAGGTCTCCTCGTCGGTATGGGCGCTTTCGGCTGGTTCTGGGTCAATGCGTAAGTCAAATCTCCACTCCACTCCACTCAGCAACGTCGTCCTCCTTTCTTGCTCTGTCTATCACCACATAAAGGTCTCGTAGCTGAACCATCCCTCCGGCTCAATCTTTTGCAGCTCAACCGCACACAAGTCGGCTCCATCATTGGCTCGCAACCCCTACCTCCCACATATCGGCGACATTGCCTCGAGATGGGTCGGCGAAGAATAACGCACCACACCCTTCACAGCATCGCAGCATCAATACACACACACACATGCATTCCAACACGGGACATCTCCAAACGCGGTGACATTGTCGATTGCTGTATGCGGGTAGGTCAGCATCGCGGAAGCCACTGACGGAAGGGCAGATCGGTAAATGCGTCGTGCCATCGATCGAGAAAGATGTCGAGTCCTCCGCCGATCGTGCACTGGTGCGTGTAGAAGGCCTGTTCGATCCATCGTCGTGCTGCTGTCTCGTCGGCGGGGGTCTGGGCAAGCATAAACTTGGCCAGTGTCAGCATCGATGTGATTCCGCCGTCAAAGTGCAGCGAGGGTAGTTCGGCCAGGATTCTCGTTCTCGGCGAATCCGATTGTGATGCCTTAGCGCGCGACAGGGTGCACCCGATACTCTCGAGCGCCTTGAGCTCGGAAGCAACAGCCGCGTCCAGATCGTACCGGCTCTGATGGAGTGCCAGCGTCTGATAGATTCGCATCAGGTCAGGTCGGAGAATTGGCCGGTGTGCGTCGTACGTGGCCTGCAGCTTCTCGATGAGCTGGAGCAGTGAGTCTGCGAGATCCTCGTGGTCGTCCTTGTTCTCCTCCGTCGACTTGAGTACGATCCGACTGCGTTCCTGGAGCATCGAGAACGAGCCACCCACAATCTGGTGTCGTTGGCGCACCTGTTCCTCGCCATCGCGTTCATCCAGCTGGCAGATGCCGCAACTGCACTTGAAGCCGTGTTTGGACAGTTGAGAGCGGCGGATGAGCCAAGGCTGTTCGCCTTTGACATACTGATGCATGATCTCGGTGCCCTTCTTGAGCGGGTGGAGTGCACGCGTGGTTACAATATCGCCGAAAAACACCGAAGAGACATTGGGAAGACATGCGTGGTTCAGAATCGCAGGCAGGGGATGCACCATGGTCGATCGCGAAAGCTCCGAGGCGGAAGCAGCAGAGGCACTGGCGTCATCTGCGTCCGTGCTGCTCGACTTGCCTCCGGGATTGGCAGCAGGTCCGAACGCGTTGAACCGCAACACGCCGTCGACGTAACTCGAGTCGATTGAAGCGCGAACAGAGCCGTCCAACAGAGCCCGACGATCGCGTTTGGCAGGCTCGTCTTCGACGGACAAGTCGAGCTTGCGCGAGAACGCCCGTGCAATTGCATCGATCTGGTCTTTGGGGGTGTCGACAAAAGTGCGTTTTGGCGGTGCTGGATACGGAAGCCCGACCCAAGCCGAGTAGGGCACGTCTGGGCCGGCAGTGAGACCCATGATCGGCAAGGTGAGGTCCTGTGGTCTGTCGATCATGGCATGGATGCTCTTGGTGGCCGCGAGGACCTGCGTTGTGGTGCTAGTGACACCGGTCTCGACGGTATACCGAAGGAGATGGATGCCGCGGCAGCCCGGATCAGCAGCATAGCTCGAGGCGGCTGCCTTACAGCACAGCAGCAGCTCGCCTTCGTCGACATCGCGCGTGAGCACCAGTCCCCGTCCAGCCCCAGGAATGTCCTGGATCGAAACAGGTCCAAACCAGTCCTGCACGTCAAAGCGCGGCGTCGCATAGCTTTGCGAATCAAAGTAGTAGCCCCACACGTTTTCGTGACTAGGACCTTCGGACGAGGCCTTCTGAGCCATCCGAACCGTGTTGAGCAAGTCCAGGATGCGCTCTTGTGCTTGCATCCGCTGTTCGGGGGGATAGGCCTGCAGAGCGGCCTCGAGCACAGCGCGACTCTCGCCAAACTTGCACATGCGGTAAAGAACTCTGCCTTCTAGCTCTAGGTCTTGCCCTCTTGCGAACTCGTCCTGCCCAGTGACACCAAGCTGTCGGGCAGCGATCAGCTCACGATGAGCGGCACCCGGCCGATTGTCGGAGAGCAGAGATTCGACGAGTGACCGTGTGCGCTTGCGCCATTCTGCTCTCGTTTCTGTTTTCGCTTGCTCGAATTGCGGTCTGGCAAAGGAGGGCTCTTGGAGTCGTCGTAGACAGATCCGGCTGAGCGGTCCATCTTGGAGCCATCTGCAGCCCCGGCTGTTGACTGTCTGCGGCAGGTCCTGTAACAGTGCCGCCACGTCTTCAAAGTGTTGGCCGGCCTCGAACCCGGGAACCTCGACTTTCCACTGCACGTCCTTTGTCAAAAGTGCGTCTTCTTTGCCGATTCCGTCGACGATACAGACATCGGTGGGAGTGTCTATCCTGATACCCGTGACGCTCTTTCCGCCCTGTGCGTGACCACCCTTGCCAAAGTGGTTGAGGCTGACAAAGGGCTCCTTGAGAGCCAAAACTGTGCCTACAGGCAGGCAACTGTCAAGATCTTGACCGGAAAGGTGCAGGTTGGAGGTGAAGTGGGCGATGCTGACCGGTATCGCCTGGCCCGACGGGAGGAGGGCAATGAAGGAGCCGGCGACGTAGAGATTGAGGCTCGAGGCGACCTTGCAGAGGACATAGCGGCCCTCGAGACACTTGGGCGCCTCGAACTGGTCAAAGTCGACGCGTGTGAGCTGGGAAAGAGGCTTGGATGAGGCGTAGCTGCCAACGCCGTCGAATGTCTGACGCGGGAGGTAGAATCGTCTCCTCTTGCGACCGGACTCGGGATCGTAGCCGGCGGTGTAGACCTCTTCTTGGCGCTTCTTGATCTCGGCAGCCTGACGAGCGAGAAGCGCCTTGAGCGGGACAGGCTTGACCCTTTTGGGCGCAGAAAAAAGGTCCGCCTCTTTGCGCAGAGCGTCACGCTCCTTGTCGATAAACTTGTTGTAGTTTTCCAAGAGTGCCTGGACGGCGCCCTTGAAGAGGTCGGCGTCCATCAGCGGGTCAACGCCGAGATCGTCGTCTTCCTCCTCGTCTTCATGATTGCTTTGAGCTTCCTCGACATTCTTGTCCGATTCGAGGTCGTTTTTGGCTGGATTGAGAGCGAGGTGGCGGGCGAGATTCTCCTGAACCTCTGGATCAGGGTCAGAGAGCTGGAGAAGCTGCTCGTGGTCCGGCAGCGCAAGGCCGATGTTGCGCAGAGCCTTGAGGAGGTCCTCCATCCCGGATCGGATCAAGCGGGGACTGTAGTGTACCTCCGTCTGCTGTGTGTTTGTGGGCAAGAGCGTCTAGAGGACAGATCGGCAGTGTCCTGTGAATGGTCCGAGCCAGACTAGCACGAGAAGAACGGGTCAGGCGAGTAGAGCATGTTCTGTACTGCAATAATAATAGTTCGGATCTTCCAAAAATTTGGAAGTAGGCTCGGAAGTCGGGTTCGTGCCCAAGGTCTAACAGCGGACACAGGACAAGCTTCTTTTTCCATCGGGTCGATTCGACAAGCGAGGTGCAGATTCTATGCCGATCCGGAAAGATGCTGCCGCATCGCAGTTGTTCCATCGGCGAGGTCAGGGTCGTGGTGTGGTGGTGTGGTCAGGCGATGAATCACAGGGAGTGTGAGACCAGTGTGGACCTGGGCGGGCCGAGTGAGGGTAAGTAAGCTTTTTTTTTTTTTTTTTTGGCGAGGTAAGGTTCGTTTGACCTCGGCTGTATAGCATCTCGTAAACTCGAAGTGTACTGTAACCTGGTTTCAGTAAAGTATAGTACAGTAATACAGTCGGCGTTGCACAGTTGCAGAGTGAGCAAGAAAGTGTGGTTTGGTGCCTGGAAGGGCGCGCACACAAGAGAAATACACAAGTACTGCAGCACAGTACCAAGTGGTTGGATAGGTTGCTGTGTGATAGCCTGGTCATCGTCTTTGCCGAGGCGAGCGAGCCGTCTGACTTTCAAAAAAAAATGAAAGAAAGAAAGAAAGAAAATTGGCGATTAATCACGTCGTGCGTGCGTAATTCTCCTCAAGCCCGTGACGATTCATTACTGCTAAAATTCCCGACTTTTACTTTGTCACTACAGGGAGCCCTTGGCCTGTTGGCTGCCATTTTACAGTATCTGTTGCAGTACAGTGCAGTACAGTGCAGTACAGTACTGTTCGGCATGGGTCCGCAGGGTCGGTTGGTGAATCTGCGGCTATTTTTGCAGATGCCGCGGTCGGCAATACCGCCGAACATGCCGCCCTTTCCTCTGCTCTGCTCTTCAGTACTGTACTCTATCTCTCTCTCTCCCTTTCTCATTCGCTCGCAGCGCAAACAAAGCCGATTGTGCAGCGACGTTGCACAACGTGCTCGCCGAATCTTGCGCACACAGATTCACTTTCTTTTCTTTCACTCTGCGCCGCCTTCATCTTCATTGCGCAGCGCCTTCGAACAACGCTACGCGAACCTTCTTTGCTCCGTCCTCCGACGCCAGTGTGCCCAGAACTGTGTGGCTAGCTGATGCACTAGTCCACCTAGCTCTCCACCTCTCATTTGATCCGCGGCAAGTTGAGAACGTGGACACTCGAATGCATGCTGGTCGCCATTGTCTCTTACCGCTTGGATCCCTTTCATAGATAGAGTGATCAACGCTAGCTTGTCTGTGCTCCACGTGAAGCGGGAGCAAGATGCAAACGTAGTCGCAAGAGAGTACGACTGGCTTCTACCATCGATCCTCGAGCAGCCTTGTTACCTCGATTCGGTGTGTCCCTGTCGATGTCGATCTCGATCTTGTAATAGAGAACAGCAAGAAGCGACGTCGAGATACAGTACTGTGCACAGCAGGAGAGTGAATACGTTGCTCGACTTTTGCTTTCTTTCTTTCTTTTTTTTTTTCCTTTCTGTGGCTGTCGACTTCAGCAGCGGCGAGGAACGCGTAGGCACGAGGCCGGATCGGCTACAACGATTGGTGCCCGGATTGCTGCAGTCCGCTAACCAAGGTGGTCAGAGCTTGCATCTACGATACTGCACTGGTAGTGTCTTATCTGGGTGGTTAAGCGCTCTTGTGCGCTCTCGACATGGCTCGCATGATTTCCAGCCCTCGTCTCGTAGCCGAGTCAGGAGCAAATCCCTCACACGGCCATGACCACATCCTCGTTCCCATTTTCCGCCGCCCCACCCACTCTTGTTCCGCTCGAGCAAGCCAATCCACGCCAGCCCACTCTATGGCCTTTATTCAGCAGACCCGTTATGCAGGCTGCTACGACTTTCATTTGCGCCGTCCACGCTCCGGCCCTGTGACCTGCCCTGCCGGAACCCAGAAGATAGGTTAGACTGTCATTGTTTCGTGAGTGCGGGTTGTGGTTGCCCCAGTTTCTCCCCGGTGTCCCTATAAAGACCCAGCTGCAGACAATGTCTAAGGGTTTTTCCTCTTCCCTCTTGCGTTCACTGCCGCTGATATAACCATCCCCGTTCCCTCCGCCATGTCGCAGGTTCACGAGCAGAATCGACAGGCGTCGCCAACCTCGGAGAAGGAGGTTGCACAGCAACAGCAGCAGCAGCAAGAGGCACAACCACAACATTACCAGGATGCCTACGAGCCCAAGCCCCTCAAGCAGCGCCTCGGCGCCGTCTCGCTCATCTTTGCGTGTGGTGCTGCCCTGTTCTCCGACG
Organism: Testicularia cyperi; assembly: GCA_003144125.1. Classification (NCBI taxonomy): domain Eukaryota; kingdom Fungi; phylum Basidiomycota; class Ustilaginomycetes; order Ustilaginales; family Anthracoideaceae; genus Testicularia; species Testicularia cyperi. The sequence continues at coordinate 271,104 of KZ819198.1, forward strand.
GCTACGTTAACGCTGTCGCAGGCCCATGCCTGACTGTTCTCTCCTACATCTATCCGGACTATGCCGGCTTCAGCACTTTCGAGTCACGCTTCTCGTCCCTCGTCTTTGCCGGCACTGTCGTCGGCATGCTCGCCTTCGGTGTCATTGTTGACCGTGTCGGACGACGTTTCGGCATGTGGTTTTCCTCCATCTGGCTCACGCTCTGGTCTATCCTCATAGCCGGTGCATGGGGAGCCGGAGGATCCACAGGTGGTCTCTTTGCTGCCCTCTCGGCGTACCGATTCATCATTGGTATCGCCATCGGTGCCGAATATCCCTCGGGCTCGGTCGCCGCCAGCGAAAACACCGAGGGCGAGGGAGTCAACAAGAACCGCCAGCAAATGTACTTTATCATGGCAACCAACACCATGATTGACCTCGGTTTCGTGATTGCCGCCTTTGTTCCCTTCATCCTCCTGCTCATTTTCAAGATGAACCACCTCGAATGGGTTTGGCGCCTCTCGCTCGGACTTGGAGCCATTCCACCGCTCGCCGTCTTCTTTTTCCGGATGGGCATGCATGAGCCTGAGCACTATCGCAAGGGAGCAATCCGCAAGAACATCCCCTGGAAGCTAATCTTCCAACGCTACTGGGTCCGCCTTCTTTCCGTGTGTCTCTCGTGGTTTGCCTACGACTACGTTGCCTACCCCAGCGGCATCTACTCGTCCATCATCGTCAAGCAGCTCAACCCCGGAAACGGTTCCGACTACGATACGCTGAAAAAGAGTTTGGCTTACAGTACCGCGCTCAACTGCTTCTATCTGCCCGGTACAATTATTGGCGCCTTCATTTCGGATCGCCTCGGCCCCAAATACACTATGATTGCCGGCTTGCTCTGCCAGTCTGTCTTGGCTTTCATCATGGGCGGCGCGTTCGGGCACATCCGTGAGCACTTTGGTGGCTTTATTGTCATCTACGGTCTCTTCCTGGCGTTTGGCGAGCTGGGTCCCGGTAACAACCTCGGTCTGCTTGCGTCCAAGGCGGCTGGTCCTGCTGCTGTCCGAGGCACGTTCTACGGCATTGCTGCTGCCATTGGCAAGGTCGGCGCATTCTCGGGCTCGTATGCCTTCCCGCAGATTCAGGCCGATCTCGGCACCTCGGACGAGAACATCTACTATGCAGGCCCCTTTTACATCGCCGGAGGCCTCGCCATCTTTTCAGCAGCTATCACCTTCTTCTTCATCCCCAACATTGGCCAGGATAGCATGAAGAAGGAGGACGACGCCTTCCGTGCCTACCTTGCCGAGAATGGCTGGGACACCTCCCAGATGGGTCTCGTCGAGGACAATCACCCATCCCGCTTCGAAGAGGGTCGTAACAGTCGCAATGATAAGGACTCCCTTGACAAGCCTGCTCGGACTGCAGCCACTACCACTACCGTTCCTCTCAACTAGATCATTTTTTCTCTGATTTCACTACTCGAGATTGCTGGACTCGAGACCCAGTTACATCAGTCCCCCACCTGTTGCATTCCACGATGCCCGTCTCACTTTGAATCATGACCCTTGTACTGAGTCTGTTGTAATGTCACCTGATACCACGCAAACACACTGGCCTGGCGAGGCTGTAGCAAATCCGAGTCCAGTCATTTACATATGACATTCCGTCCGATACAGAGACATTCTATGACTGATACGAGAACAAAGCAAAACCAAAAGCGGTAATACTCTAAAGGGGCAAGTGGATGTCTACAATGGGCAGGACTTATGGGACAATCTGCTTGACGAGAGCCAGGAGGAGGATGACGCCGCCGAGCAGGGAGAGGAGGAGCTGGAAGGGGAAGCTGGATTTCGGGGTGAAGGCGTTCTGGTCTGCGGAGGCAGAAGCGTAATTTTTCAAGAGGTTGAGGGTGGATTGGTGAGGGTTGGGGGAACCGAGGGCGGTCTGAGCCATGTGGAAGGTGTGCCAGAGGGTGCCCCAGCCTGCACCTAGGAGCTTGATGGGTACAAGAGCCAGGGAGGAGACGGCGGGGACGTGGTAGTCGGGGGTGTTTGCAGCTGGGTCCGAGTCGGGGATGTTGGGATCGGTGAGACGCCTAGGAAGGTCGGGGAAGAGAGCAGCGGGTCGTCCGAGACATGCCATGTCGACAGCACCTCCGTCCTTGGAAATGGCCTCCGCAATGCCGTGTCGTGTCCGCAGTCCGCCGGTTAGCACGAGCTTCAGTCGACTGTCGGCAGGAAGCACCGATCTGCACCGCCGCGCAAAGTTCTGGAAGAATGCTTCGCGCTTGCCCGTTCTCGCGCTGGTCTTGGCCGTGGGATCCACACCCGAGCCTTGCACCTTTGCATCTCCATCCGCAGTTGCCGTTGTTGTGGCAGGGGTTGACGTCTTGCCGCCGATTTTGGCGAGTTCCTTCTCCGAGTCAAAGCCAGACATGACGAAGGAGGGGTTTTCGTAGTTGCCACCGCTAATCTCGACAAAGTCGACACCGCCGTGCTCGGCAAGCCACTTGACATTCTGCAGCGCATCGTCTTCACTAAGACCGCCCTGGACGTAGTCGGACGAGTTGAGCTTGACACCGACGAGGAAGTCGTGTGGCACCTTTTGTCGGACGGCGTCGATGATCTCCATCAGGAGGCGCGCGCGATTTTCGGCGGATCCGCCGTACTGGTCGGTGCGGAGGTTGGTGCGGGGACTGAGGAAGGCGGCGAGCTGGTAGCCGTGGGAACCGTGGATCTCGACGCCGTCGAAGCCGGCTTCGGCGACGATCTGTGCGGCTGTGACGAAGCGGTTCTTGAGCCACTCGATCTGGTCGAGCGTCATGGCGGAGACGGGACCCCACATTGCATGGTCGATGAGCTTGCCGAGCGGACCAAGGCTGCCCATCGACTGCATGGGGACGGCCGACGGCGCGAGCGAGGGCGCAGTCAGCCCCCGTCCCGACCCCCGCATCGACTGCCGACCAGCATGCACGATCTGCACCACGCCCAGCGGCCGTTGCGACTCGGGCAGGTTCTGGTCCCGACCCGTCACTGCACGCGCATACGTCTTCATGGCGTGCTTGAACTCGGCCAGCGCCTTGGGCTCGTTGGGAATCACCACGTCAAAGGGCGATCCGAGATGCGTCGGGTCGATCGCTACGTTGCCCGTGATGATCATGCCCCACCCCCCGCGAGCCCAGGCTCGGTAAAGCTCAAAGTGCGCATGGTTCGGCGGTCCGCCCCCGGCCTTGGCCAGCGTCTCCTCCAGAGGCGCCTTGGACAGTCGATTGGGCGCTACCTTGCCACCAGCGAATCGGAGGGGCTGCGCGATCAGTTCGGCTTCGCTGGACGATGATGGTTGACTCGACATGCTGTCCGTATTAGGGTTGGCTGAAACTGGTAGGGAGGAAGCGACAAGGGACAGAGTAAAAGAGGTTTGCAAAGAACGGCGTTTCTTTGGTGCTCACCGTCTCGGCTATATATCGCGAACTACGCCCCTGCTTCTTCGGCGGTGCTCACGCTATCACGGACCGCTTACACGCTTTGCTCCTCCACCAAAATTTGGCAACAGTTGGCATGTCGGCTCCTTCATGTTCAGTGTGTGACGTCTCCCTCTTCACCGTCCTTTAACGCCGAGCAAATCGCTTCGACCGGAAAAGAAAGATCGTCCGTCGGTGATAGAACGAATGCTGCTAGTGCCAGCACAATGTCATACGTTCTCGGGGCAAGCATGTTCCGTGGAGCTAGAAGAATTTCAAAGATGGCGGAGCAATTGTTCTGGTGGTTACCGCTTGTCGGATGTTTTTCGTTTCGGTGGTTACCACTGTGCTTTCGCTCAGCATCCACGCCTTTACCAGCAATCCGACTTCCGATATCGGGCGCTAAAAACAGCAGATCGTGTAAGACCAGGATTAGTTTACTAGAAATTCAGTCCAATAAAGATGGATTCAAAAAACGAGCAGAAAATGTCAATTATCGAAGGCATGCACGCGATGCGTACGCAATTGCCGTGTCTCTCATACCTTGCTTGTGAGCCAGGGTCTGGAGCAGACAACGAGGATAGATGCAGTCGGAGAAGCGCCTACATCTGGAATATCTGGCAGATAGTGCTGTCCGATCCTGCAGCTCAGCAATAACCACACTGGCGCTCCGGAAAGTGCACATTGGTCGTGTCGTATCGCGCAAAGCTGTCCCAACGAGGGAGACCTGCACTATGGTCTAATGCATCTTTGTGTTTTTGTATGTGATCGTGATGACAGAGTCGCCTTCGACGTCAGTATTGGCGGTCAGAGCGTTTTGTTTTGTTGACATTGAGGATGAGTTCTGAAGCCCGGCTCTTCCGGCTCAAGGCTTCCGAGCCAAGTAGTCACAGTAGCAGAACTAGAATCATGCGGAGGAAAGTCATCGATATAGTGGCCTCCATTCTGACAAGAGACGCGACCCCGTGCCGGTGTGTCACGGAGGCAGCAGATACGACTTTACAGTACAGTACAACACAGTACGTGTTTGCCCATTGACAGTCGCTGGTGTCTGCGGAGTTGTGAATGGGTGTGCGGAAAGGTCGAGTAGTCGTTAGAGTATTTTACTTGTAAATTGAGATTGAATCTAAAAGTTTCCCCACATTTTTATTTTCTTTGGCGCAAGCGCTGCGCCTAAATATTACAAATGCAGGCAGCACTTCAGAATGCGCTCTGGTTTTCTTGCATTCGAGCATGCTCTGCACATGCTGTACTGCAATGTACTGTTCTTGTACGGCGACGTCTAACCGAGAAATAAAAAGGATTGGCGAGGATGGTCCCAAGCGCGGCTCGAGTTGCGAGACCGACAACCACGCAAGAAAAAGAAAAACCAAACCAAACCCAAAAGCGGGGTAAGCCGAAGCGAGATAGCATTCACTACAGTACTGTACTCTGCTGTCCTGTATTTGAGCGGCGTGGGCAGTAGATAGAAGGCGTGTGGAACGAGCAAGGGTGCAGCAGAGGGACCGGAAAGGCAGCGCGTGTAGGACCCTGTCTGCCTCGAGACAGCTGGTACTGATAATATTAACGGTGTTCGAAAAGCTGCCGCTGCCTTGCCTTTGTTCGCACGCCCTGTCTGCATGTAGAGTGTACGACCCATGCCAGCCGAGGCTCGGCTTGGCTTGTGCAACCAACTCGTCTGGGAAGGGACTTTTGTCGTCCTCGCCACGACTGCAGAAGTCTTGTAACTGTAGAGCTAGACTCTCAACACAATACAGTAATAACGCATTCAAGGTAGAAGGTAGTGTATCGCGTGGACTACGGCTACTGTGGCCGCCTCTGTCCCGTCACTACGACCGCACCACATGACCCCTCCTTGAGTATAGTGTTGTAGCAGATTGGCGCGCTTTGCAAGTTGGCTGTTCTGCGCGGTGTGGCCCCTTTCACAGCTCGTTGACCCTTGTTCAAGTCTATGTACATGTGCTCGTGCTCAGGCCAGGCTCCATTGCTACTGTAACACTACCATACCAAATGTGTGACACCCACCATCCTGGGCTTGATCGGCTGATCTACAGCGAGCTTCGAGTTCTGTGCGCGCCAAAGAGAATAAAATAAAATAAATCAAAAAAAAGTCGCAGCTTGCCCCGCACTGCCTTGCCTAGCCTTGACCTGTCACACCTTGCAGGTGGCTACTGTACAGCACTGTACAGCACTGTACTGCACCGGAGTAATACAGCTAGCTACTGTGGTAATATCGTGGACCTTGGGCGTTGTCCCGCCGCTCAAGCCTCGTCTACCGTCGGACCACGCGCTGCTGGAGAGCTAACGCTAAGACCTCAACGACAGCAGCAAAGAGCACCCAAATCATTAATGGATGCCGTTGGGCGTGCGCCTATCTGTCATTTTGCCTGGGCTGTCACTAGGTCGCCTCTGCTGCTGCTACCGCCGCCGCCGCTGCCGCCGCAGCTGCCCCCTTCTCCGCAAAGGCAGCGTTGCTTTTCAGAGCGAGCGCGCTTAAGCCAGCCACTCGCTCGGCTGGCCCCAGAACCATGATTGCCCCCCAGCTCGGATGCTCTACCGCTCTGCCCTGCCTTCATTTCCCGTCCAACTCCAAGTCCGGCTCACAGGCCATCTGTCCAGATCACTGCATATAAGAGGCACTCTGTAACGCTCACTTCCTGACTATATGCCTCCGTGATCTCTTGCTCTTCCGCATCGGAAGCACCGAATCGTATCACATCGCAACTTTCCCTCTTGAATACCCCTGCCAGGCCTCTTTCGGTCGTCACCACAACGCTGCTCCACTCGACCGATTTCCGCATCTCATTGGGACCTATTCTCTAATCATTGCCACCATGGGTCTCTTTTCGCGCAACTATCTGCACGGCGATGCCAGTGCCTACGCCACCAAGGCTGCCATGGCACCCTCCTCCGCCCAAGAGGCACAGAAGGCCAAGTCGTACGACTATATCATCATCGGAGGCGGCACTGCGGGCTGTGTGCTGGCCAACCGCCTCACCCAAGACCCCAGCACCACAGTCCTCATGCTCGAGGCCGGTGGAGACAATACGGCCCTGACCCTCCAGGCTCCCGCCATGTTTACAAAGAACTTCAAGACCGACTTGGACTGGGACTACACCACCACGCCCCAGCCCCACATCGAGAACAAGGAGATGCAGTGGCCGCGTGGTAAGGTCATTGGCGGCTGCTCCTCCATCAACGCCATGATGTACCACCACTGCGCTCCCTCCGACTACGACGAGTGGGACCAGGTGTACAAGTGCAAGGGCTGGTCCTACAAGGAGCTCGGCCCGTATCTCCGTCGATCCGAAAAGTACACCCCGCACGCCTCCCAGCCCGAAGTCAAGGGCCTCGAGCGTGGCGAGGCAGGACTCTGGCACACCGGCCACTCTTCGCACAAGTCCGACTGCACCGCCAAAGGGTGGGTCAATGCGTGCGTCGAGGTTGGCATCCCCTTTAGTCCGGATCTCAACACCCCGCGCGGCACCGCTGGTGTGACCCAGTTCACCACCTTCATCGACAAAAACGGCCGCCGCTCCTCGGCAGCTACCGCCTACCTGGGCCCCGAGGTCCGAAGCCGTCCCAACCTCACCATTGGTATCAACGTCATGGTCGACCGCATCCTCTTTGACCGCTCCGGTGCCAAGCCTCGCGCCATTGCCGTAGAGGTGCAGAACAAGCGCGACGGACCCAAGTACTATGCCGCTGCCAAGCGCAAGGTGCTGCTCTGCGGCGGTGCCGTCAACTCGCCCCAAACCCTCATGCTCTCGGGTATCGGCCCGCGTTCGACGCTCGACAAGTTTGGCATCCCCGTCGTCGTCGAAAACGACCTCGTGGGCGAGCGCCTCAGCGACCACCTCTGCAGCAGCGGTGTGCTCGTCAAGGCCAAGCCCGGCACTACGCTCGACTACCTCTCGAGCGACATCAAGGCTATTCCCGCTCTTGCCCGATGGCTCGTCACTGGCGGTGGACCCATCTCGAGCAACGCCGGTGAGGCAGCTGCCTTTGTCAAGTGCAACGATCCCAGCCTGCCCCTCGTGCACCAGCTTACCAAGCCCGAAAACAAGCCCGAGTACAATGGCTCGCTCGGCATCGGCCCCGACATTGAGCTGATTGCAACCCCCGTTGCCTACGTCGACCACGGCGCCACGCCCGCCCCCGACGGCACCTCGTGCATCTCGATGGTCGGTCTCAACGTGCGACCCAAGTCCAAGGGTACCGTCACCATCCAGTCGGCAGACCCATGGGACAAGGCCGTCGTTGACCCCAAGTACTTTTCCGACCCGGACGGCAACGACCGCAAGGTCACCCTGGCCGGCATGCGTCTTGCCATTGCCATCTCACATGCCGATGCGCTCAAACCCTACATTGAGGGCTACCAGACCGAGGACGAGAGCGATTTCTACTGGCCCGCTGCCGCCGACCCCAGCAAGCTGACCGACGACCAGCTGCTCAGCTACGCCACCAAGAAGGCCTTTACCCTCTACCACCCTGTCGGGACCGTCAAGATGGGCCCCGACGCGTCCGACTCGGTCGTCGACACCAACCTCGACGTTCACGGCGTAGAAGGCCTCACCGTCTGCGATGCCAGTATCTTCCCAGAACAGATCTCGGGCCACCCCACCGCAGCTGTCATTGCAATCGCCGAAAAGGCCTCCGATATCCTCAAGAACGCTGCCAAGGACAAAGGCTCCGCTGCCAGCGCCGTCTCTTCCCATCTCTGAGCCCCCCTTTTGCTCCCCGTGTTTAACTATACCTCCGCTTTCAAAGTCGGTCTGCCGCCTCCGCCCCCACATACCTGGTTCGTGTCTCTGATCGTTATTGTCGAGTTCCGTCTGCATGTATTGAGCCACGTCGCTGTAGCCTTATGTTTCTCCCGACATGAAATGTTCAATTTTACTGCACTCATTCCGCAGTTCCCACAAAGCTGAACGGGACTTGGTCTGTGCAAGTTGAAAATCTGAAACTGGTATTCAAACAAACGGACTAGGGCTGTCGGAAGGCAATGGTGGTAGTAGTCGAGCCCTTGGAGCCGCCGAAGGAGAAAGTGGGGGTGGGGATGACGGATTCGACGACGAGACCAGCGTTTGTGAAGCGATCCGTGAGTTCGGTCTCGGTAAAGTTGCAGGAGGTGATGAGGAACAAGCCACCTGGTTTTGTAAGTGTAGCTATGGCCGAGGTGTATAGGTCGATGGGGAGACGGCCGTTGATGGGTTGGGAGGAGAGGGCGATTGCGTCCAGGGTTCCTTTGTCGCAGACGAGGTCCCATTTTTCCGACTGCGAGTTGAGGTGGGTGCGAGGGAGGAGTGTGAGTTGTTCGACTGCGGGGGGATCGAGGAGGTCTGATCGGAGAAAGGTGATTTTGGAGCAGTCTGGGCTTCGGCTGACAGCAATGGCCTGCGCTAGTTCGATAGACGCCTGGGAGTAATCCACCCCGACCATACTATCCGCCGATACCACTTCGTCCAACTCCGCGCTGGATTCTAGCATCTCAAAGAGCAAATGCCCATTGCCCGTCCCAACGTCGAGCACAGTCGGCGGGTTGGACTCCGAATCAAACCCAGCATTCGTCTCGGTGTAGTAGCGCTCGAGATACTTGATCATGCGCATCACGGCATCTTCTCCAAACCACACCTCACCTTCCTCTCCCAGCTCGTTGAAGTTGGCCACTTCGCGCTCGTACACTGAGTCCCAGTGCTGCTTGGTGCCGAGTTTGGACTCGGGCAATGCTTCGTCCGCAGTCTTGGATTCCTCCGCTGTAATATTGTCGGCGGTGATGGTGGTGGTGGCAGCGGTCGTCGGGGGTGATGTGGACGCCTCGCCAGCAACGGGCACAAAGACAGTCTGACCGATCTGCAGAACCTGAAACTCGTCCTTGTGCAGACCGATGCGTTCTGCTTCCTGTGCCAGCAGCTTAGGAGGCTCGTTGACGTCTTCGGGCGTGAGTCGGAAGCTGCCCCAATGAATACCGTAGCTGCGCTTGCTCCTTACATCGCGATGCACCAACACCGAGTCCTGCGGGGCCAGATGGACGGTCGACATAAAGTGACGAGGCAGATAGGCGCCGATTGGAATCATAGAGACGTCAAAGGGGCCGAGACTCTCACCGATCTCTTTAAAAGCAGGGCAGGAGGGCAGGGTGTCCTCTTGCTCCTTTGGCATACCGCGGGGGACGGATCTGTAGCCCGTGTCGCCGGCAAAGTAGACATTGGCGCCCGAAGACGCCGGCGAGACGGCTTTGAAGGTCCATCCAGCCCAGAGGGTGCGGTTGCGGTCGAACGGCGTTCGACCTGCAAAGTGCTGTCCGGGGACGCAGGTGACTTTGAGCACGTCATGACCGTCGAGCGTCACGGTGCTGCCCTGCCACCAGTCGCACTCGGTCAGCTCGGAGTCGAGAAGGCCAAAGTTGGACTGGAACCAGGGCTTGTTGCCGAGCGTGCAAAAGACATGGGGTCGCTGGACGCCTGCCGAAGCGGGCGGATTGAGAAGCTTCTGGATGGTGTTGTAGTCCATATGGTCGTAGTGGCTGTGCGAAAGCACGAGGAGGTCGGGCCAGGCGTTTTTGGCGTCCTTCTGTGTGGCTTCGATGATGTCCTCGACCGAGACGGGGGCGTCGGTGTATCGAGCCGGTCCGAACCACTGGACCGGCGAGACGCGCTGGGAGAGTACCGGGTCGCAGAGAATGGTGGCGGTGCGACCCTGGCCGATGGGGATCTGGAGATGGCAGATGGCATGGCCGAGCCAGGTGAAGGTGACACCCTTCTCTACGTCCTCGGCGGAGACGTCTGGAGCAGTCCAAGTGGGCGTGTGCACAGGTGGAAGGACGGCATCGCCTTCCTTGGCGGCCTGCTTGGGCGGAAGCGGAGGCTCATCGTCCCACTCAAAGAGGCGTGTGCGGAGAAAGGAGACGAAGCCCTGCGGATCCGAAGATGGCCAGGGAGACTCGAATATACGTTTCGAGATATCCAGCTTGGCGGTCTCCGAGCTGGGTTTGGGCACTTTGGTCCAGTGAGGCGGCGGGTTGGTGCGGTAGAAGGCAGGCTGGACAGTCGGATCGGCCGCAGGTTCCGAGACAGACCAACGGACCGTTGCAGGTGCAGAGGAAGTCATTGTTCTGAGTCTATAGCTAGAGGCGAGAGATCCGAGTTGAATGCGAGTGCGAGACGTCCTGAGTGTCTGCTGCAGTGACAGCATCTACGCAGAAATGACCACTTGAATGAAGCGTCGGACTGGTCTCGGAAGCGTTTCGGAGTCGGATGGTAGGGTGATCTGTCTAAGGCGTTTCTGAATTCCTGATGGGACAATGGCTGAAAAAGAATAGTATCATCAAAGGATATCTGAGGGTGGTCGATGAGGTATGATCACAACGACAGAAGATTGAGGACCACCAGGCCGTTGATGGTTGTTGTAAGCTAGGAAACGACGAATGGTTGTCGCGACGAGAAAATATTGACTTACAAGGCCGGAAAAGCCGCGGACCTGCCAAGTGGCAGACGCGGGGGAACCGGTCAACGTGGAGGAAAGGACCCTGGCTGGCTTGTTGCTTCCACGTAGCAGCATCACCACCACCAAGCAAACACCAAGCAAGCAACAAGCAACAGAAACGCCAGCAATATAAGTACTGTGACCAGCTCAACAAGCCCTTGCAGCTCTCGTCCGTGGCACAAAGTCTCGTCTTGACGACTGTCTCTGTGTAGCAGCACCATGGATTCGGAAGGTTCCGAGAGACAAGCCATCGACAGCATCACGCCTCATCTCACTCCCCGCGTCCATCCCGATCGATCGGATCAGCGCCGGCTGCAGTCCCTACCATCGCTCTCCAACCTCGACGAGTATGTCCTAGCAACGGCGGGTACGAGTCCGACGCTGCAAGATTCGCGTGGTCTCGATGACGAGACGAGCTCTCTTGGCAGATCGACGGATGTCGACCTCGACAGCACCGGCGCCGGCTCTCCGGTCCATTCCTCGCGAGACCTCGCAGAGCTCGATGAGCATATCGCGTCAGCGCCCACGCTCCTAGATGCGAGGCTTAACAGTCCCAATGTAGCAAGAGGAATGGAGGCTACCACAAAGCCGAATTCATCGACGTCGAGCGGCGTTCTGATGCAAGCCAGCCCATTGGGTCCCGGCTCCGTTCTTGTGATCAGCGGCGGCAGCGGGTTCAATGACCTTGTCGGTGCCACGCCCGGCGCCACCTACGTGATGCCCATATCCGACAACGGCGGTTCGTCGTCCGAGATCATTCGCGTGCTGGGAGGTCCTTCGATCGGAGACCTGCGCTCGCGCCTCAACCGTCTCATTCCACTCGCCAGTCGGCCTGGCCCCGGTACCGGCCCATCCGAACACCACATCCCCCCACCTCACTCCAACGAGGCGCTGCACAACCTGCTCTCGTACAGACTGCCAACCAAGGGCAAATCGCGGGAAATTAAACAGGAATGGATGGACATCCTCGAGGGTCGTCACCACCTCTGGCGTGGCATCGAGCCCGAGCGAAAAGAAGTCATCCGTGGATTCCTAGTCCACTTTGAAAGCGAGGTGCTTCGACGAGCACACCGCCACTTTAACTTTCGAGGCGGCTCGATTGGCAACTTTTTCCTCGCTGCGGCGCAAAAGTTCTTTCGCTCCATTCAGAGTGCCATTTTTCTCTTTTCGGCGACGACGCACATCAATGCCAGCGAGACGGGCAGCAAGGTGCTGCCCGTCATCAACACCAACCACACCGCCACGATTGCTGCAGAGCTCGAAGACGGGGAGATTATCGTGGGACAGTGCGAGATCTCGCACCCGGCTCCCAAGCCTTTGCTGTCGTCTGCCTCCAGACAGCTATCTAAACTGCGCGGGACCGGAATGGAGTTTCCCGGCTCTCTCACAAGCCAACCACCGGGTACGCCCTCCTCGGCCATCTTTGACTCGTTCGGACACGGATCAGACGGCATAGAAGCTAGAGGTCACATTTACTTGTCGGGCTCTCCGGCTCATCATGATCCTGCCTTGCTGACACCTGGATTCGGACCACCTGCACACTACGCGGGCCAGGGGCTCGGCACCAGCTACGAATCGATGAGCGGTAGCGGGATCCTGTCCCGACCAGTGGGCGGAGGTACGCCTCAGTCCGTCACCGGTGACGCCTCACCTGCAGGTAGGCAGGCACACCACCAGCATCTTTTGAAGCCAGCTACCGGCGCGAGCCCGCTTTTCGCGCGTCTGGTGGAAGAAAAAGCCGCCGCATATGCCACTTCACGCAAAGGCCTGACCAGGGTTGGCAACTACAAGGACGGTTTGGAGCCCGACGAGGACGAGCAAGACTCCCAGGACGGGATCGACGACGGTGTAGGCGGTCGCGCAACAGAAGGCGAAGGGGACGGCGACGAAGATGCGCCCGAACGTGCCGGCAACATTGTCTTCTCCAAAGCAGACGGCGACGACGCCGACCAGGAGCCACAGCTGCCCTCCAAGATCCAGCGCATCTTTTACGTCAATGCCTACCGCGACGAGATCCATCCGGCTCCGAACCCCTCGTTTGTGTCTACTCTTGTGCGCAGTCAGACCCTCATCTACTCGTGCGGGTCTCTGTGGACGAGCATCATCCCCTGTTTGTGTCTGCGCGGTGTAGCGACGGCCATTGCCAGGTCGTCGACTCTCAGATACAAAGTCCTGCTGCTCAACTCGGTTCATGATCGTGAGACAAATGGAATGTCGGCCCTAGACGTCGTCAATGCCATCTCCTCGTCGCTCAATCACTCCGACAACCCGGCTTTGACTCTTGCATCCGATCTGCATGGCTACCAACCATCCTCGTTCATCACTCATATCGTGCGTATCGACACACATCACGCCCCCGCTCCAGCCCCGTACTATGCACAAAAGAGGCCAGACACACTCAAAACTGACACATTCTACTCCTTCGTGTATCCTTTTGACTCCGATCCAAACAGGTGTACTTTCCGGACGGACAGATCAAAGTCGACATCGACAAGTTCGAGGTAAGTCGTTCAACCCGCCCCAAGATTGCTGCAAAGTATGCATCGATTGACACGCTTCCTTTTTCCTTTTCCTCCTCCTCGGACTAATTCAATTCAATTCAATTCTGCATATGGGCCATCACAGGCACTCGGCATCCAGTGTGTCATCGCAACTTCATCCATGCGGACCAAATCCGGCTATCCCAAGTTTGACGAAGACTGTAAGTCGTCCGACAGACCGACGGAATCGCTACACGTGTCTCGTCTCAGCTCAAGTGCTCTGTGCTGACAACTCAAGCCTCTTGCTGTCTGCTCTTGACAGCGGTTCGACAAGCGTTGTCGTCCATCACGGGTTCATCTGCACCGTAACTCTTCGGCTCTTATTCGTGCTTTTGAGACGCAATCCATAACTACGAACATTCAGTGACGAGCAACGCACATGTCGATTGCGATATGGACACAGAAACGACAAAAGACCTGAAGAACAATATATCTTGCAAAGGGCGATTTCGTGACATGATCTGAACTGCGACTGTCTTCAAATTAGACTGTGATGGGATGCGGTTTCGTGGCGAGAAATCAGCAATCGAACAACAAGTCCGTTGGACGATGGGTTGCTAGAGAGTGGCGAGGTAGTGGACGTTATCGCAATCGCGGATTCGCTTGGCGGCCTGCTCTGCGGTGAGATCGCGCTGAGGCTCTGCCATCATTTCGAAGCCGACGAGGAACTTGCGCACCGAGGCGGAGCGGAGAAGGGGCGGGTAGAAGTGGACGTGGAACTGGGCGTAGTCGTGCTCCTCCTCGGTCGAGATCTGCGTTGGTTTCTGGTGGATGCCCATCGAGTAGGGGAAGGAGCACTTGAAGACGTTGTCGAGCTTGCAGGTGATTTCGGCGAGGATCTGTGCGAGAGCCACGACCTCCATCTCGGTCATCTGGAGCACGTTGGAGATCTGGCGCTTGGCGGGCAGAAGCAGCACCTCAAATGGCCACACGGCCCAGTAGGGAACGATGGCGACAAAGTGCTCGTTGGACGTAATGACTCTTGGCTGTCCGGGCGTCGAGAGTTCGAGCTTGGCAAGGGTGAGGAGCATCGACGGACGACCCTGCTTGTCGTAGACACCGAGGTTCATGCTCTCGTCACGATTGGCCGGATCTTGAGACCAGAGCTTGAGCGAGGTGAGCTCCTTGCTGGGCTCTTCTGGGATGTAGTCGAGCGACCAGACCTGGCCGTGCGGGTGCGGATTGGAGCAGCCCATGGCGGAGCCCTTGTTCTCAAAGATCTGAATGTACTTGACGAATGGATTCTCTGCGGGAATCTGCTTGTAGATCTTTTGCCAGCTCTCGATGATGGGTACAATGTGCTTTTCTGGCGAGTAGGGCGGTGTGCTAAGTTGCGCAAGTGTGAGATTGTGGACGGGGTTGAAGCAGATCACGTAGCATCGGCCGCGTGCTGGCTGTGACTGGAGCAGTGGGTGCTGGTTCTCCTCGCCCTGCACCGCCAACGGCATGAGCGCAGCGTAGTCATTCTCAAAGAAGAAGGTGGACTCGTACTGATCGTTCTGGGCGCCCGTTGCGCGCTTGTTACCGGGGCAAAGATAGCATTTTTCGTCGTAGGCGGGCAGCGTGGTTCCCTGCGGCTTTTCCTCCTGACCTTGCCACGGACGCTTGGTGCGGTGCGGCGAGCAGAGGACCCAGCTGCGCGTCAGGGGGTTGTATCTTCTGTGAGGATGCTCAGTAGCGTCGAATTGGGGAAGATCGGCGTCGAAGGACGAAGAGGAGCTGGAGGAGCTGCTCCCGTTGACGTGGCCGTTGGTCAGTCCGTTGGTGTAACCATTTGTGTGCCCGTTGGCAGAACCGTTAACGTGGCCATCGCCGTTGGGCGCAGCGGTGTGACCGTTGGCTCCGCTTGCTGTGTGGCCGTTCATGGCTGTCGCAGGTGGAGCAGTGGGATACAGAAGCTGGGTTAGGAAGAGCACGTGCTAGTGCAAGTTTGATCCGATGACTTGTAGCGCTGGGTGTGAGATGCTGGGATGCTAATGTCAGATGGCCGTGCCGTGAAGCGATCGAGCGCGAGCGCAGAGTATTGACGATGGAGTGAGTGTGCTGATGGTAAATCGGTGAAAGGTGCTGATGTCGAAGAGCACATATGAGGTCATGAATGTCAAGACGCCGTGCAGAAATCTCAGATTGAATCTTCGGCAAGTAACGTGGAGAGAGAAAGCAAGAAATATATATCGGCGGGCTGATGTCGTTCTGATTGGCACCGGAAAGCACTAGTTAGGCCTTGGTCGGTGTCTGTAGGTTGTGTGGTCGATGCTGGCGGGAATCTCGACAGCTGCAGGACCTCCGCCTTGGATGAGAGGCGCGGGGGGGCAAGTCCGTCAGTGTACCTTTGGTCGGACCTCGCTATCTGTATGTGTGCATCGACGTGCAGCACCTCATGCCGCGCCCTTGATTGACCGGCAACAAACCAGCTTTCCAAAAGTCGAGGCGCGCGGGCTTTGGGCCGCACTCACCACCAAAAGAAAAGAAAAAGAAAAAAGAGGCGGAGGGTTTGACAATTAATACTGTAATGACGAACTCACGCAAGGACCCGTGTTAACCTCAACTTGGTCATTCCAACCAAGTACAGTACTGTAGTCGTGGACCACTCCGCACTTGCTCGGCGATTTGAAATCCTTTACTGTAGTGAGCTGTCTAGGCCCAGCAACATCGACCTAATCAGCGAGTGACTACTGTACAGTGCTTGTACGGCATGCCTGACACGGGTCCATACCGCACCTGGCCAAACGACGTAATCCGGCTGCCCCTGTCCCAAGTTTCGGTCCTGCAGTCTGTCTGTGCGACCTTGACCCTACTCCTTTCATCACACTTGCTGCCGATCGAGAAAAGATACGCCCAGGAAAAGAAGCAGCAAATGCGCTCTGGTACAAGCTACAGTACTTACGGTTCAAAGCTGTGAAGCGCAACGGCAGTTAACCTTCTGTTCACGTTCTCGGAGCTCAACGTGCACCGTCGCAACGAGCTCAGCCGGGTGTGCTTGCTGCGACAGTCCGCGGCACGACAAGGCTGAAATCTCGGCCTCCCCAATGGTGGAGGTGTCTGTTAAATCTTCTAAATTTTGGCAAGGGCGCATTGCCCCTTCCGAAGTCCGTCGCTACAGCTCGAAAGATTCGAAGGTCGACACCGAAACGCGCGGCAAACCGACCAACCCCGAACACCGGCAAAGGTCGACATTCTTTGCGCTACAATTATCGTAGCCGATGGACCCTTGCCGCAGGATTCGGTCGGTGTAATCACAATTTGTACTACTGTACAAGCTGCTCTTCGCCCGCGACTTTCTTGATCGATCCGTTCAAGATAGCCTCGCACTATGGTCGAACCGCACCAGACATCGAGCTAAAGAAGCAAAGCAAATCTAGCGTCTTCGCTTGCGTTCTGAGACCCCCGCAATTTGACCGCACCATGCTTCCCTCTTCCTCTTCTTGCTCCAGTGGTGTCCGAGTCCGTCCGCCGGTCTGTCCCAGAGCGACCTGATATCCCTTGATAGCAAATCTGAAAGAGTTCGACGCTGTCACGCATGTCCAATCGCAACGAGGCAGGCGCCACTCTCCTCGCGAGAACGACGCTCCCCGCGCACCCACAATGCACCCAGTCTCGGAAGATTTCAGCCGACATGTGACCACAGATGTATCCGTCAATCCTCCGATTCTTGTCGATGCACAGCTCGCTCATTTCGCCCCTCGACCGGCGACATTTCTCTGTCCTCCCGGCAATCTCCGCTAGCATTCGAATAGCATCTTCTACTCATTAAATACGTTCTCTCCCACTCTGACGCAACTATCTTTGAGCGAGAGACGTTGTTCGCAACTACGATCATGCAGACAAAGCCCACTCTCGGCCGTAGCTCCTTGACGTAAATCAACGCGCAAATGGCTCTGAGTAAGCGATATATATTCTGATAGCAGCCCACAAAAGGGCAACGGCCACAAAAGCATTCCTAATTTCAAACCTTCAGCCATGGAACCGCAAAGGAGAGAAATCTTTCGACATGGCTATGGAACTCGCTACGAGCCAGGTCCGATCGGAGCCTCGAGAAAGGCGTTGAGATCGAACGGAGAAGACTGAGAAGAGGTGGAGCCCGGCGTCGACTTTTGCAATACGTGAGGCAGCGGTCTGCCGGTGCCAGTGGACACGAGTGGGTATGCCGCCATTAGATCCGCCAACGACGTCGCATATCCGACCGGATCAATGGTAGCAGCTGTGGCAGATGTGGCAGCGGTGCTCGGCGTGCTCCATGTTGTAGCTGTTCCCAGCGAAGACAGTCCACTCATCACCTCGTCGCCCAGAATCGCCGATGCGCGGTGTGCAAAGATCGGCCGGACCGCCGCGTCCGACTCGAGTGCCATGCTGAAGCAGCATCGCTCCTCGTGCAGCTTGGCTTCATCCATGGCACCGAGGCCTGGAATCATATCAAACGTGTCATACAGCTTGCCCAGCGTGCGTCGGAGCTCTGCCGATTCACGCACCGTCTCCGAGTGCGACGAACACGCGCCAATCGCGTACAGCATGCGTCCAGCCTTGGACAAAAGATCGGCTGTCAGCTCGGTGAGACCGGCCTTGTGCGCCAGCTTGGCCATATCCAGCAGGTAGTCGGCAGTCGCCTTGGGGAAGTTGCGGAACGCGATGATGCTGTAGTCCATCAGGTCCAACGATGCGAGCTGCGACGACGACTCGACAATCTTGTCGACTGCGACTAAAAATGCCTCGTCGAGCTTCTGACGCGCCTGCAGGTAGAGCGAATAGTCCGCCTGCGGACCCTCTGGCTTTCGAATGCCGTGCGCCATCACGAGGCCGTGGAAGGCCACAATCTGTCCCCAGAGAAAGTTGTGCAGACTCGCTCGGCGGACAATGATAGAGGTAAAGTCTTCCGCCACGCCTTCCGGCTCGATGAGTTGGGTCGACGTAGATGTGTTACTGTCGTTGAAGATCTTCCATCGGACCGGATCTGGCAGCTGTCGCTCGAGATTGAGCAATTGGTCCAGCAGCGCCATGATCTCGGTCGGCGGTATGCCTAGACGCCTCGATTTGGCTGAACAGATCTTGATGTTGTGATTGCGAAGGATGGATGCCATCATGAAGAGCTGTTGCGCCCACATGCTGCCGATCGGTCCTAATGGGGCGCAGGTCATCGGGTCGCTGTCGATGTCCTCGTCGAGGATGACATGCCGCTGGAATGAGCCGAACGATCGCAAAACATCGTTAGTTGCTGCGATCGAGACAATGAGTGGAATTCGTTCGGCATTCATCTCCCAAACAGCCTGGTTCTCGGGAGTTCGGAAGGGCGCTCTCTGTGCCTTGAGCATCGCATCGCTCTCAGATCGATTGAAGCCGTGATGCAGCACCAGACGACTCATCATCTCGTGTCCCAGAGGGTGGAGGCTCAGAGGATTCTTGGAGTGCCGCTTAAAGTCCTGCACGTTCTTGTCCCGTGGGCCAGTGTCTGAGGCAATGAGAATGGCCTCAATGATGTCGAGTGCAACCGAAGGATCGGCCGTGTCTGCTCGCTCGACCAGATGCTTGAGACGCATAAAGATCCGCTTCTGGAGGTCGAATCGCTGAGGCAGATAGCGCAACTGCGAAATGCCGACGCAGGCCACGCTCAGGATAAGGATTTCGGGCGAGGGAAAGGCGACATCGCTGGGAGAGGAGGGCCCTTGGCCGTCCAGCTTCTGCAGGTACGGACGATAGCGCTGAAAAAAGTGACGTGGCATGATGCTCGGATTGCAGTAATGGGTTCGACGAAAGTGTTGCATCACTGCCTCGTCGAGCAGGGTCCGTGTGAGACCCTGCACTCCCATCACATCGGGTTCGGGGAGATTCTGGTCGGGAAAGAAAAGATACGGGTCGATGCCGTTCGACGCATCTTCTATCGACGTCGGCTTTGCATTTGATACGGATCCCGGAGCTGCGAGCCCTCCGGATAGTGAACTTGTCGATGAGGGGGTTGGAACACCCGCCGAGGTCGATGTGGGCGGGGACATCCTGCTGCGTTTGGCGGTCGACTGTGACACGTTATCGACATGATCTGACCGTTTCGATGGACGTGTCGGGGCGCTGCCATTCTCTTCTGTGATGATGCACTCGAATCCGCGTGCGCTGCAGAATGAGCAGAGGCTCATGCCCTCTGCATTGCGCTGGTCCTTGTCGCACTTGACCTTCTTGCGGCGACAAGGATCGCACGAGGCTCTCGGTGTACCGCGCTTACCCATTGCCGTCGTAAGATGCGGGTGGAAGAGAGTCGATCAATTGGCCGGTATAGGAGTTTGGTGGCGACGATGGTGATGGTGGTCGATCGGTTACGCTGACAGCAGACCGGCCAATGTCATGTCGTGAACGTCCAAAGCCAAAGGCAGGTGTGGGAAAGAGGCAGTCGGAAGATGCCCGAGAATCCAGTGCAGTGCGAAGTGTCTTGGCGGTCCTGGTGGTGACTTGGGGCTGTGATGAGACGCACAAAGATTGCCGTTGATGGGGCGTGCCTCTGACAGGTCAGGCGAAGCGGTGGACACTAAGAGGTGTAATGGATGTGTGCGTGTTTGTGGAGGAGCGACTAGGCGCAATAGCCCGTGGGACTTGAAAAGATAACACTCTTCGTGCTTGTAGCTGCACAACGATGCTGTGGACACAGGCGCCAATGGGGAAGCCTTGATCGATGTGATGCGATGTGAACTGACTGGATCGGATGAATGCCGAGCTGCAACTGTAGATTAAGCCAAGGTGAATTAGGATGTGTTGGAAGGAAGTTACGCATCCGTAGTCGCTGCTGCACACTCCCCCCACAAACGAGTGTGACAACCCTGAAATCCGGCTCAGCAGAGGGTGCTCGAAGGTGCGAAAAAATAGACACGACAAAAGCACCAAATTTGATCCTCGTGCGGTGGGTCCGTCATTCGACTGCCACGGGATGCAACGCACACGTACAGCTTCGTACCACAAGTAGCCGCGGCTCGAAGCCGTACTCCAAACACTCACGAGTCTTTGACTCTCTGTGGTGGTCTATGACGAGCCGCCGATTGAAGTCGCATCGTGGTGCATCGCCCAGTCGCCACGCTCACAAAAACTACTTCAACGGGCTAGCAGCATGCCGAAGCAAGACGAGCACACCAAAAGCGTCACTGCCGACAGACGTGGTCCAAGCCGCGGAGATGCGGATGCTCCGGCCAGATGTCGCGTCTCGCAAAATATAATGGAGGCTCGGAGGTTTTCAAGAGAAAATCAAACCTCCGGAGTGTCAGATCGCACATTCAGTCGGGCGAGGCAAAGACGAATTTCGGTCGTTGGATCTATGGATACGAGGAAAGGTATCGATCCCCGATCCAGGCACGGTTCCATTCGATTCGAAGAACGGACCTAGGAACATTACAGACCACACAGTCTTCCGAAGCACTTTTCTGCCGATCGACAGTCGCCAAGCCCGGTCATAGCATGTATGTGCTGACTGTCGTCCGCTGGCCTCCCATTTGCTCCCCATCTGCTGCCATGTGGCGTTGCTGGCAGAGTGTCGGCCCGCAAAGAACCACGTACTGGCATGTCCGTCTGCGCCGAAGTCGGTGAAATACGGGGCGGTCGCTCGAGGCGCACCACGTTGGCGTGACACTTCCATACGGCCTGTGATGCACGTCGGCAGAATCAGGGTAGCGGCTCGTGCACATGTGGACCGCTCTTGTCGCAAGGACGTCTATAGTATCGAAAACGGGTGGAGGTTCCCCACATAGACCAGTTGGTTGAAAGGAGGGGGCGTGGGGCTGATGCTTCGACGCGGTCACATGTCGGGGAGGAAATTGCGGGGTTGCGTCTAAGTGTGGGGATGGAAATGGCCGTGGACGGGAATACCGTCGACACAATATTCGACACTGCTCGGCCAAAAACCGGAAGAGGCCGGTCTACAAAGTTGGCTCGAACGCGCTGCAGCTCCTCCAGGCGGGCAGCTCGTCACGGACGGCCCTTCCGTGTGTGCCTCAACACCCTTCGGCTGATCCGTTTCGGCAAGTCCAACACTCGTTCCGCCTATTTAACGCCCGTATCATTATTACGATTCTTACTTAGGTGCCAACCCTCCTTCTATTCCATCACTAATATAGTCTCTCGTCTCAGCCCCGGCTCGCCGTCACACGTCCACGCTTCCACAACTTCGGATCAGATCGCAAGTCACCTTCTTTTGTAAGCCTCGAATTGCCTCAGCATGTCAAAAGGACGATCGCTTCCTACGGCGCTCAAGCAGCTGCTGCAGCAGCCTACCTTTGCGGCTCGCGCGTCGCGGGCTTCTCCTTCGGTCAAGCTGCCTGAGGGCCGGTCTGCCAACCCGTCTCCGACACCCAAGCTGTCGTCTGTCACCAAGCACTTCCAGGGCCTCGAAGCGGACGCCAAGCAAAAGGGACTCGGGTGGGGCGAGTGGCTGTCGATCGCCACGGCAACGCTCTTCACCCTCAACAACCCGGGAAGTCTTCAGGCGCTGCATCGCTTTGCCGTTGCCAACGGCACCTCCGACCTCAAGCAGAAGACGGAGATGGCGCTGCTGATGCGCGAGACGGGCCTCAAATGCATCGGCTTCATCGGCATCCCCAAGGTGATTAACAATCTGGCGGCTCTCCGAAAGGCCGTTGAGGAGGACCCTGAGCTGGTCAAGTCGCTTCCGACGGAGCCCAGAAGGTAAGTCATTCTCCCTAATTGTCTATCATCATTTCTCATGTTGCCCGGCGCAGCTCGGACAGTGTTTACAAATCGCTCTGCTGCTTCTTGCCATCTTCGCGAATGACAGGCAGATCAAAGGCGACCGACTTGAAAAGGTCCACGAGGCCGCCTATGCGCTCTGGGACGACATCTACACTCCTCACTCGCAGAAACTGCTCAAGATCCTGGGCACCTCGCATCCCGATCTGCCCGTCTTTATCGTCGAGTCCGAGTACGGACCTCTCTTTTCGTCACCCGCGACCTTTGCACTTCCTTCCGAGCCAGAGGCAAACAAGACGGAGCCCGAATGGGACGTGAACCGACTGCGCACTTCGCTGGTTGCCATCTCGGCGCTGCGAGCCCAGGGTGGTGTGGGACCACAGGTCACCAGTCACGTGTGGGGTCTCATGAAGGCCAAAGATGCGATCAAGGCCAAGGACGTCAACAAGCAGGGTCTGGAGTGGCTGACTACCGAGGAGGGCGCCCACTGGGTTGTGCGAACCGTCGACGGGGTAAGTAGCAGCGCTTCCATCTGTCCGCCCCACGTGCCGCAAAGTGAATCCTGAGATACTCATCCGCTCAACCCGCCTTTCACCCATTTTTCCTGCTTACAGCTATGCGAGGCCATCGAGGGCGCCGAAGAGTTCGAGGGCCAAGAGCGGAGCAGCAAGCTCTAGACGTCACATCCCAGTTTGGAGATTGGAACAAAAGTCGCACAATTTCATCATAGAAGTTTGCTGGGCTGAATCTATGCAGCAGTGCGGGACTGAGAGAACCACCATGCCGTAATGATGCCGATAACGAGGACTTCGATGATGCCACCTGCGAGACTGCCACCACCCGCGAGAAGCAGCAAGCTCCACGTGTATCCTACGAGTCGGTCGAGCAGCAGTCCGCTGATTGCCAGTGCCTGTCGATTCCAGGCAGGCAGGGCCGGGTAGGGGTTGAGTTGCGAGAGTGTAGCCACCTCTGCCTTACCAGAGGCTGGTGCAGGCAGACGCAGAAGCGTGGTCACAGGCTTGTGGTCAGAGTGGGTATACTGCATGATGCTGCGATAGAACTCAACCTCGGCTCCGTGCCGGTCGTTGTCGTCCTTGCCTGGTGCCGAGGCCCAGAGGATGCGATCGGTCCAGCCGGGAACGCGCTTCTTGCTGAGCGTTTGGCCATCGAGCGCATCGGACGTGATGCCACCCGGTTTCTGCTTGGTCTTTTTGCCCGTACGCGTCACAACGTACTTGTAGGTCGGCGGAATACCAGCTTCGTCGATGGGCAGCTCAGTGAGTCCGTGGAAGGCCTTGGGCGGAGAAGCCAGTCGCTGATAGTTGAGCTGATCGTAGCCGGCCAGTGCACTCCAATCACCGACTTCGAGAGCCTTGTGGAGTCGTTCCTCGGACAGAGGTTCAGATGTTGGCCCTTTCTTGCTTCCTGACGCGGCCCTCTCCAGCTCGGATTTGCCGAGCGCGATCCTGTGGTTCAAGTCGCCAAAGACAAACAGATGGGTGGTATCGTAGATGGTGTACGAGTTGTTGTCCAGAGGCGCCGCCTTTTTTGCCTTATCGCTTTGCTGCGTTGACTGTGCATGCTTCTCTTTGAGAGCGTCCATGTTTTTTGGGTCAAGTTTGGCAACGGGCGTCTGGATCAGAGGCAGCCTGGACACGCAAGAAGGGGCGAACACCATGCGCTCCACAATCTGCTGCCAGTCTCGGTTTCTTCGCAAGACGTTGTGATCATGTGCAGCCAGATGCGAGCTCACGAATGTGAGCACCTCGTCCGGACCCTTGCCGTCGGCCGCTCCGACCACGATGCGGGCCCCGACGCCTCCCTTGTTTCCCATAACGCCGCCGAGACCAGTACCAACCTTGGCAGTCCGGATCTCTTTGACCCGGCTTGCTGCACTTGTGTTGCTCTTTGTTGCCTTGTTGATGGAAAAAGGCGTGCGCTCGCGGGCGTAGACAAACAGAGCAATGCCTACGAGGTCAACACGACAGAGTAGCGGATAGCCTTCGGGTCCGCCGCCCTCCTCTTGGCTCGCATACATGCCGTTGCCCGACACTACAGCCTGGTGCGGACGGATGGTCTTTCGAATGTCTAGATCGGTGTTGTACAGCGCGCTGTCGCCCGTAGCGGCGAAGCCGATATGCAGCGGAATGAGCTCCTGAAATCCGACGGCGTAGAAATCGGGAGCCTCACGCGGCAGCGAAGGATGGGTGGAGAGCGCTCGCGCATTCCGAGACTTGTACGCATCGGCGTGCAGAACCTTTTCGTTACTGAGCGGTGCCGACGAGACGGGCTTGACAGGTGCCTGTTCGGCCGTTGGAATCAGCCAGGGCGTGAGGTCATGACGGGTGGCGTCGGCTCCCTGCAAGTTGGCGTTGTAGGTGGCGATCTGGACCCGAAGCCCTGTTTGGCTCGACATGTTGGAACGATAAGAGCACGAAGTGTCTGACTAGTCGTATCAGACCAGGAGCCGTCTGTCTGTGTCGGCTTAGCAGGACTCTCAACGATAGCCTTTCGGTGCCAAAGAATAGTCTGCTCGCTTCCGTTCTGATTCCCCGATCCGAAGCGTTGCGATGGTGGTGGATGCAAGACAGGAGGACGATGGCGAAGAAATCTCGAGCTAGTACCGAATTATCGATGTCAGCACAGAGAGTCGGAATTCAGACTTGGACAACTCTTGCATAAACAGAAACAAGCCACTGACGCAGCAGCAGCAAGCACGACAAAGTAGCGAGATCTGGATCCCATTTGCGTCGGCCTCGTTGTACAGTACTGTATGGCGCTTTGCGGGGTAAGTTAGCTCCGAATGGGAAGTTGAAAGCGGTCCACATGTCCAGGGCAGGCTTTGGCCTAACATTCATTTGTCCTGATCAGAAGAGAAGTCGCACAAACCACCCTTCATCCCTTCACACTTCAGACCAGTCCATTCCATCCATTTTCGCTTCTGCAGCGCGGCCCAACCGTGTTTGGAAGAATCAGAGAGGGATGGAAAATTAGACGCGGGGGAAAGGCCGTAACTTACGCCTTGTTTAGAGATGCGCTCTATTACAGTACTGTACTGTATTCCGCTTTCGGCGAGCAAAGCTTCACCGACGAGAGCGTCTTGCCATTCGCAACGGAGTGAGCTGCGAGTTGGCCGGTCACGAGCCACGGGGCGTCGTCGTAGGCTTACCAGTCTCCGCATATTGATATGACAGTATGGTCAACGCTCCACCATCATCTCTGACCACCCCAAGGATCCGCTCTCACGCAACCACGAGAATGACGTCGCAACGATCAATGGTCTCGGCGGTGCCCGTCGGCGCCGTTTTTGCGATCTGGACTCTGCTTCTCCTCTCTTCGCCTAGCGCTGCATTTGAGATACCCTCGTTCCTCAAGGCAAGCACCGGCATGCACGCAAACCAGCCTGTGGGCACGACCGCCTATCAGGCCAACCAGCCGTACGAGGGCCTCGAAATTCCCATCTATGGACGCTTTGTCTTTCGACCGGCTCTGTTCAAGCTCGAGGGCGGCGTTGTGGCAGTCGCGTTTCTCTTTGTGCTAATGCACCTGGTTGGCAAGGCGCGTAATCGCCAGATGGCCGAGCGCTGGGCCACTTTTGCGACTCCCAAGCTCGAGCAGGAGTTTGCCGCCGTTTCTCGTGACGACGACAGCAAGAAGAGCGCCGTGCTCTGGAACGGCGGCAACACGGCCATGATGTACGCCTCGGGTCGACGTGGCTGCGCCGCTCTGCATGTCACCTTTGACTTCCAGCCACGACACGATCCGCTCGAGATGGCTTACCTCTTCCTTTACGACATTGTCACTGCTGCCACGGTCTCCTCGCTTCGCGACACCATTACGCTGACTTTCACCTTGCCGCCAACCGGTGACAACATCTCGGGCATCTTTGCGCTGGTCAACAAGAACGTGCTCCAGGCGACTCGCAGCGGCCGCTTCGACCTCTCGTTCACCAAGGTCAACGACGCGGACTCCACCGTGACGTCGCGAGGCCTGTCGGACAAGTGGGCCGTCATGAGCGAGTCTACTGACCTCACCGACGCCTTCCTCGGCGACGCGGACCAGAAGGGCACGGAGCAGCGCCAACGGGTTGGCCTTGTGGAGGCGCTGAACGGCGACACGGGCAAGTGCCTCGAGAGCCTGGTGCTGACCGACCAGCCTTTCGAGCGACCCAGCCGCGGCCCGATCCCTGCGGAAAAGCGTGAACGACTGCTCATTCTCACGCTTCGAGTTCCCAAGTCCACAGCCGAGGCGCAAAAGTCGGCCGAGCTCATCGAGGTTGGTGCCAACATCGTGGATGCTATCGACCGAGGCATCGTCAAGGTGCGTCAGGAGACCTTGGCCAAGCTGCGCAAGACGCGTGCCCAGGTGGACAAGGAGCTTCTGGACGAGGCCACAAAGGACCAGCGCGAGGCCGAGAAGGAGGCGAAAGAAGAGGCCAAGCGCAAGGCGGACAAGGCCAAGTTCGACAAGCTCAGTCCCGCCGAGCAGGCCAAGCGCAAGGAGCTCGAGCGAAAGCGCGCCATGAAGAAGGGCGCGCAGAGGGTTCGAGCTGGTTAACCAGCCTGCGCCTTGCTTGTGTGTCTAGCATGACACCCTGTAACAAAACAAAAATGCTTTTGAAAGGGATCTCGCTGGTATTATCATCATCTTTTGAATGTACAAATAATGTCTTTCCTCGAGGCTCGATGAGTGCGTGAGCGTCGGACGAGGGATGAGAAGTGCGATCGGGTGCGACAAATGTAGTTAGACTTTGTGAGCAGCGGGCAAAGAGCCCGGAGTGTACTATTTGCCGCCTCCACCTTCGGTCGCTTTCCGTGCCTCTTTAGCCTGTAAAATAGCGAGAAAACAGCGAGGGACAAGACAAGAGGTCAGATCGGCCGCGGCTGCGCATATTCGAGGAGATCTGATCCACTGTGATCAAGGAGTTGGTGGTACGCACGGCAATCTTGGCCTTGAGAGCATTGGCATCGTCTTCTCTGCGCTTTGCCAAGGAGGTGTTGGACTGGCTGCTCTTGCCCTTGTTGGCATCGGCCTGCTTCTTTTGGTTCTTGGCACGCGCCAACTCTCGCTGATTTCCGCCTGTCATGAGTCCAACATATGTATGCGAAAAGCAGCAATCAAAGTCAGATGCCTGTCGCTGGTCTGTGTTACACACAGTCTGAGGTGAACGTACGGGTCATGATGCAAGGGGCGCTATCGCGAAAAGTCGCTTGGTAGCTGGAGGACCTTGTGGGTGTTTGCTTGAGCCTCCGGATGCAACGTCCTCGGATGCAAATGCAAGCTCTTTGACGTTGCAGAAGGAGGAACAGCCACTGTTGTCGTCGATGGCGGTGCAGGGAAATGTGCAGTCAAGATGAAGGATGGATGAACCCTGAATTGTGAGCGAGAAAACATGCAAATGCACAGCAGGTCAAGTGGAACATTCCCGAAGTCCGAATTGGACTTAGCTCGTAGGACCTTGAAGGTGCAGTCTCGATCTAACACAACTATGAAACACTCCGGTGGACGCAGGAGAGGAAAGAGAGGAACGAACACGCGTGGCCGAGAGTCCAGTCGATGCGTGCAAGTGCAGCGTCGGATTAGGGCTCACACGCCGCAATCAAGGCTGCCTGGCGTTTCTTGTAGAACCAAGACGGATAAGCATCCTGGCAATTACGATTCAGTAGCATGTAACATGGTCGGTCACAGCAGTGCGGTGTTGTAGTGCCTAGTAAGCACACTAAGAGTTCCCTCCGCCCCCGGCGGTGATGTTGAAGAACGACCCTTTTTCTTTTCCAACAGTAAGAAGGCGCAGTATGATACTGAAGTTCTGTATGTGCGCAGAGTGCTGATCCAAGATTCATTGCCGACGCTGCTGCACGTCCTCTCTCTCTCTCTCTCTCTCTCTCTCTCTCTCTCTCTCTCTCTCTCTCTCTCTCTCTCTCACTCTCTCACACACACACACTGCTTGTCTCTAGCCCTCGTCTGCTCTGCTCCGCGTCTCATCCTGCCTTGTATTCCTAGCACGATCAGCTTGGTAGTCTGGCTTCACAAACCACTCTCAGCGCAGCCTATCATCTGCATCCATCACAGGTATTGCAGCTTGAGCAACTCATCAAGCAAAAGGAGGGCGAGAAGCAGCTAAAGGTGTTGGACGTGGGAAGGGCGCAGATCCCTACGGAAAAGTTCTTGCAGGTGCCCGACACATGATCCCAACCGAGCCAGTAGGCAACCTAATTGTCCATCCCCCGGACCTGAGCCAGAAGAGCTGTGATCCTGTCTATTCGTGTCTGCGCGCTCGTTTGCGTTGGTCAGTGTTTGTATGTACCTGAGTGGCGTCAACGATATATGTGCGGTATGTGAGTGGTACAGTGATGGCAAGATGTACGGGGCATGGCAGGGTTGATTGGATGGAACAGAGCGGAGCTTCGGAAAAGGGTGAGCCGTGACGCTGGAACAGCATCGGAATTTGCTTGGCGAATCGGGTCAGGCTGAGAGCGATTCTGCTGTACAGTACAGTAGCGCTGTACCGTAGTGCGAGATTGCGAGTCGTGTGATGGGGTGGCATGGATGGAAATCTCGGATCAGCCGCTACCGTGAAATTGGACGGGGCGCACTGTCGCCTTGCTTGGCCACGAGCTCTAATCTCGCCAATACAGGCGAACAGGACATTACAGCAGCACCGTAGAGGTTGTCTGGCTCAGCGCTGTACTGTGACTGTCGTGGAAATTGAAGCAAATCAGTGTGGAGCTGCGCAGTTTCGGACCACATCCACTTGCTACTGTACTCTTGGCATGCTAGTCGAGTACAGTACCGGGGCCCTCGGTTTTTTTTCGACTTTCCGCGATTCACGCAGCCAAACGCCCTCTGGCTAAAGCTGAGCGGCGCAGCTACTGTTCCGGGATATACAGTAGCCACAGTCTCTAGTGGAGTGGTGCCTGGCTGCACTACTGTGCTGAACTAAATATTTGGTCGTCCGGGGCGGGGTGGTAATTTACTGATTATTGATTGATTGACAGACAGACAGACACGGTCGGGTGCCTGACGCCCGGAACACCCACACGGCTTGGCTCGCTCCGTTCAGACCCACTGCTGTACAGAACAGAGTAGAGCACAGTACGGTGCTGAAACAGTACGCACGCACACACGTACAGGATGTACCGTAGCTCTCTTCGGCAGCGGCACCTCATGCACGCTTTTGCATCTGATTCAGTGTAGAGTGCAGCAAGCGCACTATTTGTTGTTGCTCCTCCCTCCTTCTCCTCCTCGCCGTCGCCTACACACTACTTGTTCTGCAAGCTTTTCTCAATCTCGCCCTCGTACCATTTCGATCGGCGCCGCGACCAACGACCTTCCAACACCCACGCTTGGCCTGCGACCACCACCACCATCTTATCCTTGTCGACTCTATTGCATACCACAGCCGTCGTCGTCGTCGTTTGCCGTCGACGATGCGCGTTCATCTGCCAGATGAGATCGTGGATCAGATCCTCTTCCTTGCCTGCACCCTGCCACCACTCCACACCGACGCCCATCGCGAACCCTCGGCCTTTGATGCGAATCGTCTCCGAGCGCGCTCGTCGGCGCCCCATCTCGACGTAGCCACCACGCTCAAGCTCCTCGTTCTTTCGCCTCAGCACTTCCCTTACATCGCCTCCATCCTCTACAAGGGCCCCCGCCTCTCGGATCCGATCAGTCTCTCGCTCTTTGCTCGTACGCTCACCAATCGCCCCGCACTCGGACGACTGGTCAAGCATATCTGGGTCGGCCACACCTATGTTGGCGAGACCATCCCCACCAACACCCTCAACTTTGGCCTCGGCGGAAGCCACATCGCCTATGCGCTCAATCCGGATCTCGCCACCCTTGCTGACGTCCAGAGGTGTCTCGAGAAGGGTATAGCTCCGCCAAACCTCCTCTCACCTGCCTTTGAAAAGCGTATCGCCCAGTGGGCTGCGCAGAATGTACAGGGCAATGCTCGCAACATCGACCCCGCCCGTGCACCTCGCGGGATCCACATCGATTCACCGGGCTCGGGAGATCCCGATACTCGCGGCTGGCACTGGATCGGCGTAGATGAATGGGTCCTGCGGCTCTGGGACGGTCGCGACCTCGTCAAGCACTTCCGCGAGATTGCGCAGCGTGCATTCTTTCTCGAGCTCAAGCGGCTCGGCAAGCAGAGGGCCGGGGATGCAAAGCCTCGTCCGCCAGCAGGTGCGGTCTCCTCGTCGTCATTCGGTGCGGCATCCAAGACCAAGCCGACGATGACCGGTCGCTCCGGCGCTTCGTCATCTTCGCTGCTCGTAACCGATCTGGTTTCTCCGTTTAGCCCTCGGAATGCTGCAGAGAGGCGACCAGGGACCGACGGCGACCCGATGGACTGGGCCGAGGCTAGCGAATACCCCACCTCCAACCTACCAGCCACGAGTGATGACGACGAGCCAATCTACTCCGAAGAGCTCGATCTCGACGAGATCGACGCCGAGCGTGATCGCTGCTTTGCCGAAATGGGGCTCGACCAACCCATCCGCTCCAAGAACTGGGCCGAACTCGTCAAGGTCGGCGACCAGAAGGTCGAGTGCTGGGTAGTGTGGCTACTGGCCAAGACACGTGCCCGTGCCCGCATTGTCGCTCGCCGTGTCTATGCCGCCGCCAAGCCACGCGATCCTGAGCTGCGCTGCTGGCGTCCATTGCGGCCACAGCCCGAGCTCCACACCAAAAACCACTTTACCCACCCCACTTTTTTCGCCCGCTCGGGTGCCAGCCACCTGCTCGTGGGTGGAGCACCGCCGCCGGCCCGTGACGAGTTCTGGAACGGCGGGCGTACGGGCGACTTGGACGACACTTCGGACTCGGAAGGCTACTCGGATTCGGACGCCGCATCCATGTCGGACGGCAGCGACTACGATTCGGAGTCTGAGGCCCCGTGTCAGAGCATTCGGAACGAGGCTTCAACGACAGCAGCAACGACGCAGTTTACTGGATCGACAAATACCGCGGCGTCCTCGTCATTTTCGTCGTCTTCAGCAGCAGCAGCAGCAGCGCATCGAGTAACGCAGAGCTTCAGGCTGCCCGAGTTTGTCGAAGTGGAACAGCAGAAGCCCGAGGATCAGGCGGACCTGTGGGGCGGCGAATACACTTTTGCAAGCGGCAACGAGCGTGCCGGCGCCGGCAACAGCGTTCTGGGCTCACGAGGCGGCATGTTTGGCTACACGTCGGCTTTGCGGCGCGGCCTGCTGGACGAGGATGACTCGCAGCTGGACGATGGCAGCGAGTTCGCATCGTTGCAAAAGGAGAAAACGCGCAAACGCAACGAAGAGGACCGGCTGCTCTGCGAGATGACGCTGGGATCGGTGCTCTCGAGCCTGCGCACGGTGATGATGCTGACGCCGCGACTGCGCAATCTGGCGCTAGACGGCGTACTGGAGCGATCAATCTGCGGGCGTCGGCCCATGTGCAGTATGGGCAAGCTCAAAAGCTTGTCGCTCGGGCCGCCTCCGCCCTACTGGAGCTCGCCGCTGCTGTTCGGCCATCCCATCAAGACCAGCCGACGTCAGCGGATCAGCTACCACCAAGAGATGCACGGAAACAGTGCTGCTGGCGGTGCCGCCTCGAGTCCTGCCTCGCTGGGCATGGACGACTCGCGCTCGCAGAGCATCTGGCCGCTGCCCGGGGTTCTGATCCCCTCGCCTGCATTCTCGACGCTGCGCACGTTGCACATCTCAGGCTGCATGCTCTTCCCGTCGGAGGCCAGAGCAGTTGGCGGGCTAGGAGGTCAACTGCCCAACCTGCGCCACTTCCGATGGTCACTGTGGCAGCCCCACGTCGAGGGACATCCGGTGGGTTGCGTAGAAACGCTGTGTGCTATTCTCGATATTCCGACTCCGGAAGAAGAGGCGGCGATATTGGCAGCCGCAGCACGTTCTTCCTCCAACAGCAGCAGCAACACACGCAGGCTCATTGGAGGCTCGAGCGCAGTCTCGGCCACGGCACCCGGAGTCGGAGGCGGAGGCATCTACCGGGATCGGGATCAAGAGAGTCGCAAGCGCCGCCGTAGGCACATGGATCCGCGCCGCCGATCGCATCCGTACGCCACAGCCTCACAGACCGACTCGTTGGCTGCACACTCGTCCACGACCGTGGCGTCCACCTCTGCCGCGACGCCTGCCCTGGCGCAGCACGACGCCAGCATCTATGCGCTGGTGACGCGAAAGCGCAAGCTGCGATCGGTGTATGTGACGCTGCATCCAACGGACGAGGCCATCTTTGCGCGAAAGGCGCCGGTGGCATTGCGCAACGATCCGCGTCTTACGATTGAGACGGCCAAGTGCCAGAATGTGGAGGACAATCTGGGCGAGATGCAGCGGTGGTGGGAGTGGGAGAGCGGGATGCTGCACTTTAAGCCGACCGTGTCGAACCTGGAGGCGATCAGCGCGGCAGCCAAGCGTCGACAGGAGGGTGTGGTACCGCCGAGCTCGATATCTGCGCAGGAGCTGAATGCCAACCACAGTGGGATGCAGTCGGATCTGCAGCGTGCCATAGACACGGATTTGGAGCTGTCGTGATGCCTCATGCCGTCGATCATATCACACTCCTTCACCATTCTTCCTTTTTGTTTCGGTTTTTCTCCTCTGCGTTCTCGCGCCGTGGTTCCACGCATATTCTCAGGGTTGGTCAGCGCGATCGTTGCAATGTCACTACTTTAGCAAGAATCGCGTTGGATGCTCTCGTCTTGGATATTTTTTGTGCCTGACCTGCGCTGGAGTGACTGACGATGGCCACGAACCAGGCAGTGAAGAATAAGGCAATGCTCGGATATTCGAGAGTGGAATAAGGCTAGCTGGAATTGAGGTGCAGCCAGAGTGTAGTGTTACTGTACTTGTAGCCGGGTGCGGTGCGAATGGTGGTGGGAGGTTTGCTGCAGGTCCGCGTGGGCCGTTGTATCCGAATTTCTAGTCGGATACACGTACAGTACTACTGTAGCTAGTACAGTTGTGGGGGCTGCCACCGACAGGAAAATGACTGTTGGCTGGATTTGAGAAATCTTTCATCAGTTCGGTACTGTCAAGGCTGAGGGGGAAAAAGAAAGAAAGAAAGAAAGAAAGAAAAACACTAAGGAAAAGTCGAAGGCCAGGGAATAATTATTGGAAAAAGAAAAAAGGAGAAGAAAAGGTACTGCCGTACAGTACAGTAACAGCTAGGCGCTGTGGAGGGAAGAGGGGAAGGGCACTTGGACAGGCGACGTGCATGTATGTCTGCGTGGCTGTCATGTCATGTGTCTGGCACAGATAACGGAAATGTGGGACAAAACACTTTCATATATTGGTTCGCCGGCGACACCCACGCGTATCCTCTCTCTCTCTCTCTCTCTCTCTCTCTCTAAGTTATAAATATTTGCTTCCGACTCCAATAATACAGCAAGTATAGTGCTATATCATACAGTACACCAGTATAGTGTAGCGTATACTGTAGTACTGTACTGTACAGTCGCGGATGCATATTCCTTTTCTTTTTTTTTCTTTTTTCTTTTTTGCCGAGACCGAGAGATAGAGATTAATGCTGCTGCTATCGCACGGTCCCCCTCGCCTTTCTTCCCATTCGTAGTCTGTTCGCGCTATCTTTGCTCCCTCACAATCAAGAGAGCAACGTAACGTCATCGTCTGTCTGCACAATGCTCCTTGTTTTCATCGTCTATGGCAAGTATGTCTGTGATATGCTGCTACTGGAAGCGGCCCAAATCCTGTACCGTACACTACTGTCCTGGTAAATGTTCGGGCGAATACTGTAGTGCTCTGCATGAACGATTCGATCTGCGCTCAAAGTTTCCAAAAAAATGCGGTGGATCGGAGCAACAGGCGTGGTCGGGCAATTCAGTCCAGAGCGCACAAAGAGTACTGTACGGTCCTTCACTGTACTGTACTGTACTGCACACTACTGTACAGTAGTACACATCGTTCAGGCGAAGCACATGGATGGCCCTTGGCACACCGTCGACTCGCCATCCATCGGGTTTGCCCTTGTCCAACGTCCGTGCGGCCTCGTCCTCCTCCTCGCTCCTCGCTCCTCTTCTCATGTCAATGTCAATTTTTAAAAACGAAAGTGGCTTGACCGAGCCATCCAAGAAGTGGAAAGAAAAAAAATTCTCTGCAGGTGTCAATTGCCTTCCCGGCCCTCGTCCGGACACACTCGATATCGGAAGGCGTCAACTTGTATTCACGACTTCCCTCCTGACTACCAACACCAACATCATTGCCCTATCCCACATCTTCTTCGTCTCGCCTTGACAAAATGGCGCCGACGAAGACAGAGCGAACTCCCCTCCTGTCGGGTCAGCGTGCTGCTGGTCACCGACCCAGCTTTGCTGGCAGCATTGGTCGTCCCGATCTCACCGAGGAGGAGGCCGAGGTCATTGCCCAGGAGAGCGCCTTCAGTGCCATCCAGGCTGCTACCCACGGTGTCGACCCCAACTCTTCCGCCTTTGCACCGCTCGACCAGAGCCACTTTTCCCTCAACCATGCGCCCGCAACCATCCCCGAGGAGGCTCCCGAGCCCGCGCTCCGATCCGATATCTGGGTCATCATGGGCGCCATGTGGATCGGCACTTTCCTTGCCGCTCTCGACGGCACCATCGTCGCGACCATCCTCAACACCGTAGGCTCCGAATTCAAGGTCTCCAAGGAAGTCGGCTGGCTCGGAACCAGCTACCTTCTCACCCAGACCGCCTTCCAGCCCCTCTACGGACGCGCCTCGGACATTTTCGGACGCAAGGCCGCCACCCTGTTTGCCTCGATCGTTTTCCTTGTCGGCTCGCTCTTTTGCGGTCTCGCCCAGACCTTCTGGCAGCTGTGCGCTGCTCGTGCCCTCGCCGGTATCGGCGGCGGCGGACTGACCACCATGAGCAGTCTCGTCACCTCTGATCTCGTCTCGCTCAAGGCCCGAGGAACTTGGCAGGGTCTCGGAAACCTCGTATTCGCTGCAGGCGCCGCGCTCGGTGGACCCGTCGGTGGTGCGCTGGCCGACGGCGGCCCGGGCTGGCGATGGGCCTTCCTCATCCAGGTGCCGCTCTGCGCTGTGCACTTTGCTGTCGTCTCGTGGAAGATCGACATCCCCGCCGGTCCCGGCAGCATGATGGAAAAGATCAAGCGAATCGATGCGCTTGGCTCGCTCTCGCTGGTCACCTCGGTCACGCTCATCCTCGTGGGTCTCAGCCTCGGCGGCAACGAGCGCGAGTGGAGCGACAGACTCGTCATTGGCTCGCTCGTCGGTGGTGTCTCGGCGCTCGTCGTCTTTGTGGTGGTCGAGCGCTACGTCGCCCGCGAGCCGCTGATGCCCATGTCGGTGCTGTTCAACCGCACGCCGGGCTTTGTTGCCATTGCCTGCTGGTTCATCAGCATGTCGCAGTTTGGCATCATCTTCAACGTTCCCAACTACTTTGAGTCGGTCGAGCAGACCACCTCGTCCTATGCCGGTCTTCATCTCATCCCCAACGCCATCGTCGCCTCGGCCTGCAGTCTCGGAAGTGGTCTCCTCATGGCACGAACCGGTCGATACCGCCTCATGCTGCTGGTCAGTGGTCTGTGTGGCTTCCTGGGTCCGCTCATGATGTGCTTCTGGGCACGCGGCACCAGCGAGGCCTTTTACTGGATCACCATGCCCTTCGGTGGTGCCGCCTACGGCGCTATCCTCACCATCACTCTGGTGGCCCTTATCGCGTCCGTGGACCCCAAGGACATGGCGGCTGCTACCGGCGTCACCTACCTCTTCCGCGCCACCGGTTCGGTGCTCGGCATCTCGCTGTCCGGCGCCATCCTGCAGAACAGCCTGCAGAAGAACCTCGAGAAGACCGACATCCCCCACCACATTATCAAACTCATCCGTCAGGACTCCAAGGTCATCAGACAGCTCGCCAAGCCCCTCCGTATCGCCGCCATCGGCGCCTACGAACAGTCCATGCACACCGTCTTTATCGCCATTGCCGCCGCTGGCCTCTGCGCCTTTGTCGCCCTCTTCTTCATCGAGGAACGTGATCTCCCCGGAAAGGCTCCCCCTGCCCCTGCCGCTCGCAACCAGCGTGCCAACTAAACTTCAACTTGCGCTCTCTCTCTCCCCCTCTCTCTCCCTCACTCACTCTCTCCCTTTTCTTCCCCTTTTCTGGCACATCTATTTCTAGACCATGTAGTCTTCAACAATTTTCTCATTTCTCGCCTTCTTCCGCTTGCGGAATACATGTGTTTTTGAAACCTTTTGCTTTCCTGTTTGAAGTCGAGTTACTGTTGGAGCCGGATGAAAGAGGGCGGAGCGCCAGCAGACCGACAAAAGGGTTGAGAATGGGACGCAATCTCGCCAAGCAGGTTTGGATTTTTTCGCCAAGTTTCCGACTAACCAGCCGTCGGGGTTTTTTTTTTCGTTGCCAAAT
Source organism: Testicularia cyperi (assembly GCA_003144125.1). NCBI lineage: Eukaryota > Fungi > Basidiomycota > Ustilaginomycetes > Ustilaginales > Anthracoideaceae > Testicularia > Testicularia cyperi. The sequence continues at coordinate 307,633 of KZ819198.1, forward strand.
TTCCGACTGCTGGGCAGTCGTACTTTCGTTGGACCGTCGCGACTGATACGACACGACAGGCGGGAACAGCCAATGTAATGTAATGTGTAAGGCTGACGTACACTGGCAAGGTTTTGATGTACGGGCAACGGCGCAAACAGCAAGGCCGACAGTCGCTCTCTGGCGGGGGCGGGGGGTTCATCTAAGCGAGGCAAGCGAGGCGGCTTCGAACCTTCGGCTGGCAGTCGGCGGTCTTTGTTCCGAAGGTCGGGGCGGACGGCTTTTAATCCCTTTTTCGATTCTTGTTTGCCATCGGCCGTTGGCGTTGGGCTGACGGCGCGCTGTTACTAGCTGTATCCTTTTCATTTCCGTGCAACTCTCGAGCTTGATTGGTTGCTCTTCCCCACAACGACTCTCACACTGCTGTATACTGTAATTGTGCGTTTTACTCTCACTCCACCTGCACTCAGGTGGAGCCAGCCCTCTTGTCCCCGTCCCACAGTCCCGCCTGGTGCAGTTCTTCTGCAGATCGACATCGATAGAACCTAGATGAGTACAATGAAGAAAGAAAGGAAGGGAAAGAAAAAGAAAAAGAAAAGGCCCGCTCGGACACTGTCGTTCCTATCTATTGGCCGCGGTGCTGAGCATGAATTGAATAAAAGGCAATCAATCAGGAGCAGCAAGAGTCTCGCATTCTGATACAGCGGTTGCCCTCGTCGAGACATACAGTGTACGGACTGGAGTAGAGCAAGAACGGCAATTTACCCAGAGGGTCCAGATAACGAGGACCAGTCTGAACTTGTCGATGCACCACGGTGTCGCATGACACAAATACAGTACACCGGCAAAGATGCCAGGGATCACAGTACACTACCGCAACCTCAGAAGGAAATACTGTAACTTGTAACTTGAGAATACAGTACTGCTTCTCGCCGTTACAGAGCATGCATGAATACAGCGCAACGCATTGACCTCGCTTGTGTCACCCCCGACCCCTCGTCTACTGTATCCCAGCATCCTCCCGAGATAGCGTTCTGTGCACTTATTGTCTCGCTGGTGCTCACAGCAGTTACTGCATGGCCTCTGCCGCCACAGCCGCCGCTTCTGCTTCCCTTCCTCGCCGCGCTTGCCGTCGGGCGACCTACATCCGACGCTCTCTTTGCCGATACTTGCTCATTTGCGGTTTCGGATTTTGTCTCTCTCTCTCTCTCTCTCTCTCTCTCTCTCTCTCTCTCTCTCTCTCTCTCTCTCCCCCTGCCATGCACTTGACCTCGCGTTGATCAGTGTTTGTCCCTTCCTGCCTCGACACTCGTTGTCCGACCACCGCATGGCCCGACGCGACACACTGCCCCTTTTTTGTTAGCCTCTGGTTGCGCTAATCGGCAGCCCGAGTCGCTGGTTCCTCCCTGTCCCTGATGCGTGTGCCGTAGAGACTTTCATTGCTTTGATTGTATAAAAGACCCCCGAGACGTTGGCAATACAGTCGTTCCGGCACATTCTTCCAGTCCCGTCTGCACCCATCGATCAAGTGCGACCGCTCCTAGAGGAATAGAGTCGTTGCCAGGCATCGCGGGGACACGTATACACCATGGTCAAGATCGTTCCTACTGCGTTGCTCCTCGCTGGAGCGCTGGTGTACGAGACGTGCGCCCGCAGCCTGCAGCATGTGGGCAAGTTCAACATGAAGAGCGCCGACGTGCACCAGCGTCTGGCAGCTCGAGGAGAGGTCATGGCCAAGCGACAGGCTGCAAGCACCAGCATGGAGCCGCGTCATCTCACGGACAAGAGCAAGCCGTTCTTTGTCAATGGCAGTGCACTCCCCGATATCGACTTTGACATTGGCGAGAGCTATGCTGGTCTGCTGCCCATCTCAGACGATCCGGACGAGACGCGCAAGCTCTACTTTTGGTATTTCCCCAGCCGCAACGAGGCGGCAGAGCAAGAGCTCACCATTTGGACCAACGGCGGCCCAGGCTGTTCATCGCTCGAAGGACTCATGCAGGAAAACGGACCCTGGCTCTGGCAGTACGGCACCTACAAACCCGTCGCTAACCCGTGGAGCTGGACCAACCTCACCAACATGCTCTGGGTCGAACAGCCCGTCGGCACCGGCTTCTCCCAGGGCACGCCCAACATCACCTCGCAAGCCGAACTTGCCGAACAGTTCAAGGGCTTCTACCGCAACTTTGCCGACACTTTCAACACCACCAATCGCCAGATTTACATCACTGGCGAGAGCTATGCTGGCCAATACGTCCCGTGGATCGCATCCAGCATGCTGGACGAAGAGGACAAGGAGTACTTTAACGTCTCGGGCATCATGATCTACGATCCGTCCATCTCGACCGACCAGCTGCTGGAACAGACTCCCGTCGCCCAGTTCACGCGTTACTGGGACGGACTCTTCCCGTTCAACTCGACTGTGCGTGCCAAGATCGACGAGATGGACGCCAAATGTGGCTACACCAAGTTCCTCGACGAGTACATGGTCTTCCCTCCCAAGGGCAAGATGCCGCCTCCCCCCGCCTACAGCGACGAGTGCGATCTGTTTGACTATGTCTTTACCGCCATTCTGGACATTAACCCTTGCTTCGACATCTACCAGGTTCGTACATCTCTCAGACAGACGTTTCAGGGATAAACAACGACACAGGCAATGCTAACACCTTGACAATTGTTTTTTTTCTTCTATTGATTGATTTTGACGACCGTTGTAGGTTGCGACGACATGCCCTCTTCTCTGGGACGTGCTTGGCTTCCCTGGCTCGATGGACTACGTTCCGTACGGTGCCGACATCTATTTCAACCGAACCGACGTCAAAGAGGCAATCAACGCCCCCGTCAACACCAGCTGGACGACGTGCTCGGTGGGCAACGTGTTCAACACCAAGAGCGGCCTGGATTCCGAGGCCGAGGCTGGCAAATTCAGTTCCGAGACCGTCCTTCCTGGCGTGATCGACCGAGTGGAACGAACGATTATTGCTCACGGTATGCTCGACATGGTGCTGCTGGCCAATGGCACTCTGCTCGCCCTGCAAAACATGACGTGGGGCGGCATGCAGGGCTTCCAGAACGAGCCTACCGAGCCGTTCTACGTGCCGTTCCACAACGACTACCAGCTCTCGACGCTTGCGGCCTCGGGGACCATGGGCAAGACGATAACCGAGCGCGGTCTGTCGTGGATCTCCAACGACCTCAGTGGCCACATGCTGCCGCAGTACCAGCCATCGTCGGCCTATCGACAGCTCGAATTCTTGCTCGGTCGCATTGACAGTCTCTCCTCCAAGCAGCCCTTTACCACCTCGGATGCAGGATACCAGGCGCAAAACACCATCCCTGAGAAGCGCGCTGCCGCCGAGCTCAACGCGCCGTTCCTGGCGTACAACCACATCGCTCAGCGCGATATCGCCCAGATCATCAACGAGTTCTGATCGCACAGGCCTTGCATTCTTTCCAAACCTTGCTTTCCCGGTTCTTTTTCTTCTTGCAATATAAATGTCTGCACGCTCGGACTTCCGTGCTTATGAAAAAAAAAAATTCATTGCGATGTGTGAAGACGCTGTCGAAAAGCGCGGAAAAAAAAAGATCCTCGGTGGGCTGTACGAGACGCGGACCGGTGACTGCCGTCTTACACTCTTTCCGGCTTCAAAGTACTACTTCCAGTCACACATCGTAGCTTTGCTTCCTTGGAGATCACAATGACGGGGGAGAAGTGAAGCTTTGTCTTGTTCAGAGTTGTGTGTAAAGAGAAACATACATGGTGAAAGACACGGCGTGGTACATTAGCCGATGTCGCTAGCCCTCTTCTTTTGCAGCACAGTTGCATTAGACGCAGATGGATTGCGTTTCACACACGCGTATTACTCGGTCGATGCCGTCGTGCGGCTCCCCTTGAGCTGCCGCTTGTTTCTAAATGACTGTCGGTGGCTTTGGTTTGGAGTACAGAGTTGGGCTAGGGCTAGGGCTAGGGGAGGAATTCTCATCTGCCCAGCCGATCGATCGAGCTTGGTGGGGTTGATTCCGTCGTCTGTCCATGGTCGCCAATTCTCCGTCGGCATTATTTTCACCTCCAAGTTTACCTTGCCTTTCTTAGCTGGGCGTATCCACGGCAAGCTCGTACGGCGTTTCTCCAACCTATTCATTCAATATTAATTATTTTTATCATTAATTGCATTGCATTGCATTGCCATGCGCCAAGAGTGTGGAGGGCGCATCACATGGGCTTCGATTCGATCTGCAATTCCGACGGTATTACAGTACAGAACAACCCATTCACATTTCCAGCAAGAGCGAGCGGAGCGCCGTTTAGCAGCTACGACCGCCGTCCCGGACCTCGTTCCTTCTTTCCCGAACATGCTTAGCTCCCATCTTGACACTCGGGACGTCCGTCGCCTACCTCCCCGTCGTCGTTGGGCCCTGCACAGACCTAGCTTCTCGTCGTTATAAAAGCTCAAGTCCATTCGTTCTCCAGCGCAACCACCTTGAGCTCCCACGCCGACAATCTCGATACCCCTCGTTTGACGACAACTACTAGCAAGAAAGAACCCGGCCTCGACGATTCCGAAAAAAAGGAGAAAAAAATGGTAGCCATCAGCGGGACATACGATGTGATGCTGGTGCCCTTGTTGATGCCGATCTCGCACGTGCTCAACTTTCTGCCGCCGCAGGTCCGCAACATGGAGCCTTCGCCCCTGATTCCTTTTACGTCGGGCGAGATTCAGGCGCTGGGACTCGACACGTTGGCGTACAACTCGGCGGCCAATCATCCGGTGATGCTCGAGCTAGGGTATCAGGACCACTCTGGTCCTGGTCCCCGCCTGTTACGACCCAGCTTTGACGAGGCCAAGCTCGAAGTACTCGGCATTCGACATCCCAAGCTCCAGCAGAGCCAGCAGCCTCAGGTTGCCCACAACGGCTTCCAGTTCAAACAGCTCATCCTGTTTTCCAACGTCGTGCTTGCGACCTCTTCCAATATCGTCGCGGGTCTACGCAGCGTTCTTGCGCGCATCGATCCACACAAGTCGCCGTCGATCTACCCGGTTGGTCAGGACGACACCATCCAGTACGGCGTAAAGGACTACATTGAGGCGACGTTTACCAAGGCCGGCGATGGCGATGCCAGCTCGTCGGCTGCCAACAACGGCGCCGTGTCGTGGGCAGGCAGACCGTGGTACGGCTGGCGCGTCTCGGACTCGGTGACACAGTTCAACTTCAACCTCTCCAATCCGCAGATCGGACCAGTGCCCTACACCGCCGAGGTCCGCGTCAAGATCCCCAGCTTCTACGATCCCTCCAAGCTCATCGAGGCGTCCAGCGTCTCGCCGGACTGGGTCGAGTTTGATGGCGTTAGCGCTTGGCGCTTCAAGGCAGACTATGCCAGTCAGGATACCAAGGTCGTCGATGCCGTCTGATCTGCAAAGCATTTGCAAGCGCGAGGTATCTCTTTTTCACGCTTTTCGCCTCGTCTCGTTTGTTCCGTCATGCTCCTGTCAGATTATTGACTATTTTTGTTTGTGTTTCGAATTAATTAATCATTAATATTGATTGTTGTGAATTGTGAAATTCGAAACTGTTGCAGCCATCACCCATTACTGTAATTCTCCCTTCCCCGCGTTATTTTGGTGCTATAATTCCGAATGCTGCCGCCATCTTCTTTTTCCTTTTTTTTTTTTTTTCCTCATCAAGGGTGCAACGTGGTACAGTAATTTGTTTTTCTTCTTCCGTTGATTGCAAGTCGTTCTGTTTGCCGTTTAGCCTACCATCGTCACTACCTCCTATCAGATTCCCTGGACTCGCAAACATCTTCATAATGATCTGAGCGAATACAGAACGCCTCGACAGCCCTCGGGCTTCCTAGAACTTCATCAACATTCCTCGCAATAGACCACGCAATAGACACGTCAATATTAAGGTACTGCCACAAAATGAGCGTCGACAACGACAACAACATCGCAGCTCGTGTCGATCCGACTCGCTGTCTCCCCCGGGTCAAGACACAGCCGAGTGCAGCGGATGTCTTTTGTGCGCTGTGTCATCTCGCCTTGCTCTACTCGCCCAAGTCACTCGGTCGGACGCAAGCGGAGCTGTATTCGCGCCTCAGCCGGTCGACGCACGCACACGCAACCACGGACCGAGATGACAGGGCGTACATTGACGCCTTTGATGCTGCGCGAGTGGACGACAATGAGCGGAGGTTCGCCATGGATTGGATCACCAGGATCATTGGAAGCGGTCTCGATTGGATCGATGTCGATGTCGATGCTGATGGCGATGCCGATGCCGGGCTGCACGCTTCGACAGAGGCTGAGGCAGAGGGTGAACTGTTGGCGCCTGATGCCCTGCTCGATCTGGCCGGGCGTGTGCTGGGCGGACATGCTGGCCTGGAAGAGGCCGGTGCGATTTCGAGAGACTTTGCGTTTCCCCTGCTCGACCCTGTCATTGTCGAGGGCGTCAACGCCGAACCACCCCACCTCGACGTCGGCGCTATCCAAGTGACCCTCAGAGACGACCCGCTGCCGCCGTCCACCACGTCCGACGAAGCAGCACACGACAGCTACCACGGAGCTGCGGCTGCAGTAGGCGTCCAGACGTGGGGCTCGGCCATCATCATGAGTGACACCCTTGTTCGTCATCCTGCGCTCTTCCACCCGGCGCTCTCTTCGCCATCTGCCCCACCGCTGGATGCCTCGCCAACCAGCCAGTCTCGGCTCGAGATTGCGGAACTCGGCGCTGGCACAGGCCTCGTTGGGATGGTCACTGCCAAGCTGCTCGATTGTCTGCATGTACCCGCTCACCTCATGCTGACCGACTACCACGACCAGGTTTTGACCAACCTTGACCACAATGTCAGACACAACTTTGGCACTCTTCTGCCGACAGACTCGTGTGTCTCGGTGCGTGTGGAGAGACTCGACTGGCAGCATCTGCATCAGGAGCTTCTGCTTGGTGCGCCGTCCCAGCGGAAACGATACGATCTTTTGCTCCTCGCCGATGTAGTCTATGCGCCCGAACATGCGGCTTGGATCCACTCCTCGATATCCACCCTCCTCAAAAAACCCCAGGACGAACACGAGGCCAGCAAACACCACGCTCGCGCTCACATCTTCATCGCGGTCAGAACAAGCGGCAAATTCGAAGGCCTACCCGCTACCGTAGAGGATGCATTCAGAACCGCAGGTGGTCCAAGTCGATGGGCTCTACCGTCGCTTTCTTCGTCGAACTGTGCAACGCCTCTTGAAACAACCCCTGGCACGCCGGATCCGATATCCTCCCTGACACATCCCGCCCTCGTCGACAACCCGCATGCTTCGAAACCCCACCACACACTCTTGCATTCTCGCATCGACGCAATCCAGACTGCCTCGCCTCCCCAACTCTCAATCCTCGCCAAAAGACGACTGCCCAAACGTGCTGGCGTCGGTCGCCTCGACGAACAAGAGTATCTCTGGTTCGAGGTCGGTTGGACATGACCCCACACAATCAGCTTCTGTATCTGTATCTATCCCGCTAATTTCTATATTTGTCATTGTCTTTGTGCTACAAGAGATGTATGTGATACGTAACGAGCTTGCTTCCGAGACCGCCATTGAGACGAGAAATGAATGGAGTCAGAGTCTAGAATTGGTTCTCGGTGCTGTCGGCGCCCATGGCCTGAGTGGCCGAGCTGCCAGACGAGACGGTCTGAAGCATGCGGTCGACGTAGGCGGCACCGGACCATTTCTGGTGAGTGAGAACGTCGCAGCCAATCTCCTTTTCCTTGCGCTGGACAAGTTCGACGTAGGCGAGCATGCCGTCCGTCTTGAAGCGAGAGGAGAGTTCTGCGGTCATGGTGCCGGTTGAGTGGAGGCCAGCGAGCGAGATGAGCTGGAACACAAAGCCAGACTTTGCGAGGTCCCAGACAAAGTTTTTGAGGTCGGCATCCGAGTAGCCGTGTGCACTCCAGTTGAAGGAGGGCGAGAGGTTGTAGACGAGCCACTTGCCGGGGAAGTCGCGGTGGATGTCGGCGGCAAAGCCCTGCGCCTGCTTGAGATCGGGCGTCTTGGTCTCGAGCCACAGCATGTCCGAGTAGGGAGCAAAGATCTTGACACGCTTGATGGCGGCGGCCACACCGCCCTTGAAGTGGTAGTAGCCCTCCTTGGTGCGCGGAGCATCCCAGCACCACGATGGCACACCCGACTCGCCAAACACCTCTCGTGCGGCGGCACGGGCCACGGTGTTGGAGACACCACCGGCCACCTTTTTGGCGTACTGCTCGAGACCGGCAGCGTTGTTGGCGTTGTGCTTGGCAACGGCCTCGTCAAAGGTGAGCAGCTCGCAGCTGTCCATCCACGCCTTCTCGGCTGCGTCGACCTCGGGACCGGATGCGCCCTGGGCCTCCTTGTTGGCCAGCGTCTCGGCGAGGCTCTTGGTACCAGCAGGCAGGTTGTAGGCGCCCTTGATGAACTCGTGGTCGCGAGCGTCAATGCTGGACGAGATGAGCTTGGCGGACTCGGAGTCGGTTCGAGCAATTAGGAGGTTGGAGGAGCCGAGAATGTCCCAGGCGAATCGGCTGGCGGTGAGGCGGTTGACGTGCTCCGAGGTGGGGACGAGCACCTTGCCGGCCTGGTGGCCGCACTTTTTACCGCCGTGAAGCTGGTCCTCGAGGTGGATACCGGCAGCACCCTGCTCGGCAAAGAGCTTGGCCAGCTTGAAGACGGTGCTGAGACCGCCGTGTCCGGTGTCGGCATCGGCGATGATGGGGCGAAGGTAGTCGACCCAGGGCATCTTTGCGCGCTGGCTGGGCGCGAGCTGACAGCGCTCATCCCAGTGCTTGCGGTCGTGATGCTGCTGTGCCTTGAAGAGACGCTGGACCTGGTTGGGGACGGTGGTGTAGGGGTAGTCGGCAAGGTCTGGGCCCACCTCGTTGTTACAGGTGGTGAGAACGGAGCTGCAGGCCCAGCCAGAGACGTAGACGACCTCCTGGTTGTAGGCCATCTGGGACTGCTGGACGGGGTCGATGGCGCCCATGGTGTGGGCTGGGGTTCCCTTTGCTGCGTGTTCAGAGAGCAGCGCAAAGAGCTTGTCGGCCATGAGGGAAGAGGCTGGAGGCTGGACGGGCATGGAGCCACGCTTGGATACGACGGCTTCGGGGCCATAGGGGCGCTTGATGCCCTTAAAGCGAGGGCTGTCAAACCAGGCCTGAACCTGCTGCACGGCGGCATTGTAGTCTGCCTGCTCCTGTTCTGCAGTGGGAGGCTGTACGCGCAGAGGTGCGGGTGCGGGGTTGAGCGAGGTGGCTGCTGTCGAGTTCATTCTAACAGCGGAGGTGAAGAGTGCCGGGATGGATCGGCTGGCTGTGCGGGCGGAAAGAGTAGCAGATGTTGCGAGTCGTGCGGGTGAGGCAGCAGCTCGAGAAGAGCTGAATCGAGCGAGCCGAAGGGCAGTCTGACGGGAAGCCATGGTGTGCGGCCTTGTTTTGATGTTGGGATCCCCACTCGCGGTAGAATGTTAAAGTGTTGTTACGGAGAGATGGTGGTGGTGGTGGTGGTGGAGATGAATCGAAGCAACAACGACAGGGGAAGGTTGTACACTGCGGCGAGGAGACCAGACGAGAAGGGTTCACTCACGGCCTCGGCTGCGGACGAGATCTTCCGACCGACCGACCGAGTGAGTGAGTGAGTGAGTGAGTGAGTGAGTGAGTGAGTGAGTGGGTATGGATTTATTGGCTTCGGACGTAAGGGGCAGTACTGTACAGTCGTGAGCGAGTGCAGTGCAGTACAGTGCAGTACAGTACAGTACAGTACAGTATACAGTAGTAGAGTATGCGGGCTAACCTTGTGTACTGTACTACAGTAGGGTGAGTTGGTTGGGCTTGTTGATTAGCTAGTTAACCGGTAGGGCTTGTTACGGTACGCTTGCTGGTGCTCGCTCGCTCGCTCAATCGCTGAAGCCGTCATCCCCGCAATACAGTACAGTACAGTACAGTACTGGCAATCAACGTACTACTGTACTGTACAGTAATGTACTTGCTGTGGCTGAGTGTACTGTACTGTGCTGTACTGTACTGTGCTGTGTTGCAATTGAATGGCACTACGCTTGCCAACCCCGCGGCTCGCTCGCTCTTTGGCCCGTGAAATGCACCGCAGATGGCTTTAAGCCGAAGCCGCACCGCCGTCACACTCGCACTCGGACTGCTCGGAACTAACAGCCAACCAGCCAAGTTTAGCTGCGAGAACTCTAACATACTGGCTCGTTTTATTTTGTCTTTTCTGTGCCACCTTTTTTCAATCGCATTTATTACCTTCCCTTTTTTTTTTCCTTGTACGTTAGCTTCCCATTTTTTATTTTTTGAAATTTCAGACCATTAATCGATCTAGCCTACGTTACTCCGAGCAGGGCTTGCGTACGTACTGTACACGCCACACAGGTTGCACGTACTCTTCTCGTCAAATTATCAATGGGAGCCTCTCGTACCGTCAATATAGGGCGTGGTAGCTCAAGCGTCCTTGGCGTCACTCGAGGAGGGAAAGGTATCAAGCAAGTCTTGAGCAGAGGCGAACAGGAGCCTGGCTTTCTCTCCTGTACAGTACTGTACTGTAATCTAGTCTACGAGGTTGGGTTGGCATGATGCGATGCGCTTGCCGCGTGAAACGACTAAGCGAGGGCGAGCGGGGCTGGAAAAATGAGAAAATGCGCGACTCGAGCTATGCGAGAACGAAGCTGGGAAAATACAGTAATTGGGCGGCCACACAAACCACAACAAATCTCCATATATACAGTAATCCAATAATAACAATTACAGTACGTGTTGACCCTCACTGCTGCACTGCTCGGCTACTACTCTCTCTCTCTCTCTCTCTCTCTTTTACTTTGCTCGACAATACATGAACAGTCGAGAACCAGCCCAGTGGCTCAACCATGGGCTTGGCAAGAGCATGAATGTACTGCATTGGACATGGAGGTGCCAGAGTCAGCAAGTAGAGGAACCGGGGAGGCGGGGGCAAATCGTCGCAAGTGAGAATTGCATAAAGCAAGGATCGCCCTTGCGTCGTGGCTGTAGACAAATTGAGCGGCAGAGCAGAGCTGCAGCGGCTGCTACAACTTGGGCCCAAGCGAGTAATACAGTACAGTACAGTAATTCAGCCAGTCAACCGATACAGTACAGTACAGTACAGTACAGTGGAGTACAGTACAGTAGTGTACTGTAGTGTAGTGCACTGGGTATTCGTGCAGTTGCCGTCGTCGACTCCGCCAACATTAGCCTGCGCTTGTGAACCTGGACAGTAGCAGCGGCTCCAGCAACAACTGCTGCTGCAGTACAGTTATACTGACTGACCACAGCAATACTGGACTGTACTGCACTGCACTGTACTGTAGAGCGAGCCAACGGACGGACTCCGCTTGCGGGGTTTTTGGTATGGCGCCCCACTGCATCTGTGTCTCTCTTTGACCTCTCTCTCTGACTTGAGTGGGTGCCTTGCCCTCGCTTGCATCCGTGCTGCGTCTGGACCAACTTACAGGGAACTTGCACTCGTCCCACAAACACAGCGACTGCAGCTGCGCTCTGCTCGTCTGGTCTGCAAACATCCTTATTGATGTCGCCCAAACGAAATTCCCATGCTGCTCATGCTGCTGTTGCTGCTGCTGCCGCTTGACGCTGTCATCCACCACTGTTCTCAACGCCGCCGCTCCTGAAACCCTTCTCTGAATCTTGGTCAAACGCCTACCTGCCTGTGCCTGCCTGCCTGTCTGCCTGCCTGCCTGCCTGCCAATTTGCTCTCGAACCCCGCGCTCGCTAGAGACTTCCATCCTCCTTTGCTGCTCCTCATTCCCACTCCTAGCACCATCATACGGTACTCTTCCGCCCTCGTCACCTATTCCTCCTTACCACATCCTCCTCCTCTTTCTTTTCCGCATCTTTGCTGATCACCAAACCCCTGATATCGCTTCGTCTGTCGTCGATAGTCACTCTTGGACTCGCATCTCCTTCTTACCACAGCATTCTACATCAGCGATCTACAAAGAAGCTTGGGACTAGACCATCTGCTCCTGTTTCCTGCCTTTTGCATCCTCCCTCTTTCGCCCGCCTCCGCCTTCGACACCGTCTCGCTCTTCTTATCTTCTTCTTTGGCCGTATTCGTCGCAACGCGCAACTAACTGCCCAATTGGATCAAATAGGTTAATCGGCGTCCCAGCTTCATTCCCGCGGTTTCAATTGCCATTCCCCACCAGGGCATAGCCGCTCAGAGTTCATCACCACATCTGGCACACTTGATTAACCCCCCCCAGAAAATAAAGATGCACGCAACACAACCGACTCTCTTGGCCTCGGCGCTGGTGGCAGCAGCGTCCATCGTTCTGCTTGCGGGACAGGCGAACGCGCAGTCTTCCTCGTCCACGGATCCTCTCAACGGATCCTCCTTCGTGACCCCCGTATACACCGTCTCCAACACCTTTACTCCCATCACTACCTTCCCACAAGCTTCAGGTGGTGTTCAGACAGTCATTGGCGGCCCCGGTCCATCTCCCGCCACCTCGTCCTATGCCTACACCTACACAGTCCCTACCGCAACTCTCCCCGCTACCACCGCATCTCAGGTGTTTGCCTCCCTCGCCAGCTCCGGACAGTACAACACCGCCCCCGACGCAAAAGCCCTCAACCCGGACCCCAACAACCTCCAGATCGCCGACTCGGCATTCGCACTCAACACCGCGGCTGTCAAGGCTCTCTTGATCACCGTCGCCGCCGCTGCTGCCATCGTCCTCGCTCTTTGAACTCGCCCCCCCTCTTCTCTCTCTCTCTTTCTCTCTCTCTCTCTCTCCCCGATCCCTTCTGCTTTTTAATTAATCCAACGCCTTCGCTCACTCGTCTGTCTCTTTCGTTTACGGTCTTTACTTTTTTCAACCCACACTTTTTTCTTTTTGTTTTTTGGCCCCAGAAACGACTTTGCGCGGTCCTCTCCAACTCATCCGCACTCTTGTCGTGAATACCCCAAGCAACACACAGGCATGGCCTGATCGTGTCCTTGTCCATCCTGCCATTTCTGTCGTCTGCTTTCTTATCCTTTCCCCTCTTTCTCTCTTTTTCGTACTCTTCGGAACCTCTCGTACGGGATCGGTTCGATATTTGGTTGGTGCTACGTATTGCTTATTTGCTCGTTCTACTTGATTGTACTGCCGCGCTGTTCAAACTCAATGTCAGTCACTCGCTGCTTGTGTCACGCCTTTTTCAGTCTGACTGCGTGCGACAGTTACTCTCCCAGAACAGAGGGTTGGGTTGGATCAAATTCGAGTCGAGGTGCGATACAAGTACAGAATCACAGGCAAGTGTGTGTTGTGGAAAAGAGATGATGGCAGATTGCTTAGGAGCTAGACATCATTGGCTTGTGGGTTGTGCTGTTCGGGCGTTGGGCAGGAAAGTCTATTGCTGTGGTGGGGCGATCGAAGAGTCGACCTGTGACGTTCCGCCGGGCGCGTTGTTCGAGCCTGAGGCTGGTGGTGCGTTTCCTCTGAATCGCTTTCGCATGTCGAGCTGTTCGTCGATCGCGCATGATCGTCGTCGTTGTCGATTTGGGTAGACAAATGCAGCTTCAATATCAGTCAGGTTGCTTCTTTCGTGCTGTCCTGTTATGCCCTGTTCCGTCACAGTCTTCGAACGGAAGCAATGCTCGACCAAGCCGAGCCATACACCCATTCCTTTTCCAAGCAACGTTGCGAGAATTGGAGAGGAGAAACAGCACCAAAGGCAGCGTGGATTGAAAACAACTTACCATCCCGCGTCTACATTCGACAAAAGACTTGTAGAGTTGCTGGCACTCTAGTGGGAGTTCGGACATGTGGTTTCGGATGCAGTCCTGTGCGCTATTACCCTGGACGAGGTAGCAGTCGGTCTTGATGACGCAGTCTGCGAGGTCTTGTCTGATGTGCTGACACTACTTGTTCGGTCAAGACGAGATGTTGATTGCAGACGGAGACAAGATTTCCAGACGAGATGCAAGCGATACAGAAGTGTCAGTGGACCGACGAATCGACCGGGACCAGGTCCAACGTGCTTGGTCAGTGCTGCCAAGGCCGAAAACGTACCGAGCCAACCATCTTGGAATCAGTTGTTGTAAGAAGATTCGAGACCCTCTGCTGCTGAAAAAGTGCTGAGGCCGATCAAAGTACCGATGAGAAGAGTGAGATGGACAACGCCAAAGAGGCCAGGGCGAAGGTCGTTGTCGAAGGCGGCCAAGGAAGCTATATGGAATATGGAACAACGCGGAGCGGAAGCCCAAAAAAGTGGAGAGCTCTGACGCTACGGAAGCCGGAAGTGAGAATACTCCAAGTTGTCAGATCGCACATTCAAATATCTCATCAATCGGCACTGCAAAGCGGTCGGTCACCAAAAAAGAAAGTCATTTTATATTCAACATTCTGGGCCTCAAAACGGAAACAATGAACGACGACCTCGTCTGGTCACCTATGATATTGACATCGACCCAAGATCTCTGTTTCATCAAAGAAGCTTTCGGCGGAGCTCCATCTCGATCTTGTACTCCCTGTCGTTGTAGTTGGGCGTAAAGATAAAGGGAAGCGCGGTGAAGAACAGGAGAACGAATCCAATCGAGCCGGCCAGGAGCGCAGTAGCAATGATACGATGCGTGGGCGTGTTGAATTTCTTCTCCTTGGGATGGTGCGGGTCGTGCGTCTTGTTGTGATGGTGATGGTCGCCGGGGTTGGTGACGTTGTCCAGGAAGGGATAGCTCGTGTTGTAGTCGGTCAGGAAGATGCGTCGAATCGACTTGTCGGCACGGATCATGGGATAGTCTTGGTGCGAGGTACCCTCGATAACGTCGAGGGTATGAGACGCGGGAAAGCCTCCTTGACGGTCGAGTGCCAGGACGAACTGTGATCCACGGTCGAGATGGCTGCCGCCCTGCATGCTGGCTTGACAATGCGTGTCACCCTGACCCCAGTCGAGCAGACCGAGCGCGTAGTGGACCTTGCGAGTGCGATAGCGCTGCACAACCTCCTCCCGGCTCGCGTTGACATCCCGTCGTGCATAGCCAACGACACTCGAGACATTTGTGATGCCATAACCCCACTTGTCAAATTCGCCACACGATGCGTTCTGGTAGGGACGCTGGTCGTCGAGCCAGGCCCACGAACCCGGGTTGCCGATCCAAAAGTGCAAGTTGGGATCGTACTTCTTGGTCTTTTTGAGCAATGTATAGCGCTGAACCGCTTGTGCGCCCATAGAATGGCCTGCAATCACGACACTCTTGAGTCCGGGAAATTCGGAAGAGAGAAAGAGCCAGTCGGTCAAGTTGTCGAGGATGTGGTACGAGCTGAGGTTGAAGCGGGGGCTGTCGTTACGTGTACGATGGCCGGACTGCCACTGCGAGCCGTGCCAGTAGAGCTCACCGTCGTGGACAGCTCCGCTCTCCTTGTCATCCGAGTTGAGGAAAACGGGACCGACGATCAAAACCTCGCTGGGATTCACCCCGTTGGAGGCATTGGACGCAGCCACTGCGAGTGCGTTGCGAAAAAGGTTGGCATACTTCCACGAATCTCTTGGCTTTCCAGGCATTGTGATGATGGCTCTCTTGATGGCGGAATTGTCTTCTCCCGGACGATAGTTGGTGGTCGCGTAGAAAGGCATGATAGCATTTGGAAGTACATGCCAAGTGCGGTTGAGGGTGAAGCCTTCCATGTCGGGAACCCACTGCCATCCGGTCTTGCCTGTGGAGAGAGTAGTGATGTTGGTTGTGGGTGTAGCAACAAAGGGCACCTGCGAGAGCCACGAGGGATTGGATTCACTGCCATCGCCTTGAATGATGAGCTGATCCTGAGGGGGCTCTGAAAAGTTGCCGGGAACACCGGGCATCTGTTGGATGTCGGAAGCCGCCTTTACAGGATCCGCCTCGTCGGCGATGTACTGGTACTGCGCTTGGCGCTTGAGCAGGCTATGACTCGTCCATGAGCTGTGTACATTGTGTGCGGCTGTGAATTGGGAACAAATGGCAATAGTGAGAACAGCTCTCAAAATGATGATTCCCGGTGATGCTGTACGAGGCCTTTCAAGACTGCTAAAGGGCCACATGGTGATGATGACGATGATGATGATATATCCAAGCGTCGCCGATCCCGGGAAGTGTGCGAGCGTAGGGCAGAAGCAAGCTGATGGCGAGAACGAAAGATGCCGACGCAGCTGTAAATAAGGCTTCTCTGAACAAACAGCTTGATTGCGCTGAAGAGACTGGGCCCCCTGAAGAGCTAAACAGCCTAGCGCTGCTAGTGAGGGCATCTGTGCACGGGGGTCCATGATACGCCTAAGGACGCATCCGAAATGAAGTCAACCCAGGGGTTGCGTGACCGAAACGTCTGTGCTTAGCCAAAGAAGCCATTGCCAGCGTTCAGTCGTCTTGCGTTGCCGTTTGAGCTTGCTGCCGTTGATTGGATCGACGCCGTCGTGTAAGGAGCCGAGCGAATCCGAGTTGAGACGGAGCATCGCGCGAGACTCAGGGCCGACAAGGTTCCCCTCGGCCCTTGTTCTGATGTTGCGCAAGCCTTGGAGTGAAATGCTGAAACAAGTCACGAGGGAGCCGAACTCATATTGCGGGCAAGGCGCCAGGCCCGTCTACGCTGTGCCAACCCGTTCGGCTTGCGGTCGCCATTATCGACGCCGAGAAGAAGGGAGCAAGTCGCGGCAAGGGCAGCTCTGAACGAGCTCTCGCAGGAGGGAAACATGGTAAAACTACGGAAATCGCTCTATCTCTGCATGAGACTGGCTATCTGCATCAGGCTCGGCGTTAAATCTGAAGAACGAGACTGGGATAGGGTTTCAGGGCTTCCTTCTGTGTAACACAGACCTCTCCGTGTCCGTGCAGCGCCACTCTGGCAGCGATGGTTGTTGCGGACGTGAGCGTCG
Organism: Testicularia cyperi; assembly: GCA_003144125.1. Classification (NCBI taxonomy): domain Eukaryota; kingdom Fungi; phylum Basidiomycota; class Ustilaginomycetes; order Ustilaginales; family Anthracoideaceae; genus Testicularia; species Testicularia cyperi. Next base: position 324,503 of record KZ819198.1, read on the forward strand.
CCTTTGTGCATCTGCGAGGAGCTAGCGGTGATCTAGTGTGCACGGCTGAATTTGCTTGTCTCCAAGCTCGAAAGCTTGTTGCACCATGCATCGTCTCGTCTCAAAGGGCAGAGATATAATATATATATATATATAAAATATTACCGTAGTGCGAGGGTTATCAAGACGCGTTGGTGGTTGTATGGTTGCAACGGTCAGGCAATCCGACAGGGTCCACGGAAATACAGTACAGTACAGCACAGTACAGCACAGTACAGCACAGTACAGTACAGTACAGTACAGTACGGTACAGTACGGTACAGGCCTGTACAGTCTTGTACAGTACAGCAATGTCATGGAGCTGCTGAGCCAGATCCGTCAACTGCCACGCCTCATACAGTGAACAAGGAAAAAGAGGCTTAAAGCCCACCTGCAAAGCATTAATTTATTGCTGCTGTTCACGCCGCGGCCCATGCACACACATATATATATTATATATATTATTTATTGTTATTCACTAGCTGGTCCGGCTCAGTCGACACTTTCTTCCTCTTGCAATCGCATCCCTGTCGTCAATCTATTCAGCCTGCCTGCCTTCCTTCCTTCCCTGCCTTCACCTTTCGCTCACACGCAGCTCCATGCCTTGGGCCGCCGATGCAGTCTCCTTGGGCTAGCCTGCGGTGAATGGCGTGCAGTCTCTTCAGATCCAGATCCAGAACCAGATCCAGCCCGTGCCATCGACTCGTCTGAGATCAGCTCTTTGCTGTGTCCGCCTGCTATCGACATGGCGCCACAAGTCATCTTTCGTGGCTTTCAGGTTGGCAGCGAGAGCTGGACCTTCTTCGACACCTTTCGCATCCATGCTCGCGAAAAGCTCACCGGTCTCCCACCTGGCTCCAGCCTTGGCTCGGGCGCCATCTACCGTCTCCACTCCCATGGCGAACCCTCTCAGCCCGGCGACTGGGGCACCATCAAGGTACTCGAGGCCATCTCGGAGCGAAGTCGTCTTGTCGTTGCCTTCGAGCACGGCTACATCAAGTACTGGATCCAGCGACAGGCCCGTCAGACGCTGCCCGATGTAGTCACCGGCATGCAGCGCCGTCTCAACCTCTCTCTCTCCTTTCTCTACGAGGGTGCCTTTCACAGCGCCACCATCAGCACAACAGCCGCAGTCAAGTCCAGCATCACCGAGACCGACGATGACTACTACCCGTCCGTCTGGCAGTGGAACCTGGATACCGTCGATTCCAACCTTCAGCGACTGGCTGAGAGCGCAAGCATGTACTCTGGCGGCCTCCAGGTCGTCGTGGCCGTCACGGGCGACGTAGCAGAACCACAGCAGAAGGCGATTTCGCGTGGCTGGCCCGCAGTCAACAGTGCGGATCGTCTGCTCGAGTCGATGGCATTGCTAGTTGCCGCTCCCAACAATCAGTTTGTCACTCTTGCTGCAGCAGAGACCGAAGATGGCCCCGCTAGGGTCAAGGCGCACCGCGAGCTCCTCACCAAGGCATCGCCCTACTTTGATGCCCTCCTAAATGCTGGCTTCGCTGAGACCTCGGCGCTAGGAGGCGCATCGACTCCGACACCGGCCGTTCAGACGGGCAAGAGGACCAGCACTGATCATCGTTCTGATAACGAATCCGAGACCTCTCAACCCAAGCGCTCTACGCGAAAGTCCAAGCGCGCCCGAACGAGTCGTCGCTCCACAGCTGCCTCCCCCGCCCCTTCGGACGGCAGGGCTTCCGATGCAGCAGAGCCACCCGTGACCGACGCAATCTTGAGCGATGACGACGTCGAAGAGAGCGGATCTGCGGCCGACACCTCGGCAGCTCCTGTCATCAATCTGTACGACGTCTCCTACGAGCAGCTACAGGCGCTCGTGTACTACGTCTACACTGGCATTGCCGTGTTCAAAGGTCGTCGACCATCAAAGAAGGACAAGAAGGCGGCGGAAGAGTCGTCAAAGAAGGGCGCGTCGAGCGTCTCATCAGCCACTTCCAATGATACCAGTGCCAACAGCTCGTCAACCAGGCAGACTTCTTTGGCGACGCAACCAACCGCATCCGCTTCTACAACGGCAACATCGACAACAACGTCCGCGGAAGAGACGACAAGCGACCACATTGGCAAGCTCGTTGTCTCGCCGTGGAACAACGGCACCATTGAGCCCATCGACGCGCTCGAAATGTACCGCATCGCCGACAAGTACGACTTTGACGAGCTGCGACTCTCGGCCCTGCGCTGGATCGCCGCCGACATCTCGATCGACACCCTTGTCGAGGATCTCAAGTCCCGCGAGGCCCTGCACATCTTCCCCCCCGTCAAACGCCTCTATCTCGAATTCTGCATGCGCAATCAGGACCAGATCTCCAAACTCTCCGCCTACGACGAGATCATGAACTACTTTGTCGCAAACCACTACCTTGTCTAGTCCCATCGCTCGGCGGGTCCTATGTCGATTCCCGTCCTGTCCCTCTGCATTCCGCTTCTGCAACACGTCACCAGTCTGTGCAAACCTTCCAAGTCCCCTTGTCCCTTGTCACTTGTACCATTACGCATTCGTCAGCGCAAGTCTGTTCTCTCTCTAATCCAAGTTCTCGGTCTGTCTTTTGCACGCTTCAGTTGGATGTGTGTCAGAACAAGGCAGGTAGCACACGGTAGCGGGAAATCTAGGATCACAATGAGAATTACCAGAGAAAGAAGACCTAATATGTGGACAAGCTAGTGTAGAAAAGACAGTGGAAGCATGTAGAGAGAAAGGGATGGTCTCGAACGGAGTCGAGGGTATACAGTAAAGGAGATCGGGGATTGATCGAATGGGATCAGGCTCGTCGGCCAAGGGAGCCGGAAGTCATTCTCCACATGGCCTTTGAAGCGAGGATGCCCCAGTACTCGAACGTGTATGTGAAAGCGATACAGAAGAGGGTGAGGAGAATGTAGGAAGTGACGAAGGTGACGGTGATGGTGGCAAAGTAAGAGATGCCCTTGGTGAGCATTGTGACGCAGAGCCAGGCACCCCAAGTCCAGAAGATGATACCGTGGAGGAGGAAGAAGGCCATCGAGTGTTTGCCGAGGAAAGACCAGACTTTGAGACGGAAGATTTGACGGAAGGCAGGCGACTGGTCTGCGAGGATAAAGACAGACATGACGAGGAACCACGCCGAGGTTCTGGGACGTTGGTACTTGTATCCGACGTCGTTGTTCCACTCGTTGGGTCTCGAGTTGTAGAAGTTGGGGTGAACACCTACGTCCCACTTGTCAAAGTTCTCGGCGGGAGCACCGGGAATGTAGGAAAGCCACTCGCGAACGCAGCACGCAAGGAAAAAGGCCCAAGCCAGAACCTTGCCCTTGAGTGCGAGCTTCTGTCGGATACGCTCGGGAATGCCAAGCAGACGCGCATACATCTTGGGAAGCAGCGGGACACCCTTTTCGCCCCACTTGCGGTACTTGAGCACCATGTCGAGATCGGCAACCACGAGACCAGACATAAAGTAAAGGTCCCAGGTCTGCGCGTACCACGACATGAGGATACAGCAGAAGTAGAAAAAGTAGCGTTTCCAGTGCGTCTTGATCTCGTGGGCAAAGACGGCGCACAGCATACAGGTCCATGCACCTTGGACGATGACGGGGATGGTCCAGAGCACACCGGTAGCGTAGCGGGTCACGAGAGCCGGCTGATCGGGGGGCCCTGCCCACCAGAGCGCGATGAACGAGTCGACAAAGTCGATCATGTTGTCGAAATTTTGGAAGTAGGACCAGTTGGACCAGGTGAGCGAGTTCATGCGCGGCACCCACTTGTAGGCACCGACGTCGATCATCATGTAGTTGGCGAGACAGGCACCGGCAGCTGGGATAATGAGACGGGGCATACGTCGGACACTGTTGTCGGCAAGCGACTGGAGACCACCTTTGGTGAGGTATCGCGAACCCATGGTACGCGAGGGCAGCACGAAGAAGATACCCAGCACCAAACCGGCGTTGATGATGATGGGACCAAAGATGACGCGGACCCAGTACTCAAACTGCGGGTAGTGGTGTGCCGAGTGGTTGTTGGGAATGCCAAAGTAGAAGATCAGGATAAAGTGGCCGAGAGACACGAACAGACAGGCGAAACCACGCATGCCGTCGAGGTAGTCGATACGCGCATCACCAGCAGCGGTCTTCATGCCTTCACCCGAGATGAAGAAGAAGCCGTAGAAGCGACGCCAGAGAATGGTGAGGAACGAGTGTCCACTGTTGGGCGCGGCAGTGACGGCAATCGAGAGACGACGAGCGGCGTTCTTGTCACCCATGGCGGGCTGGGCGAGCTGACCAACGGTAGCATCGACGCCCATGCTCTTACGCTTGTTCCACTGGATGATCTTGGGCTCGGCCTCCCAGTCAATCGCCATTGACGAGACAGCAGCGCCGGCGTGGTTGTAGGTGCCGCTGTAGTTGAGCAGCGACGAGACCGAGTTGGCCGCCGAGTGGGATCCGTTGAAGCGAGGAGCAATGTAGGGCAGGCTGAGGTTGGAGCTACTGTCCCGGATGTAGCGCTGGGTCTTGGTGGCATCATGCGACGAAGTCGGCACCTGGACGTCCGAGTCGTAAGAGTCGTAGCGATCCAGGCCTGGACGGGTAGGCGGATACTGTGCCTCCTCTTCAGTCTCTTCCAGACGCGAGTTGATGGTGGCAAATCGCTCAGGTGCTGGGGCGTGTTGCTGGCCAAAGGTGTTCTGGCGCGCACGGCCGATCTGCTCGCGCATGCTCGTGCTGCGTTGGAAGCCGGGTCGGATGGGGCTGATCATGCTAAAGTTGCTGAGACTGCCGTTGGCGTCCGAGTAGCGGTTGCTGCGGGGCGAGGCGATGGGGGTGTCGTACTTGAACGCGGTATAGGCCGAGTCGGCGCCCGCACTTCGAGGACTGCGGGGGCTCTCGGGCGACACAGAGTCGTCAAAGGTGGGCAGGCCGGGCTCGTGCTGCTCCTTGTCCTCCTTGTAATCCTCACCGCGCAAGACGTCGACCGACTCCCAGAATCGCTCGTCGTCCTCGTCGATGTCGCTCTCGTCGTCAGAGCCCCAGTCATCCATGAGCTCAGGCACGGCCCAGATCTGCTTGTACGACTTGTCAAAGTCGGAGGCGTAACGCGACCGACGCCTGTTGGTCTTCTCGGCGATTTCGGAGTAGTCGAGCTCGCTCTGGATCTTTTCCTCGGCCTTGAGCGCTACCTTGGCAGCCTTGCGTTTCTTTGCCTTCTCCTTGATACTACGGATGTAGAGGCCGTGCGCGATAGTGAAGCTCAGTACAACGAGGAAGAAGGTCTCAACGATGACAGCCCAGAACGGCACGGTGAAGTGACCCTTGGGGAGGATGTATCGGTCCAGAGCCGCAAGGTCAAAGGGAGTGCTGTCGCGAAGCGTAAAGTCTTCGGTGCTGCAGATGGCATTTGCCGAGCTGGCGACCGCGGCACACTGGCTCTCGAACTGCTCGGTGCGCTCGAGGCGGGACGAGTTGAAGAAGAAGCGGGTGTACATGACGCGGGCCACGTTGGGCTCGTAGGTGGGGGGACCCTGGGAGGCCGAGGGCTCGCCATTGGCCCATGCCTCGAGCGAGACAGGAGCCGGGGTGGTTGGCAGGTTGATGGCATTGCGATCCTTTTTGTACTGGAAGAAATTGACCGACTCGTTCTCGGCATTGTTCTTGTACTGGATCACGGTCGAGTTGAGCCACTCCATGCGGTGCTCGATAAAGGCCGTCTCGTTGGTGAGAGTAAAGTTCTGGAGGTAGGTGAGGTTGGTCTTGACCGGGTTGTCATCCCAGCGCGAGGCTGCAAATGACCAGCCAAGCGTCGAGTTTGGCATGTAGTCGTTGGAGAGGATGTTGACATGCATGTTTTCAGAGCCGTTAAAGGCAACGGCAAACTTGAAGCCGGAGCCGTAGCCCTTGATCTGGCCGGGGATGGGCTTGACAAAGGGAGGCTTGACGCTAGCACGGAAGGAGCCAAAGAGGATATCGCGACGTCGGGTCACGATGCTCGAGCCATTAACGTGATGTGTTTTTTGGTTTGCGGTCGAGACTTCCATGGCGAGGCCGAGGGTACGATTGTCGATATAGGTGTTGTTGTACGATACTGCGCTGAGATACATGGCACCAAAGGACTCCTCGTAGGGGTTGACGTGGTCTCCGACCGCGGACCAGGTCTGCTGGCCGGTGCCGGTGTCGCCTGCGGAGAGCTGGCCTTCCGTCTTGGGAGAAATGACAGGGTTCATCACCATGTCCTCCAGGCCGGTCTCGTTGAAATAGGTGATGGCAGCATCGGTCCAGAGGTGCTGCGTGGCGGGATCGAGGTAGCCGCACTCGCAAGCGGCATTGGCCCGAAGCACGAGGCTCGACAGCGCCAGCGCCGCCGAGGCGAGAGAAGAAAATGTGATAGCCTTGACCATGGTGCAAACGGAAAAATTTCGGGTCGATCGGACAGAACTTGCTGCTGCTGCCCAAGATAAAGGATCTGCACTCTGTCGATGGTCTCCGTTGGCGGCAAAGCCACAGGAATGGGCGATGCGGTCGGAATCGCCTGCTCGTTGGAGCGCTACAGACACGACGAATTACACGAACGTGCTGGAAGGGGTTCGTTGGTGACAGAGGGACAAAGATATGTGGGCGGCCATGATTGCACACAGGTGGGGAATGAGTAGAATATATGGAATCCTCTCGACGACCAGCAGCGTAGGCCGATGGGTGTACTGTATTGGACCGGCCAAGAAGGCGAACGGGAGAGAGCGCGTGAGACATGAATTCACAGACGGCGCCTGAATGAGAGCTTGACTAGCGTCGAGCGATGGGCTGCACAAGTCTCCGACTCTAAGCCCAGTGACATTGATCCAGCAAACGGGCAGCGGCGATAGTGGAGGACGTGGGTCGAGTCTTTGTCAAAGTGCGGACAGACACACTGCAAGTGGCAGCGTGCGGACACAGCACTGTATCGACACCACGGAAGGAGCTGATAAAAGAGCCATGGGCGAATCCACTACAGTACAATGCTGGGCTGATGGGCGGCGGGATGGCCGCAAAGGTGAGACTAGGGCCTGCAAGTCGGGGTTTGACAGGTCAGTGGTCTGGATGCGACCGACGAGACGCAAGCAAGCAAGCAAGCAACCAAGCAACCAAGCAATTTGTCGAGGCCGAAGCCCGGTCAAGATGTGCGGTGGAGTGGATCGTGTCGATCTGAGGTGACAGAAGCGGCGGTACTAGCGCCTGCCGCGAAGGCGATCTGTGCCGGGGTGGAGGAAGAGAGTGGCCGGATCGAGATTCGACAAGGTTGAACAATAGCGACCGAGGCTAGAAAGTCAAAGTGTTTGGCGAGACAATGCAGCAACGAGCTTGACGTGTGGCAGTAGAACTGCGAAGGATGGTAATACGGCCAGATGCAGAGAGCGGCAAGACATGGCGGCTGGCGGAGTTGTAGCGAGCAACGCATTGTTGGACGCCCGCCGAACAGTTTTGAGGTGTATGAGCTACTGTAGAGGGAAAGAGAGTTCATGCACTTGAAAAATAAAAAGTCTCGCCCAGGATGCGGAAGGGGCGTTGGGCTGTCAGGGCATGGACTTGACAGGTTCGCAAGCGGCGGCGGCGGAAGCGATACTAGCGACGACTGTGGCCGGATAGGGTAGAGGAGGCAATATTCGTACTATAGTACTCGCGCGACGAGAAGCGCCATGTTTCGGTGTGTCGGAAGGAGAGGCGACACATACTCATGCAGCCATGATGGGGTGGCTTTGAGAGGCAGGACCACAGGGACTTGAGTTGACACCACGCCTGAAGGTCTCTTTGGAACTGTCGCGGGCGGAGCTGGGCTGGGAAGAGTGGGCGCGGAGCCATTTGTCTCGCCTGTTTTTTTTTCTCTCGCGCGCTCTCTCTCTCTCTCTCCCCATAGTGCTTTGCCAAGCTGATGGCGCTTCTATGCCAAGGTGGGTTCGACTTAACGGACGCTTGCGGCTCGCACGCTTCCTCGTCCAGTCAATGAACCTGCCGCGGTGCCCGGAAAGGGGAGTTGGACGGACGTGGAAGTTGGCAAAGGCGGGCATGATCAGCCGGCGTCTGGGTTTGCGCAGTGCAGCAGGCGCCTGGACATGTGGCTGAGGACGGCTCTGGAATATGCAGGCACGTTGACAGTCTTCGGCTGGAGATTCAACGGAGGATTAGGTCGGTGGAGATCTAGATTCAGCAGTTGCTTGACAGTTCCAAGTGGTCTGGACAGGCGAGAGGTTGCACCAAGCGAGCGGGTGAGGAAGAGAGAGGGAGAGAGGGAGAGCAGTGGAGGAGTGTCTGTGTATGCCAGGATGTCGGAGTGAAAAGCCATGTCAGACGTCTCAGCACCTGCATCTCGCATCAACTGCGACCTGCAACTGCATCAGGGCCCATCGACCGCCCTCGATTAATTAAATATACAGTATTAATCATTTCCATGTGCAGCTACAGTACTGTAGTATGCTCTGGCGGAAACTCGGCCAACACGTTGGTTCGCCTTTCCGCATTCGTCGTGAGCAGGGTGTGTGTGTGTGTGTGTGTCCAGATCCAGATCTGGGTTTTTTGGCGCCCGATGCAGGGACATATATTCTTTGCCCAATTATTTCAACTTTTTACATGTGCGAGTCAGGCGCAGTGCACAACGCTAGTGGCTACAGTACCACGACCCGATGATCATCCTTCGATCGGGACCTTGGGCATTCCAGGGCGGCGCTAAGCAAGTTGCATAGTCGCGGTCGCTACGATGGCCTGCAGTGCAAGCAAGTGCAGGAATACAGTACAGTACAGCACAGTATCCCATAACACGAAACTCAATAATTAATGATTTCCTCTGACACCTCAACTTCCGCATTTGAGACATGGTTGGCCCACCCTGGACCTGGCCACCCCAAGGACGTGTCTCACTCTTACCTGGCCTACCACTAGTACAGATACTGCACTAACCAGCGCTTCTGCTTGCATCTAGCCCGTGCTGCCATCTAGTGCACATTGTTCTCAATCGCCGTTAGCCTCGTTCGTCGGGACGTAGCGGCAGTTCCAGTCTGCGCTACTCTACTGAATGACTGCGCATTGTGCTCTACGCTTGCCGCTTTTAGAGATCGTGGATCAACTCAGCGCTTCTCGGCGGCCACCTTGACCATCGCTCGCAGCCAGTGCTCCCTCTGGCCCGACAGCGCCGTCACCAAAGCACGAGTCTCATTGTCACCCTAGTCCGGCCGTGATGCTGGTACGGGACTGTACTGTATTGACCATTGACATCCTGATGCCTTTGCCAAAAATTCACCTCTGAGACCAACTTGGTTCGGCGGGGCTAGACTGGGCTCGACTGTCTTTTTGCGCCTGTCAACAAAACTCCGCCTGGCGCTTCTCCCGCCATTGTCCTCACATGCCTCCACTCACTCTTCCATCTTCTCAGACGGTTCCGGTAGTGTAGTGTACGTGCTGTGTTGCGACCGACGATCCCGGCTTGAGCTCGCGCTACGGTCCGCACCACTGCTGATCCTGCTGCCTCTTCAATCTGGCCAGTACAGTACAGTACACAAGCCGTGTACTCTCTCTCCATGTCGGGCTGACTCTTTGATACACTCGTCGGCCTGCTATACCATAGACGCCTGTCCTCAATCGACTTTTGGCTGCGTACGGCGTTCGGTCTTGGACCATGCCCTGCCGAAGTCGGCGCTCGCCCAAGACTTTTGTGTCTTTTGCTTCCGGCGTCCTCTGTGTCATTGCAGGCGCCCTGTTGCATTGATCTGACCCCCCGCTTTCGTCTCAATGTACAGTAGATACAGCCCATAGTCCCGGACTCTGCCAATCACTTTTTGCACCTGTCGTCGCCCTGGACAGCCGCATTCATTGATTGACCTGGTCAGTCCGCTCATCCCGTCAATAAGCTGGACACCGCCCTCACTTCTGGCCAGATCCAGCCTTATGCTCGGGTTGCGCATTTCCTCGAGCTTTTCTCCCTCCTCATATATCGTTTGGACCTCGGGACGATCTCGACAACTTCATCCTCTTTGCGATCCTGCCCCTGTTCTCCCAACTTTCTTGGTCCTTGTCAACGACATTGGCTCTCTTCTACCCTCAAGACTACCCCTTCCTAGATAAGTCAGGCATACATAGGCATTCTCGCCCTCCTCCCTTCCCTCACCAAACCCGCGTCTGAACGTCTTAAAACAAAAGTCTCGTTCTGGTCAAGTTTCTGGTCGCTGCCGGCATCGATCAACGCCTCCTCCCTGGTCTTTTCAAAAAATGGCGCACTCGGCTATCAAGAGGCTTGTGGGCCAAACATCGGCCAAGCTCTACGCATGGACACCCATGATTATGCTTTTCTGCTATGGCATGCTTTCGTTCTTTTTCTATCTGCTCATTCCAGCCGGTCTGCACCGGGCAATCTGGTACTCGCTCGTCGCGCTCCAGACTTTCACGGCGCTCTCGGTGTCGACGGAAGCGATGCAGTCGATCCGACCCTCTGTCAACGCACGCAAGGCCTTTCGCCATGCCAAAGCGCATGGCTTCAAGCTCGAGGACGGCCAAGAGTGGCCTCACATTGACGTGGTGCTGGTCGCCTACCTTCCCAACGAGCAGGAGATCATCATGCGCCAGGTCAAGTATGCGCTCCGCGAGATCAACTACCCCAAGAACAAGATGACCATCAACGTGTGCTACAACACGCCCTATCCCATCGAGCCTGTCGAGTCCGAGCTGCGTGCACTCGCCAAGGAGCGTCCCAACCTCCGCATCATCAAGGTTCCCAAATCCACCTCCAAGGCCGAAAACATCAACCACTTCCTCACGCTCGACGGCAAGGGCGAAATCATTACGCTCTACGATACCGACCACTACCCCGAGCCCGATGCGCTGCGCTGGGTGGCAAAGCGATTCATGCAGGGTGGTGTCGATATCATCCAGGGACGATGCTGCATCTACAACTACGCCGAGACCTACATGACCAAGCTCATTGCTGCCGAGTTCGACCTGATCTACGGCGTCATGCACAGCGGTCGTGCCGAGGTGCAGGGCTACGGCTTCTTTGGTGGTTCCAACGGACACTGGAATGCCTCGCTGCTGCGTACGCTGGGTATGCAGAAGCACATGCTGACCGAGGACATTGACTCTTCCATGCGCGCCATTATCTCGGGTGCGCGTATCGAGTACGATCTCAAGGTGCTGTCGTACGAGCTGGCTCCCGAGACGCTGCCGGCGCTCACCAAGCAGCGTCTGCGATGGGCCCAGGGCTGGACCCAGGTGGCCTTCCGACATGCGATTCCCTCGATTCGACGCGGTGCCTACTCGGACAACAACGGCTGGCGCTCGCGTCTGGGTCTCTTCCAGCTGCTGCTGTACCGCGAGATCTACTTTTACATCAACTCGCAGCTCGTGTTTATGCTTGCGTCGGGTATCTGCTACAACATCCCCACACAGGGTCTTCAGCGATACTTTGAGGATTTCGCAGGCTACTCGCTCTCGATGTTTGCGCTGGCCATCAACCTGGTGTGTCTCTTCCTCACCATCTGCATCCAGGCTCGAAACCGTTCCCACTTTACCGGCATGGCTGGCATCGTCTACTTTGCCATGTGGACTCCCATCTGGTACTCGGTCACCTCGCTCATGGCCATCTTTTGCCATTTCCGAGAGTTTATCAAGTTCGAAAAGTGGAACCCTACCGCTCGTACCACCAAGAACGGCTCGCTCAAGTCGGGCTCCTCCACCCAGACCACTTCGCAGGCCGTTTCCCAGGTCGCTTCTTCCAACGTCAGTGTGCGGTCGGCTTGAGCACCAGCCATGGCCCGACCATGCCTTGTGCAGACGCTTCTGTTTGCGCCAACATGGGGCTCCGCTCTCGGGGTTCCAAGCGGCTGTACGCCCTTTTTCTTCCGCCGCTGATATGTATACCTCGTAGTTGGTCGCTCGTTGCACATTCTACGCCGACCTCCTTTTTTTAACATTTCTTTTTAGCTTGCTCGATCGGGGTCTTTTATATCTTTTTAATTTTCCAAGTCATTGCCAACATCCTAGCGTGTGAGTGATGAGCGTGGTTTGCTGGCAATTGAATACAAGGAGTGTTAGCAAAGCTGTACAAGGTCAAAAGAGATTTACTGGCGAGCGGCGGCGAGTTCCTGCTCGACGAGTTTTCCGACGTCTGCGATGGCGTCGGCCATTCGGATGCCGGCTTTTTCCCAGAGTTCGCGCTTTTGAAGAGCAGACGAGGTAGAGTCTCTCCAGATAGCGCCGGCATGACCAAACATTTGACCCGGGGGAGTATTGAGGCCGGCAATGAAACCGACGATGGGTTTTACAAAAGAGTCGCCGACGCGGTATGGGGACGCGGGGTCTGCGAGGAGGTCGTAGACTTCCTCTTCCATGGAGCCGCCTATCTCGCCTGCGATGACGACGGCGCGGGTGTGGGGGTCATCGAGTAGGAACTGGAGGGCTTCGACTGTGCGTGTGCCTGGGTAAAAGTCGCCACCGAGACCGAGAATGTAGCTCTGCCCGAGGTGTTTGGTAGCATACGCGGCTTCGTACGAGAGCGTACCGGAGCGAGAGGCGATGCCCACGGGCCCACGAGCACAGGTGATCATGGGAGAAATGCCCATCCTACACCCGGCGGGGTTGCAGTAGCCGGGGGAGTTTGCACCGAGCAGTCGCGACTTGGATTGGGAGTGGAGGGCAGCCATGACCTTCATCTGGTCCTTGGCAGGTACGCCTTCGGCGACGGATACGATGAGTGGGATTTCTGCCTCGATGGCTTCAATGATGGCATCGGCCGCCAGAGCAGGCGGCACAAAGACCGAGGTGCAGTCGGGCTTGAGCTTTTCGGCTGCCTCGCGAACCGTATTGAATACGGGTCGATCGAGATGTGTCTGTCCGCCTTTACCCGGCGATACGCCGCCGACGACGTTGGTGCCCATGTCGATCGAGATCTTGGTATGGACCGAAGACGCCTTGCCGGTAAAGCCCTGGACAATGACTCTGGAATGTGGGCCAGCCGCAAGATGGTTGATCGTATCCGAGTACGATCCGGCGGCGCGGGAGGAAGACGCAAATGTGCGCCTGAGCGACGCCGATATCGCTGCCGATGCCGATGCTGATGCTGGTGCTGATGCTGATGGTGGCTTGAGGAGCCCTCGCACGGCGGCGAGCTTGGTAGTTGAGCTTGCGATCGCCATTGTAAAGTTGCCTTGCACTTGCGCCACGGACAAGATGGAATGTAATCAACTGGGCGTGATAACGGAACGCACGCTAATGCTTGTGGTATTGGAGGGAAAGAAAGAACGAAAATAAAAAAGAAAAGAGCGAGCGAGGGGAATTCAGAGTCGAGGATAGGTCGATGTCGATGGCGTATCCATATGAGACGACGATTTGCAACTTTCTTGCTCGTGGCGACGAGACGGCGTTGCTGGTATGTGTGTGTGGGTGTGTGTGTATGTGTGGGTGCGGAGATGGTCACGAAAGAGCCATTGGGGGAGGGGGATGGGGGGTGAACATGTCGGGAATTGCGGATTGACGGCGGCGCGGCAATAGGAAGTGCGGTGTACACCCGCAAGGCGGCGAAGAGTGTACTGTGCTGTACAGTACAGTACAAGTGTACAGCAAGGGGAAACGGTTGCGGCGGGACACTACAGTGGTCGATTGACGGTGGAGTGACGAAAAACTGCACGGCCGGCGAATTGGGTGCGGGTGTAATAATCAAGGCACATCACTTCACACGTACCATACCATTCTTTCGGTTGTTCATTCCCGTCGTCGTCGTCGTCGTCGGTGCATTCAGTCCCTGAGTGAGTGAGTGAGTGGATGCATTACCGTACAGTAGACTACAGTACGTACACGACTTCTACTGTCCAAGTCGAGTGAGTACTACTGTATAGTCAAGTGAAGTCAAGTCGGTCGGTCGGTCGGTCGATTCTTGGGGAAAATAAAGTGCGGTGCGGTGTTTGTTACCCCACAAATGCATACAATATAATAATAAAATAGTAATAATAAAATAATAATATATACTAGAATAATAACAGTAAATCGTCGCGTCAGCCCCCTTTTCCGCCCTTTCATATCGGCGGCCATAAACAATTAATTTAAAAAAATACAATATAATAAATAAATCACTGGCCTGGCGTATTTACGCGTTTTTTTTACACTGACCCATACAGTACACTTTTGCTGTCCTGTACTAGTACTGCTACTGGTACTGCTACTCTACTGGTACTCTACTCTACTGTACAAGACTACATTCGATGTACGGGTAGCGGTCGACATCGTATTACCGCACGTCGGCCTCGTTGCATGTGGTGTACAGTACTGTATATGTGAGGGAGACAAAGTGATGACCGACCGATACCAACCGCACCCTGCGGTAATGCTTCTGCCGCTTAGTGTCGGCCAAAATTTGACCGTCCGGCAACTTGTCTCTACGCTACGCTACTCCTTCCTGTGCGGCGACACACTACTACCATACCAATCTCCTCCCCCTCCTCCGCCAGCGTGTGCACAATCTATTACCGTGCCGTGCCGTGCCATAACGTACCGTACCGTACTTTTCCGGTGTACATTCTCGACCTCGCTTCTTCCTGACGCCCAGGCGTGTGCAACCACCTATATCCCTTTGGCCCACGCTCCGACGAGCTTGTCCAACCAACCCACACGTTCATTCGCTACCGGATCGACTCATTCTTCTCTTCCATCACGGCGCCATAGCCAAACTCATACGCCATGTTTTCCAGAATCGTACCTCGACCAAGGTCTATTAGCGCAATGCGCCTTGGTGGCACACGCCTCACTGGTGCAAGAGACTTTCATCTGCAGTCGTCCGAAATTCCCAAATTTCTCCAAGATGCCGGCGTCGCTCTCGGCAGCAAGGTCAAGATCAGCCAGGATGCCGCCAAGGCCAGCGGAGAGGGTGTAGCCGTACTCATCAGTGCCGATCGCGACCCTCAATCCAAGTGGCCTGCAACTTCGGCCGGCGGCAACGGCGCCTACTACGGACCAAGCATCCTCACAGCACCTCTATCCTCGCTCGCGCGGTACCACACCAACAACGACGCAAAGTTCTTTGGTCAGGGCGGCCTCGGTCTGCTCAAGCTACGGAGGGACGATCCGAGCCAGCTTCATCACGTCCCTGTGGCATCGACGTCGCAACCCCAGCCCGACGAGACTCGCGCGCTTGCCCATGGTCTCGGTGACGAAGCGAGCCAGGTCATTGGCCAGTTCTGGAACGTGTTTGACAAGCACGATGGGCTGTGGTTCTCCTTCGTCCTCACGCCGTCCTCCTCCGGCGAGCTCACGGTATCGGCGCCCTACCTCGAGTTTGACGACTTTGCCGTGCGTCGACAGCCGCTGCTCAAGCCCTACTTTGAAGCTCGTCCACGCGATCCCAACACGGCGCGCGCCGAGGACGGCGGTCTCTTCTACGTCAAGCTGTCGCACGTCTCTGCACCCACCCCGACGCTCAGCGAGCGTGCCGACATTCCCGACGGAAACGTAGGCTGCTTCGGATACGGCGCCGGAAACGCAATGGCCACCATGGACGGCCTCAACACTGCCGGTGGTCGTCCGGCCAACTTTCTCGACGGCGGCGGCGGCGCCAACCGCACCAACGCCAAACTCGCAGTCGAAACCCTCAACCGTGACCCAGACGTCAAGGCCATCTTTGTCAACACCTTTGGCGGCATCACCCGCACAGACATCGTCTCCCAGGGCATCATCGACGCCGTCAAGCACGACAACATCACAAAACCCATCGTCGTCCGTCTCAAGGGCACCGGCTCAGAAGAGGGCGCCAAAGTCCTCAAGTCCTCCGGCCTCGACTTTGCCTTCCACGACGACTTTAACCAGGCCGCTGCTCACGCCGTGCGTGCTGCCAAACAGGGTCATCTATAGTCCCGAATCTGCATGGCTTTTCCCCCCCTTAGCCCAATTTCATATATCTCGGACGGCACACTGGATTCTTGCACAGGAATAGCATTGCTCATCGTATCTCGGCTATTTGCACTGGCTCTCATATAGTTTCTGAGCCTAATCTTCGAGTGCGGGGCCCAGGGCGATAAGGTTAAAGTTGACCTCTTCTGGATTAAGCGACATCTGTTCAGGGGTATGAATGATATGAGACACCTCGAGTCAGTCAGCTGCCTGGAACAAAACAGAGTCGGCCGAGTTTCCCAAGGTACGACTTACGTATTTCTGCTTGATAAACTCGACAGCCTTGGGAAGCAGCTGGTCTTGCGTGGGAACCGAGCCTCGTTTGAGAGGACCCTTGCGGCCGCCGTCGAGCTCGACAAGATTGCCGTCGCGGTCACGGATGAAGCAGACAAAGTGGAGAATGACATTGTCCAGGTCCTCTGGAGCTGCGCTCTGTCCGCCGCTGGCGGTCTGGGAGTGTACCGATTCGAGTTCCTTGGATTTGGTGAGGAGGTCAGCGCGTTGGATTGGTGCAAGTGGTCTGGCTTTCGAGAGCAGCGAGTCAAGCGGGCTGTCTTTGCTCACTGCCTTGGTAGCCTCGGTATTCGCAAGCGCATGCAAGAGACCGATGGTGCCGCATGCATTGCCAATCGTCTGCTTGAACCACATCACCTCGCCCTCCGCTTCGGCCTCTGTCGCCTCTTCCACATCCTCGTCTTCCTCGTTGCGCATCTTCTGGACTGCCTCTGTGATCGGAAAGAGCAGTAGCACAGCCTGCACTGGCTGAGGTACCATCATCAGCAGCTCCTCGTCCAGTCCGAAAATGTCGTGGAACGCAAACCGCGACGTGTCGAGTCCCATGGCAGACGACCACTCGCTAAACAGCTCCGGATTCGACTCCAGAGGCACCCATTTCGTCGTTGAGGTAGCATCGGACATGGCTGAAGCGGTCGAGAGAGAGTGTGTATATCACTGGACGATGGACGGTGGCTGCTGATAGTATGAGATAGGTGAAGGCAGCGTTGAGGTCAGTGCGAGAGCAAAGGGTGCAATGCTAGACCAAAGCGCTGAGCAGGTGGAGGTTGCGGGGCCAACAAAGAAGAGGTCTAACAAGTTCAACACTGCCAATGTTAGGCCGCAGATAAAGTGTTGGTTGTCAACGTCGAGGCTGAATGCATCTTGATCTTCGCCATCTCATCTCTTCTATGTACACCGAAGCTTACCATCATCTCGATACTCATTTCTGTTGGGCGCTCAGGTCTGGTCTAATCGACGCGACCGCCGCATCAGTAGCAGCGCCATGGTGGTGGCACCACGACAGCCGAGGCGCATCACGCCCACCTCGCCTTCGCCTTCGCCCGAGCCAGCTCCCGAAACCGCCTCCAGCACGCGCGGTCAGGCCGCGACTTCTGCCTCGCGGCCCACTGACGGCACGGGCGGAACTTTCAGCAGTGCGCTGCCAACCGGCTCATTATCCGGCTCAAAGCTTGCTGCGGATGCGTCCGTGTCTCCCGAAGAACAGATCCGAGCAAACCTCGAGTCCAAGGTGCGATCCGTCGTCGATCTGCTCTACCAGCTCGCGGTCTGTGCTGCCGACGTCCAGGATGGATCTGAACATCTCGTCGGTCGCAAGATCAACGAATGCGTCAAGGCCCTCGCCGAACTCGACCAGACCAAGTTCAACATGTCCGCACTCATCCCCATGGAAGTCATCGAGATGCTAGACGTTGGCAAAAACCCAGACATCCACACCAGAAACTTTGTCCAGCGTCTCGCCTCCGAAAACCAGTACAGCAACGGTCAGCACAGCGCCATGAAGGAGTACAACGATCAGCTCAATGCCGCTCTGGACCAGGCCTTTCCAGCTCTCGCGTCGACAAAACCGGAGGAGACCTGATCCGTTTCCACAAAAGCATCCTGACTGGACTGCTCACTCTAGACTCGATTCACACACCACACGACTTGACAGGCAAACAAACACGAATCTGGCCATTCTTTGGTGCAATGGAAGTGAAATAGAAAGAACCACACTCCACTTCCTCCTAGCTGCAAGACTCTGAGACGAACAAAAAGCAATGTCTCAGCAGCGTCTGGCGTAACCACGAGGATCTGGGTGGAGCCTCAGGGCTCAAATGCCCAGATGCCCTCCAGTGGACGGCCGTGCAGCTTCTCGGCATTCTCGAACACCTCCTTACGTCCCTTCGTCTCGAGACCCGTAGGTCCCAGCTCTTCGAGGCGGAAGCCACCGAGCCCTTGGACCGGCTCCTTGGGGTCGGAAGGAAGTGTGGAAGCACGCCACTTTTGGGCGCCTCTGCGATCCTCGCGCTTCAGCAGACCGGTCTGCACGCGCAGCTCCTCAAACATCCACGCCAGCGAGCCCTTCTTGTAGGGTCGGGCATAGACCGGATCGTTCTCGTACCACTTGAGCTCCATTCGCCAGGGCGAAGTCTTGGGCTTTTCCGCCGCCGCCGTGTGGCCGCCAACGGGGCAAGTTCGGCCGTCGGAGGCGCGAGCACCCGATGCAGGACAGACGCTGGGGATGCCGTCCGACAGCAGCTTCTCGATGTTGAACTCGGAATCAGAGTCGCCGTCGCAGCCAAGCGCCATCGCACTGAGCGGCTTGGATCGCGGCATCATCATGTACCTTACAAACACTGCACGGGAGGCAAAAAAGATATTCTTGAAGTGAACCACCCAGCTCGGAGCCGCAGGGAATCCCATGGCAGCGCGAAGCCGCTCGTCCATGATAGATGCGATCAGGTTGCGAGCGAATCCGTGAGCGAATCGGGGAAGTGAGTAGAGAAGCAGATTGACCGTGTGCTGGGCAACCTCCTGATTCGTCTTGGTGTACACCATCTGGTCCTCTTCGTATCGAACGCTCCACTCGATAAAGTCGGCCCGGCTGTCGGGGATGTTTGTGATGCCCATGCACCGTCCGATGTGGTAGTACAGCGAAAAGATGGCCTCCTTTTCCAGCTCGCTCGTCTTTCGCCATTCGTACGCGTCGATCCATTTGGGCGGCTCGATGAAAAACACCGAGAGTGTGTAGAGCAGGTCGTCGTTGGAGATCTTTTTGCCCCAACGGCCATGGAGAAAGTTGACGCGGGCGAGGGCGATCGAGGAGCGAGGGTCGTTGGGATCCTCTCTGTTGGTCTCCCAGTCGGAAGGGGGTGGTGGTACATCATCGCCGGCGAGTCCGCAGCGGGGGACTGGGTAGGTCATGAAAGCCTGGATCAGACCCGAAGTATCGACGTACCGGCGGGAGGCGTTCTCGGCGCGGCTCAGTTGGCCGGTGTGCATGAGCAGCGAAGAAATGGTGGGGATACCGTATGTGCGGAACAGAGCCACTTCGAGAGCCTTGGTAAAGATGAAGGGCGTGTCCCAGGAGGCCGCCAGGCGAACAATGCGCTGCGCGTCGCGCACGCCGCGATATGAATCAATCATCCGGGGCTTGCCTGTGGCCTTGTGTTCCTCGGGAGTGAGCGCATAGCGGCCGCCGTAGCGTTGCTGAATGTAACGCAGCTTGGCAAAGCGTACACGATAGACACGAGCAAGCTGGACAGCCAGCAAGATGCCGGCGTACACCCACAGAGAAGCCATCCTGCCAATAGTGTTGCTGTATCGGTCGCTGATCCTTCCAACAGTCCAATGTTTGCGCGTTTACGAAAGAGTCGAAAAGTCCTGAGTCTCGATGGGAGCTCTCTATGGAGAAACGCAAACTCCTATGGAAGAGAGTCTTCTTTATGTACTCGACTCACGAGTGCAGAGGGGTATGAAAGGGCGTATCAAACAAGAAGCGAGCAAGAGAGAAGCGAAGAGGAGGACGTTGAAAGCGTATGGAAAGAAGAAGGGGCTCGTGCGAAGGGCATGCTGGATGCAACACAAAAGGTGACAGACAGGTCTGCGAGTCCAGAATCCTGAAGTGGAAGCACCCAAATCTGGCAAGGGAAAAAAAAGAAACAGACCAAGCGAGGTCAATGCAGCTGACCAGCATGTTTGACAGGCGCCTCGCGACCACGAGGATGCAAAGGGTCAGAACAAGACTCGGCAGAGAAATGCACCCAGTCTGATAGGGTGCAATGCCTCGCTGCTACAGTACAGTACATTGTACCGAACAACACCAGGAAAGCTGAAGCGCGGCTAGACAGCGTGCGAAGCCGTTTGTTCCATGCTCCTCCGCCTCTTTGCATACGACGGATCGAGTACGTGCCAGTGCCGCAATGACAGAGGCACACGTACAGTACTGTACCAGCATTGGTCGACTCGCAACAGTCGAGGTCGCCAAAAGAATGTCCGAGCTTTCGGAGTTGCTACTCCGCAATTTGTTGCACACGTCCCGCTAGTGTGCAGTAGTGTCGCAGCGAGTATTGGCAGGTCCGAGGCCAGCGCACGTGAAGAATTTCAAGACCCTTGCTTGAAAAGAAAAGACCAAAAAACACACACACAAGGATGCGGGGAAAAGGAGACGAGGTCTAAGCATCACACGGCGCCCAGCCATTGCATGGGACAACAAGTGAAAGAGATCTGACCCCGGTGGCAAGGGGCGCAGACAAGTTAAAACCCTGGAATGCGGGGCTCCAGGAGACAGGTTCGGCACAAAACCCGTCGACTGTCAGCCTCTGAAGGAGGCCGAGACAAGAAGATCGATGTGTCATGCTGGACACGTAAAAACCCCTGCCAAGGCGGCAGCTTCCTATCCCCGCAGCGTTGGCTCTACAGTACCATGTGTCAGTCTTGCCGTGATAACCTACCCTACTTTTCCTTTCCCATGTGCCGCACCAATGATCGCCTAGACACTTGTGTCGAAGCAATTCATCGACGAGCATTGTAGAGCGAGCAAAGCTCCCGAGCTGTCATGTGAGCAAGTACGGGTGCCGGTCACCGGTGTGCGTCGAGATGTGTACTGTAGATCCACAAGTCATTTTGCGCTGCTTCTCGTTCTACTCAGAGAACTCCAGTAGCCGAGAGCAATTAAACGCCTTGGATCCGAATACACGGAATGCACATCCGAACAAGCTCTCGTGCTTCATGTTGGCGGTATGCTGTTGGCCTCCATGACAAAACTGCATTTCCAGTCGCCTGTGTTCTGGGTAAGCATCTTTAGTGAGAACTCCGCGGCAAAGTCCTAGTACTGGTACAATGAAGGTGGAAAAAGCAGGGTTAAAATCCAGGAAAACAAAAAAGAAAGAACTGCAGCACCCAGGATTCCCGCGTGGTCCCCCACCGCAGTACTGACTGGGCGATACCTTGCTTAACTTCGCAGATCGGACGGGATGCGGTGCTTTCAAGGTTCTATGGCCGCAGATACAGCGGTCAGGCTACATGTAGTATATAAAGCCACGTCATCAAGCCGGGCCAGCCAAGATCGGATTGCGACATGTGAAAGATCAAAGTACTTTTCAGCTTCAATTGAACGCTCGACTCACACACGACGGGCCAAAGCACAAATCACACATAAACAGCACCGAAGAAAAAGCTCAATGCAATAGTACCAGGTGACGGCTTCGCTGTTCAAGGAGCAAAAATGTGAGTACAATTACAGGCAGTAGTACAGTACAATCGTAGATGCGATGGGGGAGGCCATGCTCGAAACAATGAGACAAAACGACACGATGACAAGGCGTCTCTATAGGGATTGTTTTGAAAGAGAGAGAAAGAGAGAGAGAAAGAGAGAGAGAGAGAGAGAGAGAAAGAGAGAGAGAGAGAGAGAGAGAGAGAGAAAGAGAGAGGATGACGGACAGGAGCAAAGACTTTCGCAAAGCGCCTGGCCTAGCGAGCGAAAGCGCTGAACCATCATGAAGATGCGGTTGCCACAATACAGCGTCGTTCGCTGTCCGCCCAACTAGCCGAAGCCAGGAAAGGCGTGAGTCCAGGCGTTTGGCACGCCCGAACCCGGCTGGGCATAGTCCAGCGGCGGATGGGGATGGGGATGCGAAGAGGCGTCGGCTTGTTGCGTTGCTGCATGACTATCGGACGATGCGTCGTGAATCCAATTTGCCATACTGTCGTGTGCTGGGGCCGCTCCGGTATGTGGTATCGTCAGCGAACCGGCCAAGTTTGTCTCGTGGTCCATAAACGACGATGCTGTTTCGCTGTGCAGTTGATGCTGGTGTGCGGCTTCCTCCGATGCATGCTCATGGTCGTGCGTGATCTGTTCCGGACTCTGATATGGCTGCTGCTGCTGAGAAGCACCAGCGCGCTGACGGGCTGCAGCGGCTCCAGCTCGATTGGCATTCTGGCCTTCGCCGGTCTTTTCGCGCTTGGCAGCACCGCCTCCAGGAAGTCGACTCGAGGGCACGCTCTCGTGCCTCGGAACAATGTCAATGAGAAAGTCGAACAGATCGGATCTGCCGATGGCACCTGCAATATCGCTGCGCTGGATCGTGCGGCGCTTGTGCTCCTCCGCAATTAGGAACGCTCGGCACGTCAGATCGGAAATGAAGATTTCGCAAGCTCGCGCAAACAGGATCGGTGCCTCTGCCGAAATCATCTTGACCTGGTCGTCCGACTTCATCACCTTTTTGATACGGGCAAGAGGAAGCTGACCCTGCGTCGGCAAGCCAGATTTGAAGTCGATCATGTTTCCGTCGGCATCGCCACCTTGCTCCACGAGGTCCATCTGGTAGCGCCAAAACGATTCCTGAAAATCATCGAGATCCTGAGAGGGATGAACAAGTGGGCCTGTCTGCGGTGCTGTGCTCGCAGCTCGGCTCGTTGAGGCTCCGAGCCCGGATGACGACGTCGAGGCATCGTTGGATGCAATCGAGGAGGCCCTCGAACGCTTATTGGACATGGTTGCAGGCCTAGCCTCTCCACGTTGAAATGGTCGAAAAACGCAACAGCTTCAGACGGTGCACTGCGATGTTGATTCGGGGCACTGCCGCCTATTGACCGGGGCTCTTGGGCTTTTTGAGAGGTTTCTTTCGTGGAGAAAATGGCAACGTCGAAAGAGGTTGAGAAAGTATGCGATCGGGTTCAAGGGCAAAGGTGTTGGGCGGAACCCTGACCGGTTCGGAACAGATCGCGAAAAATTTCTCGGGCGCGAACTTTTTTTCCTCGTTGCGGGCCGACTCTCGCGACCTTTCCTCTGCTCTTGTCCTTGGCGGGCAGAACCAAGCCGTTATCAGATATCGGACGAAAAAGCGATCTAACATATTACATTTCCCCCTCTCAGCCCGCTTCATCATGTCGGCACATTTCATTGATAACGGCTTCATCACATCACCAGTGCCCACCCTGCTTCTTGTGGCGGCAGAGTTACAGCTACGCTACAAGCCCGCAGCTTTGTCATGCAGTCGCCATCTGTCGCCAGCGCAAGACAGTATTCAAAGGGAGGCTTATGGACCAGGTGTCAGAAATGTCGTGCTCTGCCCTGGGCTCCTTGTACAAGGAAATTAACCCAGATCCTTAGTAGCCCCTGCACTTGCTGTACTCGCTGGCTCCGGCTATAGGCTCTAGCACCCTGCTTCAAATGCTACGACCAGATCTCGGTAGAGATGTATTGTCGTTGATTCTCTCTTACGACGATGGAAACAGACAGGTTGACGGAAGAGAGACTGATGTAGGCCCGAGTTCTAATACCTGCGCACCAACTTCCTGTTCCAATCGGCTCTGAAGGAGCAAATTACTGTACACTGACTGATAAGCGAGCAGTCGAGCAGACCCGACGATCCGTTCCCGAAACTGGACGAGCAAGGGATTCGTGGTCAAGTGGTCGAGACATTGCAAGGCGGAATTCAGTACAGTTGAACATTCACATCAAAGTCGAACAGTGGTGGTGAACGGGCCAGATGACCGCGGGAGACCTGCATCTGGTACGCAAGACAGGGTCACTGCGCTTTCAGAGTGCAGGCGACGGTTTGCACAAGGCCCGTGTCCTTGGCACGCTGACGTCGACGTGCTGCAGAGCAATCAATTACAGTTTATCACTGTACAGGACCTAGGCACTGTCTTAGTGGGAAGGGCGCAGGGCAGGTAGGTCTTCTGTACCAACTTTTGAATTTTTTTCTTTCCTACACGCCCATTAATCGTTCAGGTTCAGTATAATAAAGCATCATGACACTTTCTCCTCGCCATTATCACGTACTGTACTGTACGTGGTGGTACTATTGTCGTCGTGCATCTCCACGGATCCAGATTCGGAAACCAGATCCGTTGCCCGTTCATCCACAGCGATATAGCTCGTGCGGCTCTGCTTTTGAACCACGAAAGCTGCAGAACGCCTAGTCGGGAGAGGTCCTTCAATGTCTTGATGCCCTTGTCAGTCGGGTTGACATCCCTAGTGTGCAATGACCCGTCGGCTGAACCGTACCGTGCCTTGGTTTTGCTCGACCGTGCACACTTTCTGTATCCGTCTCGCCCATGATTTCAAAATATCAGCGTGCGTTGCCTCGCATCGAGGGCAGAAGCACCCTTTGGAGCCAAGACCGTTGTCCATCCGTCTAATGACGCCTGTCCTTCATTGTTCCTTGCAGACCGCTCGAAGCACGACCCGCAGCACCTCATCACATTACTGTGGGGTGCAAGCAGACGCCTTGGCAAGGGTCCAGAGACAGGAACGGATCGATCCTACGAGCTGGTGACCGTGAGAGTGTCAACAGCACGAGACTCACCCCAAGAGTAGCTGCAACGGACGGAATCCAACGTGATAGATGGGATACAGCAGATACAAGCGGAGAGCCGGCAGGCGTAGATGCGACCATTTGACCGGAATGCCAGCTCCGTGACTCAGCGAGCCTAAAGAATCACTCTCTCATCGCGGGTAGGCGCCTTGAGCAGGGCACAACCGCGGTCGGTTGTGGAGGTAGGGGCCAGACCAGTCTTCGTCGCAGTACATACGCTACTCGGACTACCGTGCTGTACTGGCCTTGCTTCTCGTTTCGGATCGCCTGTGACCAGCTACTGTAGTCCTGTATTCCTACAGGCCTCCCCTCGCTCAGCTGGCACGTTCAGGCTGGTCAGTCACTTTGTCCATGCGCTATGTTTGCGCAAAGGCATCGTCGCCGTCACCAACCCGCGGACTGGCGAGTCTGACCGTCGGTGAATACTGTAGTGCTCAACCCCCTGCAAGTTTCGATTACAGCTGATTCTGTGGTACAGTAACACTGGCTGGCTGGCTGGCTGACTGACTGTCCACACCCGGTTGAGCTAGTGCGAGGACCCGTCCAACCTGTGCCTTTTCCGTTGGCGTTAGCTCTGAGCGAGGACAGTACGGTACAGTACCATCATCGTCACTGTCGTTTCCGTGAAACGAGCCGCAGTGCCAGTTTTGAGTCCTCGGATATAGCGATTCTGCGTCTCCGTGTCACTCTATCTCGAGCGCCGCCTCTGTTACTTGCTCGACCCTCTCGCTGCTCTTGTTGAACCTCGTGGTTTGTATGTATCCTGTGCCTGCTTTACAATCCATCGTCCCCTCCTTATATTCCTACTTCTGGCCTGCTCAGCACCATCTCAGACCCTCTTCTCTCTCTCCTCTTTTCGCCGTCTGCTCAAATAATCACTCTGCCCCTCCCATCCGTTCGTTTGCCTCGCCATCTCGGTCCAGTCTCGACCGCGGGCTGTCACAAACCTCCATCTTCGTCCCTTCTTGCTAGAAAGTCCCGCCAGTCCCTCTTTCGACACGAACGTCATCCGTAGACCTCCTGCTCTGCCATATTAGTCAACTGCACCTGCCATTTTCGGCTCGTTGGATCGGCATTCCTGCACGATGTTGAAGCGCGCAGTGGCCAAGCTCACCGAAGACCACGACAAGGGCTCGCCCAAGTCGTCTTCCAAGTCTGCCACCCCTACCGGCAGTGGTAATGCTACTCCCCAGCCACCCTCGGCTAAGGACACTATAGACTCGTTGCGCTCCGATACCAACGACAAAAAGTGGCGCCTCTCGCACATTTTCTCGGGTCACTCGCGCGTTGGATCGCGCTCTGCTAGCGCCAGCCTCGACGAGCCACGGCCAAGTGCCATCAAAAAGGCGCAAAAGGTCGAGGAGAAGGAGCGCAAAGCCATCGAACAGGAGAAGGTGCGCTCCAAGATTGCTCTCCTCCGACAGCAGTCGGACTTCCGCGCTGCCCAGATCGAAACACCCGAGCAGCGTGCCCGCTATGGCGATCACTACCCTGAAGAATGGGATCGCGACCACCAACGCTGGAACTCGATTATCGACATTCCAGAAAACGTCGAGGTCGGCGCCGAAGTAACGCTGCGTGCCCGTATCCACACCATTCGCGATGTGAGCTCTCACCTTGTCTTTATCGTTCTGCGCCAGCAGATCTCGACCATCCAGGCCGTCCTGGCTGAGGAGGAAGATGTGATCACTGGTCACATGGTACGCTGGGCTAAACGCCTGCCGCTCGAGTCGATCGTGCTGGTGCGCGGCAGGGTGCAGAAGCCGCGCGAGCCCATTACTGGTGCAACCGTTCACGAGGCTGAGATCAAGGTGCAAGACCTCTATCTCGTCGTGCAGAACAAGGAGACGCTGCCCTTCAATGTCTACGACGCTGACCTTGTGCTCAAGAGCCGTGATGATCACGAGCATGAGCACGAACGAGAGCACAGCGAGCAGAGCAGCATCAGCATTAGCGCAGCTACCGGTACGGCCGCAAGCAACGACAGCAGCACGACCACCAGCATGACCGATGCTAGTAGCAGCAGTGCTGCGGCTGCTGCTGCAGCTGCTGCTACCGCTGCCAGTGCGACTGGCGAGGTTGAGGACGATCACGAAGCTTCGCACAAGGATGAGCACCACGAGCCTGCTGTCATCACTCAGCGCGTGCGCCTCAACAACCGCATCATTGATCTGCGCACGCCCACGTCCCAGGCCATCTTCCGCGTCAATGCGGCCATCTGCAACGCCTTCCGCTCGCACCTCGACGGCAACGGCTTCCTTGAGATCCACACGCCCAAACTACAGGGCGGCGCCTCCGAATCCGGGTCGAGCGTGTTCATGCTCGACTACTTTGGCCGACCAGCTTTCCTGGCCCAGAGCCCGCAGCTGTACAAGCAGATGTGCATTGCTGCCGACTTCAAGCGCGTCTACGAGATCGGCCCCGTCTTCCGTGCCGAGAACTCCAACACGGCGCGCCATCTGACCGAGTACACCGGCCTCGACATTGAGATGGAGGTTGTGCATTATTACGACGCCATCAAGGTGATTGACGGCATGCTCAAGAACATTTTCCACACGCTCCAGACCAAGTTCAAGGCCGAGAGAGAGCTCATCAAGCGTCACTTCCCGCACGACGACCTCGTATACCCCGAAGATACCCTTATTCTGCCCTTTGCCCAGGGCGTGCGTCTGCTCAAAGAGTCTGGATATGTCGAGGAGGACGGCAGCATCCCCAAGGAGGACGAGGACCTCCACACGCGCGCCGAGATCCGACTCGGTGAGCTGATCAAGGAAAAGTACAACACCGACTACTACATCCTCGACAAGTTCCCGTCGTCGGTGCGCCCCTTTTATGCCATGGAGGACCCCGAAAACTCCAAGGTGACAAACTCGTTTGATATCTTTATCCGCGGCCAGGAGATCTGCACGGGCGGTCAGCGCATCAATGACATCGACGCGCTCGAGGCCAAGATGCACCGCCTCGGCATCAGTCCCAAAGGCATGCAGGACTATCTCGAAGGCTTCCGGCTCGGCGCGCCACCGCATGCCGGCTGCGGTATCGGTCTCGAGCGCATCGTGTTCCTGTACCTCAATCTGGGAGATGTGCGCCTGGGTACGCTCTTCCACCGTGATCCACGCAGTCTGCCGCTGCAGAAGGACGATCACGAGCTGCGCCACCCCGAGGCCAGCACCAACCCGCCTCCCTGGAAGCACCCGCGCACCGCACTCAAGGCCGAGGCGGACAGCGAGCTACGCGATATGCAGCCCCTCGAGAAGCTCATTGCCAACTACGGAGACGCCTCCAACACGGCCTGGCTGGACGACCGCTACAAATTGTGGCGTCACCCAGATACGGGAGCGGCGGTGGGCTACTCGCCGTTCAAGGGCTATGCCATGATCATTGGCGATCCGCTGTGTGACAAGACGCAGCTCTCGCAAGTCACGGCCGCATTCCTGCACTTCCTCAAGAAGGATGCCAAGCTCAAGCCCATCTGGATGATGGCCAGCGCGGACACTGAGGACATTCTCGGTGGACGACTGAACTGGCGCACGCTTTCGGTGACGGCCGAAGAGCGGGTAATGGACCCGGCCAAGAATCCAGCACGCCACGACCCGGAAATCCAGAAAAAGGTGCGCCATGCTAAGAAGGAGGGCGTCAAGATCGAAGACTACGGTCTGCGCGACACGGTACCCGAGAGCGTAGTCAAGGAGACCGACGAGCGCATCGAGGACTGGAAGCGCAACCGCAAGGGCGAGCAGGTGCACATGACTTCGGTGCATCCCTGGCAAGATATGGAGCACCGCGTGTACTACATTGGACGGGACGGCAACAACAAGGTGTGCGCCATGGTGGTGCTGCACCAGCTCTCGCCCGAGCACGGCTGGCACATCAAGTGGGCACTCGACTTCCCTGGCGCACCCAACGGCGCCATCGAGCACATTATTCTGCACGCGCTCGAGAACAATGCCGGCTCGCGCATGACGTTTGGCGCTTCTGCTACGGCTACGTTTGTTGCCAAGCATGGACTGAACAGGGTGGCGGTCAAGACGCTGACAAAGGCGTACAACGCCATTGCAGAACACAACAAGCTTACCAACAAGGGCGAATTCCGACAGAAGCTGGGCGCGACAGAGGAGCGGGTGTACGTCTGCTTCCCGCATGCTCTGTCGCCCTCGGGCATCCAGGCGATTGTCTCGTTCTTTAAGCAGTAGAACGGCGTGCGATATTCTACTAGCTCGCTAACAAACACGTAGAGCTCCTCCATGATGAATACGCTATGCAGGCAATCTGTTGCATCTCTATGAAGCGATATTGCGTTTTTCCGATTACAATCGCTCTAATCGTCCCCGTTATACCTTTTGACCCTGGCGCTCGCGGTGCTTGTATACGATTTTCTCCCCTTTTTCACCTTTCTCATATTTCACCACGAACTGGTTCTATACTTGTGTTAATGTACAAAATTCAGTGATACTTTCTCGTGTTAGCGCTGCTGCTCAACACAGCCAATGTTTGGACGGTAATAAAGGCAATGAGGTGTAGATTACCAAATCCCCCAATCCGACCTCTTGTCTTTGCTCGCAAGAGGTTGGGTATGGGTGCGACAGGTGTAATGATTGATTCAAGGACGAGCAAGATAGCGTATGACCAAGTGTTGGTGTAGCGTGGAGCGGTGGACTAGGAGATTCTATGCAGATCACAAGGACCTTGGTCGGATTGCGTGCCGTGAGATGTTCTCGGTGAGGTGAGCCGAATACCAACCTCATGACTGCAGTTATGCGACCGGGTATCCCAGTCGTAGTCGTATATGCAATAGTGATGCACGTCCGCTTTTCCGGGAAAGTCGAGAACAGCGATTGCGAGTCGGAATCCGCGGACACACAGGAACCTACAATACAATTAAAAGGGTGCTTTTTGGCATTGCAAGCACAATAGAGTGGAGGTCGTCAGCGTCACAACGTACGACGTGCTCGTGCGCAGGGGAGCATAGGGTAAAATACAGTACAGTGCAGTACAGCACTGCACTGCAGTTGGTTCAATCACGAACCTCGTTTCCAAGCACTACTCTTCGGTCTCTTGGTCCGGTTATGCTGGGGTGTGGAGTAACATAGACGGGTGACTGAGCTCCAAAAGCACGTAAAGAGGCGATGGGTCTGCACGCAGCCTTTCTTATAGCCGCACTTAGAACCGACGTGTTAGCTACAACACGCAGGAAGAACTGTGTGTGTATGTGTGTGTGTGTGCGTGTATTCTTGTGCCTCTTCGGCAAAGCAAACGAGGCATCGACAAGCGAGTGGAGTAAAACCCAAAGCAAGCCGTTACCGTCGAGAGCCATTGACAACAAACTCTTGCGAATTTCGCACACTGTAGCACTACTGTAATACAGACGGCAAGACAGACGAGCCAGTGTAGTCCACAGACTGCCGTGGCTGCCGGCGCGAATCTCGCATACTGTACCCTTCCGAGCTCGGTGTTGCAATTACGCCATTCTACCGCTAATGTCCGCGACTTTGCATCCTCCGTTGCTTTTGCGTCTGCGTCTGCGTCTGCGTCTGCGTCTGCGCCTATTCCGTGCCTCCAGCAGCTCCACTTGCCTTGCTCTGCTGGACCAAACAGATGGGCAGTGAGATTTGAATCTCGGCGCCGCCATGGCTTTGCATGGCAGGTATATAAGTCCGGATGTCTTTATTTGTTTTACATCCCTCTCTCACCTCAACGTCTTGTCATACTTGGACACTTCTCTGTGCAACCATGTCAGCGCAACCCAAGGTAGTCAACCAGCTCAAGGACAAAAAGGTCGTCGTCCTCGGCGGATCCTCCGGTCTGGGCTTTGGCGCTGCGTCCGGCATCATTGAGGAAGGTGGCTCGGTCGTCATTGCATCCAGCAGCGAGGAACGAGTGTCCAAGGCCGTAGAGCGTCTCTCGGACCCAGCTCAGCAGTACAATGCCGACAAGTCTCGTATCTCTGGCCACGTTCTTAACCTCAAGGGCAGCGATGTTGAATCGCGACTCAAAGACTTTTTCAGTCAGGTTGGCCAGTTTGACCACCTCATCTACACGTCGGGCGACTCACTAGCGGTCAAGGGGCTCGAAGAGCACACGTACGAGTCGATCGTGGAGGCAGCCAACGTGCGACTCATCTCGGCACTCTTGGCCGTCAAGGTGGCAGTATACGGCGGGTATCTGCGCGAGGGTGGCAGCATCGTCCTCACTACGGGATCGGTGGTGGAAGGTCCGCTGGAAAAGTGGTCCGTCGTGGCAGGATTCGCCTCTTCCATCTACGGGCTTGCTCGCAGCCTCGCCTTTGATCTCTCGCCCAGAAACATCCGGGTCAATGCCATCTCCCCCGGCCCCGTCGACACCGAGCTGTTTGACAGCTTCGGTCCCGAGGCAAAGGCCGCTACGTTTAAGCACCTCGAGGGTCTGGCTCTCACCCACCGCGTAGGCAGGATCACCGACCTCGCCCAGGCGTACCTCTACGTGCTCAAGGATACCAACATCACTGGTCAGACGATCGGCAGCAATGGAGGCACTCTGTTCGGTCCTGGCCCCGCTTCCCAGTAGGGCACCGCATACTAGTTTTTTTTTCTTCTCTCTTGTGCCTGATACCATCTGTTGTGAAAATGAATGACACTGACACCAAACACTTGCTGCTATGTGATTGCGCTAAAAAGTGCACTTCAGCATGAGCATAGAGATTGATAGAGGCATGATACGTCGGAGCTGACTAGGTGGCCATTTTCAACACGAAGCAAACGGGCATTCGAATCGAAGATTGATGAATTTATTAATGGTTTTTCTTTGACATAATCGCGTTCCGCCGGACCACAATCTGCATAACCGCGCTTGTGGATTTTTTTTGTTCCCATTAATTGCTACTTCTTTATTCATGTATTGTTTGCCGCCTGCTTTGCCAGCAACGTGCAAGGTTGTGAGCACGACCACTGGGCATCTATCTGTCTTGGTCGGTACTCGGGATCCGAGCGTATCGGATCGACGAACCGAAGCCAAGTGTTCTAGAAGGACATTGTTCGGAATTGTTGCGGTCCAGCTTCCGAGGTTGGGTGTATGCGCCCAATGGCACACGTGCTCCCTTTTGCGTCCTTCTGGTTGGACCTCGGTAATTATACACTACTGTAGTACAGTATTACAGTACTTACAACTGGACATCCCCCGCATTCCAACGACGTCGCTGCTACTGTACTGCGCGAAAACCAACATCAATTTCAATGATCCATGCACAACATGTCCTTCCCAACAACACACGTTTCTGCTCGACCATCTGCCAGAGAGAATTCCATTCGCCTGGCCCAACCCGTTCGACGTCCAGACACCGAGCATACACTAACTGCAGTACCGACACACAGTACATGTCCTTTGCCGCCGCTTTGTCACTCTGCTTTACTTGACTCCGACCCGCAGGCACAGAAACGTCCTTCCACCTCGCACCTCGCACCTCGCACCTCGCATCGTACACTCTTTTTCACACTCGCCCACGCCCAGGCACCTGCTTTGTCGTATAGCCGAATTCACTGGCCCAGCCGCAGCGACTTTGCTCAACCCCGATTCGTGCTTGGCTGCCGGCAGCCGCTGGTCGTAGCTGGAAAGTCCGTGTTCCTGAATCATATCTGATTTGCTATGCTGAGACTCGTCTAGCCAACACCAGACCCAGAACATACATCCGCTGCAACGCTTAAATAGACAAACCCCCTCCGCGCTCGTAAGTATCACCTCAGTCTGCTCAATAAACTCGATCTCCCAACATGCTCACTCCGAATATGCTTGCTCCCCTGCTCATCGCTCTTGTCGGTGCGACGCAGGCTGTTCCCCTTCTTCCAGCCCTACCCTTGCCCAGCCTACCCAAGTTGCCCACTCCTCTGCATCTTCCGCGCCCATCCAGCATGCAGGCATCGAGCTACAATTTCACAGTACGTGCTCCCAGCTTCATCCACGATAGCCAAGTCTGGTAAGATGCTGACCGTGTCACCTTCCTTCTCCGTTCCTCTGAATCGCAGAGCTACACCGGCTTCTTCAAGTACGACAGCGCCGAGGGTAACCCCAAGTCGCTGCCTGCCGTTGCTGCCAACTTTGGATTGAATGACAACACCACCTGGTCGGATCTCGAGCAGACGCTGACCAAGCTCAACACCGAGTCGCTTGCCAAGGACGGTTCGAGCTACAAGCTCATCTATGCCAACCGTCACGGACAGGGTTTCCACAATGTGGGAGAGAGCAAATATGGCACTCCGGAATGGGATGCCAAGTGGTCGCTGCTCAACGGCGATGGCAACATTACCTGGGGTCCTGATGCCCGTCTGACGCCTTTGGGTATTCAACAAGCTCAGGATGTCAACGATGCCTGGATGTCGTTGCTGAAGCAGGACGACTCGCCTCCCCTCCCCACAAAGCTGTACGTGTCCCCGCTCAGCCGCGCCCTGTCCACGCTGGAGATCGGATACAACAAGGTACTGCTCAACAACACCAGCACGAACGGCCATCTGCTCAGCAGTCCACACAACCTGACTCCACAGATCCGCGAGAGCTTCCGCGAAATGTACGGAGAACACACGTGCGACCAGCGTCGAACCAAGTCAGAGATCCACGCCGACTACCCCGACGCTGCCTTCCAACCCTCCTTTTCCGAACAGGACACTCTGTGGACTCCGGAACGCGAGACTACGGACCACCTCGACGCCCGTATCAAGGCTGCTCTCATCGACGCCTGGAACGAGTCCCGTCCCGACCAGGTGATTGCGCTCACCTCGCACTCGGGCGTCATGCAGTCGCTCTTTCGCGTCGTCGGACACTACCCTGTCAGTCCCCCCACCGGCGCCATGATCCCGCTCATTGTGAAAGCTACCCCTTCTTCTTCTTAGACGTGCTCCGTTTTTATCGCGCTACCAAAACAACAATATGTCACCCTTGGTCTACTGTACTATGCTGCGTCTTGGTCTGTCATGTGTGCACCTCGCTTTGCTTCCAGAAGAAGTCGTGTTAGGCCTTGAACGGTAACTTTTTCGTTCTCACATTGAGGGGTACCGAGGGGTACCACTCGCGTTCGGTCTAACAATATGGCGTCGTCACCATGGTGGGGACTTTTGCTGGACCGGCTTGTCGGGATCTTGAAGCAAGCTTTGCCGGACCTTCCTGGCCAAGTGCCGACCTACAGTGTACAGTACTCTTGCAGGACCCTGTCTTGAAGCCCTGGCGGTCACCTTGTCCTCCTGCGCTTAGACTATCCTTTATATCTCCCAGCAATCACAGCATCGACTCCTTCTCCCACTTTTTACATTACAACAATCCCAAGGCCCACTATAGAAACGTGATCGCTTGAAAAACAGAACATAAAAACCATGTCCTTCCCTCGACCCTACGCCGGCTTCCCCAATGCCGAGTACCACAAGCTGACGCTCGAGGCCGACGGAGTCTTGCTGCTCTCCTTCAACCGACCACCTGTCAACGCCTGGATCGATCCCAAGTGGCAGGAGCTGCAGCGCATTCTCAAGGCCGTTCGTGATGATCCCGAGGTCGCAGCTGTCGTAGTCGCAGGTGAAGGACGCTGCTTCACTGCCGGTCTGGATCTGATGAACGGATCCCTGGGTGCGGTACTCTCTAGCCAGCCGGATGCAGCTCGCAAAGGCTGGGCGATGCGCGCCCACCTCCGAGACTTTCAAGAAGCCATCTCCTGGTTCGAATACTGCGAGAAGCCAGTCATTGCTGCTGCCCACGGCGTGGCATATGGCCTTGCTGTCGACATCATGTCCGCCTGCGACATACGCTACGCTGCCAAGGGCACACGTTTCAGCATCAAGGAGGTAGACGCAGGTCTCGCTGCGGACATCGGAACCCTCCAACGCTTCCCTAAAATCGTCGGCAACGACTCCCTCGCTAGAGAACTCGCCTATACCGCCGAGGAATTTACCACCGACGAGGCCCGCGAGATTGGCTTCCTCAGCCGCGTTGTCGACGGTGGCCGAACCGAGGTCGTTGGTACGTATGCCCTGTCCGATGGTTTGGTACGTGCTCCATTTTCTTGAGATTGAGGCTCTGACAGCTATCGCTTTTTCCTCCGACCATCTCTGCTCTATTTTTCCTTTGTCTCCATTGCGCTTTGTCGCTTTCCCAGCCGCTGCAATCAAGACCGCCACTGCAATCGCGCAAAAGTCTCCAGTGGCTGTTCGAGCCACCAAGATCTACATGCTCCACGGTCGAGACCATTCGTAAGTACTTGCCGCTCCGAGCCGAGCCGACGACGTGAGTCAGAAATCTGCAGCATCGCGTCTAACTGATTGAGATGCTTTTCTTTTGCCTGTCGATTGATACAGTGTCGAGGAGGGGCTCAAGTTCACCCAGGGTCTCAATGCTGCTCTGCTCCAGTCGGACGACATGCCCGTAGCGATGGCGGCAGTGATGCAGAAGCAGACGCCCAAGTTTTCCAAGC
The DNA here is from genome assembly GCA_003144125.1 of Testicularia cyperi. Lineage (NCBI taxonomy): Eukaryota > Fungi > Basidiomycota > Ustilaginomycetes > Ustilaginales > Anthracoideaceae > Testicularia > Testicularia cyperi. The sequence goes on from KZ819198.1 coordinate 359,417, forward strand.
TTTGAAGTAGAGCGCTTCTCTTGCTGGACCAGATGAATACGATCAATTTTACAATCATGCACCTACAGACCCTGCCCGTGATGATGTGAATGAAGCAGGAACAGGGTGAATTGCAGGCACATCCGAGAACTGACTACTACAGTACTACCGTCGCGTAGTGAATGTGAAGAGAAGGCGTGTGAATTTCGGCTGGCTTGGAAAGACGCACACGCGGCAATTTGTGAGACTCGCAGCACACTACTGTAGCTCACTCCACATCAACACTTTTCTCCATCAGCCGCATTTCCGAACCAAGCTCGGTAGAGAAGAAATACACACGTCTGCATCAACGAGCTCCCTTTCCCCCCTGCCTTCTCTCCTTAACCACCACCTTCTCACCCTGCCGACGATCAATTCAGTGTCAGAGTCATACTGCAGAGAGGAGGTTGGGCTGAAAAAATGGGAGACTCGGGATACAAGGGTGTATCGGCATCCCAAGACAGCCGCTTCAAAAACAAGGACAGTGCATTGCTGCGCTCCATCAAGTTCCCCGCCAACTTTGACTGCAAAGTAGACATGCGCAAGGTGGAACTTGCCGTCTTCAAGCCGTGGATATCGCAGACCGTCACGGAGCTGCTTGGATTCGAAGACGAAGTGGTGCTCGAGTATGCCTCGGGCATGCTGGAAGAGGAACGCTTTCCTGATCCGAAACGGCTGCAGATTCAGCTCACTGGTTTTCTCGAAGGCCAGACTGCCAAGTTTGTCAAGGAGCTCTGGACGCTGCTTTTGAGCGCTCAGGACAGTCCGGATGGTATTCCACAGGTGTTTGTCGACAAGAAGAAGGAAGAGCTCCGAATCAAACGCGAGGAGGAACAAAAGGTCATCGAAGAGGCAAAGGAGCGAGCTCGTCAGGCGGCAGAATCAAGCAGCCGAATTGCAGCATCCGCATCCGCAACGCGCAGGCAGAGAGGCTCGAGGTGGGATACAGGCGCTCCACCGCCCACTTTCGGGGGAGGTGCACAGGACCATCATGTACCGCGTTACAACGGCCCACCTGCGTGGAGAGGAGACCGCAACGGCGGACACACGTCAGATCGAACCAGAGACTCCGGGTGGGGCGCAAGAGGTGAGTATCGAAATGCACGTCAAGATAGTGACGCTCCGCGAATCAAACGAGAAGACGAAGACGACCGACACCAATGGTCCCGTGGCTCCCGACACGACGAGAGCTCGCAATCTGGCCGAAACCGTGATCGGGATCGTGATCATGGTCGCGAACGCGACAGCGATAGACCACGCCACTCGGACGCAGCGAGAAGACGGCGTTCTTCTGACCGGAATGACCCGCCTCGAGCACGCGATCAGCCTTCTGACCGGCACAGGGAGCGAGACCGCAATAGAGACACAGATCGAGGCCGCCACCACGGCGATCGTGCAAGATCGCCAGCTCGCTTGCGATCCCGATCGCGATCCGTAACCCCCGACTACCGAGAGGCCAAGCGCGAAGCACGCCGCCAAAAGGACCGTGAGATCGAACAAACTCTAGGCGTCAACCGTGAAAGCGAGGATACAAAACCCACGGGCGACACAACGCCCAAATTTGAGAAGCGGGCTAGAAAGCAGATCGAGGCGGCGGAAGACTCCCGGATCAACCACGCGGACTCGAAACGTCGACGATCCCAGCGAACCAAGTGGGATGATGGGCATCAGAGTCACAAGCCCGAGCAAAATAACGAGCGTGCTCAGTCGGATCACGATTACAACCTGCAACGCGAGCAGGAACTAAGGGCAAAGTTGCTGCGCGCCAAACGGTCCCAATCCTAGCCAGCTAAGGTACTGCAGTCTCTTGTAACACTTGTAGCATTCGCAGCATCATCTTTACAATTGAATGGATGTTTGCTGTGGCTCGTCAGTCATCCGCATCTCGTAAATGTAGTGGTACAGCGCTGGAGCATTGACATCCGCCGAAGTGTTTGGCACGGCGACCGGCAGCTTGCTTTTCTGGACCCAGCACCAGAGCGTTCCTTCGGCATTCTGAACAGAGTCCTGCCAGCGATCCGAGCTGTAGCTGTGACAGAGCCAAGTTGCGTCATCCACAGCTACGCAGTGCAAGTTGAGAGCTAGAATCTGAGCCCATGGTATCTTTACGTGAGCACCGTCGCGATGGTATGAAGACGCCAGCTTGTAGACATCAGCATGGTGCTTGCCGGCCACGGAAGTGACAACTTCATCAGATGTCAAGTCGGGTGCGGTTGAGATGGAATCGGTTGTGCTCTTGTCGAGTATGAGATGAAAGCAGCATTTACCGAGGGTGTCCTGGACATTCTTGTAATTCAGCAGGTCCACAACGTGATACACCATCAAATCATCTTGCTCCCGCCCGGTGCCGTCAATAAAGTCGTGATCGCTTCTCTGTTCAGATTCGCTGATCTCTTTGAGAAAGTCTCGCTCAAGTTGGCGCTGGAACTTGATGGAGAGTGGTGAAAAGTCCACATTGACGATCCGACTGGCCCTCTGTCTCCAGTCTTGCGGATAGGTTGCATGCAGCCATCGCACTATCTGAATCGAAAGCGAAGACGTTCCTACACCAATGTGAAGAATCTTGGTCTGCTCAGAAGGCACCTTCTCGCTCTGCGCGGATATAATTTCGACGGATCGCTCAAAGAGCTCGTTGCCCGATGACAGCCATTCGAAGCCCTTGGTCTCCCGTGGATCTGAAGTGAATCGCTCGTCCCAGTAGCCTTGATCGTGGTACGAGATGCCTGGAGATTTTGCTTGACGACTCATACTGAGAGCCGGAGCGCCTAAGCGCACGGGATGATGATGGTCGTAGGAACGACTGATTCGTGATTGAATTCAGCGCTTTGGAAAACACGCCTGACTTCTCATTCTGAATACAACCGCTTTTCTACGGTATTCGAGGCTGGGCGCAAGACACATGCACTAAGATGGCTTCAACTATGCCGAAAGACAAAACAGACAAGCTCAGCTGGCTTGACTATCTCGAGGCCGTTCATGCGCGTAGTGGGTCATTCTCATAGATCACATTCTTAACATGCCCTAATTGCACTGGCCAGTCAGCCAATACGACGTCCGGTATGTCAGTCCCGTTGGCCTGCGCATGTGTGATGCGAGTGAGTGATTGGTAACTTGTAGGCAAAGTGCCGATGATGCTATGAGAGCGTATGATACAAAACAGAAGTGTACCTGTGTGAGACAGAAAGTGTGGCTATGATTGTTGTCGCTGGGCAGATTTTTGCTGTCTGCTGATCTCGAAGAAGCATGAAGCGCAAATGTGATGGTGAAGCTTGGGCTTTCCACATGCACTGCAGTGCACAAGGTCGGTCCGGTCCTTGAGGCCCTTGTTGGCGGCTCGCATCGACTTTCTCGAGTGCGAGACCTTCTTCTTTGGCACCGCTCGAAGGAGGCCATCCCACAACGCGGCGCCCAAATCAGACCAGGGCGAGGAAGACGGCGATTCAGCTGCGGGTGCTGCAATACCTGCCAATGCTGGTCGAAGTGTCAATGAAGATTCGTTGTGGGCAGATGGCGAAGCAGAGATGGATGGAGGCGCTTGCAGCGTGGAGGCGCCACTGGTCAGGCCGAGTCGATATGTCTGTGTGCCGAGACGGACAGAAACGCGAAGCGAGTCGAGAAGCATCCTCGACGAAGACGGCGCCGAAGGGAACATGATGAGAGTCTTTGTGTGTGAAGTAGCACCGCTCGGTGATCAGATCGGAAGCTCCGAAGCTAAGGAGTGATGAAGGTGAATGCGAGTGACACCCAGGTTGCTGATTGTGCGTGGATCGTGTGATGGTGAATCTGCAAAAGCTCAAATGTGATGCAACAGAAAGTCGAGTTGAGCTGCAGGTCCTTCCGACTTTCTTCTCAAAAATCCTCCTTGGCGGAGCGGTCCGCCCGTAGAGGCAACTGAAGTTCTCGCGCGAAAAAAAGAAAAAGGAAAATATGGATCAAACACGCCGCACACGCTCCCAGCTCCAGGGTCCAAGACCTGCTTGCCAGTTCTCACAGCCCCTTCACTTGAGCATGAGCAAGCACCAGGTGTTTGTGGAAGTGTCACACACGGTAAAAGCTTATGAGCGCTGCAGTCCTGCATCACAGCAGCGAGTGTATCGACGGCGAAATGCACGAAACATGATAAGAAGGAGAACACGATCATGCGAAGCGCCAGCCGGACACTGCGCGTGTTAGGACTGCCACCACTGCGCCACGTACGCCGTATCTCAGCATGATGGAGCGGGGACTCTTGGTGGTACTATAGTTGCCGCTGGTGCAGAACTGATACAGTAACAAGATGCTTGGGCGAGTCCGACCCCAGTGAAGAGACAAGGGGCTCATGTAAAAGCGTTCTTGTTAGGCCGCTTGGACAGCCTTGGTAGCCTCCACTCTGGCTCTGGTGCCAGGACGAGGCGTGCTGTGAATTAGAGCGTTTTCCTGCAGCCGATTTTTGCGCTTCCTTTCTGTGGGTCGGCTGCACAAGATCGGCTCCAGACACTTGGCTATGGACGATGGCTGTGCACGGCTCCATCTCTTTGCATTGCGATAATGGACCCTGAAAAATTGGCTATGCCATGCCGATCCCGCATACTCACAGCTGCTCGCAGCAGGCAAGGCGGTTCTTGGCAACCCAGCAAGCAGCCTTCCCAGGACCTACAAAAGCAATCAACCTCTCGGGACCAACGTCGTTGCGGCCCACCTTGCTCACCCCATCTCACCTTCCCCTATCGCTTTTTTGACAGCTTCCTAGACTCAACAAGCAATGGCACTCGATGCTGCCCTTTTCACCCTCCACTTTGTACGCAGGAGGCAACAACCCTGGATCGTCGACCTTTACCCCTCACCCTCTGCTAGCGCGCTAACGCCTGCACCGCCGGTTCCCAGCAAGGATGATCATGACTCTTCATCCCCGTCGACAGGTGCGTCTGGCAGCGGCAGCAACAAGCCAGTCCCATTTACAGGCACCATCCCAGATGTTGCTGCGCAACGCGCTCGAGCGCTCGAGACGCTAGACTTTGGCTCCCAGACCCCGCTCTACACCCGCATTCGCGCAACCAATGCGGCATCCTACTCCACGATACTCATCGATGGCCTCATTCAGGACTGCTTGTTAGCCTCCATTCACGAATCCACAACATCCGCAAAGCGACGACGTGTTCATCTGTTTAATCCCGACTCGGAGCTCGATCTTGACAAGAAAACGATGACATTCCAGCAAGCCTACAGATTCATGTTTTGCGGCGAAGAGTTTTCGTGGCGAAAAGAAAGCTCGCGGGGCAAGCATGCTAGCTATCAGTGCGAAGTAATCCGAAAGCCCGATCCAAGTGTGCTGGCCGCACAGTACCGCCCACCTCCGCAAAAGGGCAGACCGGCAACCATGCAGTTTATGGACTACAATCTCGACAGGCTCGGTATCGATGATAAAAAGGGGCTTGAAGTCGCCCTCATCATGACTCTGAGCGCGCTGCTCGATCAGGAGCACGACGAGCGTCTGGCAGGCACCGGTGATCCGAACATGTACATCTGCACAAACGGTCTCCCAACAGATATCAGCATGTTGGGCAACAGTTCTGCATGGCACGAGGCCGAAGAGCGGTGGAACGCTGATAGCGTGGCCGTTCCTGGAGCCAATGTGGATCAGCCTCAGCGACAGGCGAGCGGTGCCAGCTCCGAGCTGGCCGCAGACCTAGCTGATCTCGAGCCAAACGAAATGGTTGTCTCCAAGTGGGGCTCGGTTGAAGAATATACCGAGCATGCGATCCGCCTCCTGCGCAGCGACGGCGCAGGTCAGTCCATGTATCTAATTGTGCTGCGATCAGACTCTTCCGAGACCACACCCAAAACGATTCAGGTCGCCGCCGCCATCAAGGCTGCCTACTACCGTCTACCGGACGACGCCAAGGGTACAATCTATGGTCGCGGTCCAGACCGCTCGGTTGAAGAAGAGCTCTATCAATATGTTCAGACGCTCGACGACGCATCAAGGCCTCCCTCTTCGCCGTCCACATCGAGTGAAGCCGTCGCATCGCAGACAAAGAAGAGAATCATCAAGCTGGATGGCCCGTCATCCTCAAGCCATGCGAGTTCGTCTTCGACGCCGTCTCCGTCCGGTGCGAACACGAGCTCCCCGTCCTCTTCGGCAAAGCCAAAATCCTACACACCACCATCGAAACTCAAGGTGATTTTGTCCAAGGAGCGCATTGGCGATCTAGAGCCCAAAAAGCTGGACGATCCCTACCCTGCCTCCTTTGCTACAGGTCCTAAGCCTGTTGGCTCTGCAGCTGGTTCGATGGCAGGCAACGCCGACACAAGTAGGCTCAATGTGCCTTATAAGCCCAGGCTACCGAGCAGGCCGCACTCTCCTGCCGCTCCGGCCGGCTCTACTACCTCAAACCCCACCGTCGGCAACGGAAGCTCTCCGTCTACCTCTCTACAGTCCGGTTCGAATCAGAGCAAGGGGAAGGCATTCTTGAGTAAATTGGGTCTCCATTAGGCATTTTAGCAAGGCACAAAAGTCAGACCGTTCAGGCACATGTTAGCAAAGCACCTTGTTGTGACACAAAGTCCCATTCCACTGAATTTTTCGTCTATGATGTACAGCCGAGATCTATTCGACACTAGTGTGAGCGCCATGAATCTTTTTGAGCACCTCGAGCGCCTGGTTCCAGTCCTCTACGGGGATGAGAGTCGATTCACCGGAAGCGTCGTTGGCAGGGTCGAATTGGTCGAGCGACGTGAGCTTGTGGCTGAGTCCGACACGATCGATGGTTTCCAAAAGACTGGCGTTGGAGCCCATCAGAATACCGTACTTGGCCTCGAGAAGGCTTGGAAGATCGGTGTTTGAATCGCCGATGTAGACCGAGAGCTTCTCTGGTGCTGTTGCTGTTGTCTTGGCGTCGTCGGAGGTCTCTTGTGGAACAGAGTCCGGGTTGGAGGAGAGCAGGGATCGGACGATGTCGCGTTTGTGAATGCCGGTTCGAATGCCACCCTGGACATCCGCGGTGTTGTCCTCGCCCTCGATCGGGATCGATTTGGTCTGCTGGACATCGACAGACTTGGTCATAATACCGGTCGCTTTTCCGTCTACCACCTCGAGGTCGTTGGCGTAGATTTTCGCAGGTACTCTCAGTTCGACGTTGTCTCCTTCGCCGGTATGGCCGAGTGAATGCTCGATAGCCCGACGAATGAATCTAGCTGACCATCCGACCGAGACAATGTAGGAATCAAGTCGGTCGTGCTTGGCCAAGTCGTCCATCCATTCGTGCGCAACCTTCCAGCCGGGACGAGTTTCGACTTGGGAGGCGCGGTCTAGAACTGACTCGAGTGAAGCATCCTTAAAAAGACCGCCTTTTTGAACTCGCGCCACCGATGCGCGCTCAACTTGATCGAGCTCCTCCAGATATCGCATCTGGTCAGCGAGAGTATCCCGAGATCCGAACGAGGTGGCAAACTTGTCCATGTCCGAAAGATAGGCTTCGGCGTAGTGAGCAAAGTCAGGGCCGTGCAGCTGAGAGCCTGCCGGTGGGGCGATGAGGGCAAGCGTGTCGGCCGCGGAGATGGTCTCGTCCCAGTCGATGAAGATGGTCAGCTTTGAAGATGCAGTCGTAACGATGGATGGACCAGTGGAGGCAACCACTTCCGCCGCTGTGGCACCAGCATTCTCGGAAGTGGCGTCGGATGCAGCAGGCGCAACAGGCACTGGTCGAGATGCAGCTGGTCGTCGAGGCGGACGAGACGGCTTGCTGACCGATGCCGTACGCGACATCGCCTCGTCGGACGATGCACCATGCTGCTGCTGATCTTGATGCGACTGCGATGAGCCAGGGCCATCCGAAGCGATAGGATTTGGGGATACGGAACGGATCGAACTCTGCTCGTCCTTGTCGGAGCTCTGCTGTGTTGGCTGTACCACATCGACATGTTCAGCGACGATGGTTGGAACTGGTGCTTCCGACTTGGCAGATTCCTTTTCGGCTTCTGCAACAACGCTGCTGTCCTGCCTCTTCTCGCTGTCGAGTGGAATGGATGCCTCGCCGGCTTCGTAGGCAGGAAGGTCTGTCGCAGCATCCGTCGAAGGGGCTGAGTTGTCGTAAAGCGCGACTTGGTGGAAGTCGTCGGCGATCGAGTCTGTTGATGGCGCGGGTTCGCCAAAAGCGCCAGGCCGTCGAACAGGCAGTGGGGGCTTCTTCTGTTCGTTGCTGACGTCTTTTTCATCAAGATCGATGAGAGTCATCTCCTCCGACTCGTCAAGCTTCATCTCGCGTGTAAGGGGGGAGGAGGTTTCCGATCCAGTAGGTATCGAAGAAGAGTCGGGAAGTCCTGGAGCCACACGACGCTTACCGCCTGGCACAGAGCCGCGATTGCTCCAGTACTTGCCAACAGTGGGATGGCGAGGCGGTGGGGGAAGGGCAAAGATCTCTTCGCGGTCCTTAATGGCCTTGAGTCGTGCTTCTTCTTTGAGCTTCTTTTCCATCGCGATATCAAACTCGTCCGGAATGCCAGCAGCTTCCATCGCGTCGAGCTCTTCTGGAGTCGGAGGCAGCTTGAGACGTTCGCCGTCCTCGAGAATGTCGACCGACGAGTCCTGCTGCAGCTGCTTCACAGCGACGTTTGGCGGAGCTTTGAATGTCTCGTAGACGGTGCGTTCGAGTTCATCGCCCTGGGCGATTCCCGTCTCTGCATCCCGTAGAGCGCGGTAGAGCGGTTCGACAAGTGGGGGCGTTCGTACCTTACCCTCAAAGATGTCGCGCGCCGTGACTCCCGGCCAGTAATAGATGCGCTCGTTCTCATCGAAACGATGCAAAAAGGCCTGCGCCATAGCCTCGACACCGCCGTAGAGGCCACGACTGCGGACATAAGAATACACCGGGGTGCGGTCCAAGCCCATCTCTCCACTGATACCCGCGCCAAAGGGCCCAGCAGCAACAGCGGTTTCTGCACCCAATGTGACCTTATGCGACTTGAATGCTTCCATCGCCTTTTCGGTGTTTACAAGGAGGATAACGTCGAAGATATCGAATCCAAGCAGCAGGCCAACGGCAAGATTGTTGGGGCTGATGCTGCTCGGAGCGCTCCAGCTCCCATCCGGGAGACGTGCAAGCATTAGTCCGGCACCTCCAGCACCGCCAAATGGAGCAATGCCGCTGCGCATGGCAGTGTAGATGACGATACCCTTTGCTCTCTTGAAGGCTTGAGGAGGGATTTTCCGGAGAACTTTGCGCTGTTTCGTCATGAAAGTCTGTTTTCCAGTCTTTGCATCGGTGGTAGACTCGGTGCTCTCTTCCGTCTTCTTGGCCTGAACACCTTCTACGGTAAAGGCGCGCAGGATGCGTTCGCATTTGTCCACTTCTTCCGCGAAATCGCCGCTCTTTGGCCAAAAGCGTTCACCTCCCATCTTGGCCGAAGCGCCGTTAGCATAGCCGGAGGCCCAGTCGGACACGACGATGGACTTGTCGAAAGCTGTGCGGCCCCATTTCTTCCAGCGACTCTCGCTGGCATCTGACGAAGAGCCAGCGGCGCTGCCAGCGTTGTTGTTCGCGCTGCTGCTGCCGGCAGCAGACATGTTGGCAATGGATCCCAGCAGCCGAGCTCGATGCAGGTGTACCGAGACTCGAGTGTGCTTTGTGATGCTCTTGACAGACAGCCTCAGGCCGATTTGTTTAAAAAGCGTGGAGGAAGGGAAGAGATGAGAGATAAATTTGAGCAATAGATGTGGTGGTGAGCTGATCGCAAAAGGTCGGAACGGAGATTGAATGTGGATAAAGCTGCGTGTTGCATGCAAGCCCACGTTGCCGAGTTGTGTCTCTTTCTTCGCAGCGGCCACTTTTCCGACGTGTCGGCACCCTTTTCCGTCGTCGAGTTCCATGCAACTTCACGAGGTGGAGGATGCGATGGCAATCTGCCTTGCCCCAACAGCGTCGATCCGCTCCATCTCTGTGACCAACGCCAACGGACAAAAGGTGGAATCGATTTCACTTGCACCACTCGCACATTGTCGCATATGAATGCCGGGTGGTCCGACCTGTTTTTTGCAACTACAGGCCTGATCAGCCGAACTTGGAGTGGGTCAAGAATCTCGGTGTGCTCGTTCCGGTGAGAACTGTACCCTATCAAAAAGAAAAAAGAAATCATGATGAGGCGGTGAACCCGGGATCAAATTCATGCAGCACGTCCCAGCTGTGCTGTGCTGTGCTGTACTGGATCATGCTGCCGCCGAGGTTGGCAAGAGAATTCAAAACCGCGGAGATAGGAAGCGCCCAAAGATCTCCAACCAAATTGAGTGTTATGTCGCACCAAGGGGTACTTTTGATCTACAGTTCGTTCAATCACACAAACTCAGGCGCGGCAATGCAATTCAACCTCGGATTGCGGAATTCGAGAGCGACGGACGTGACACACGTGATGACGCTCTGACGTCGATGTTGCCCCTGCAAGGCTCCCTTCCCGAAACCAAACGGGTCGCCACGCACTTGCCCATCTGCGTTGAAGAATCTTCGCACTCTTCGACCCGGTCAAAGCTCTTGCCGGCACCGGCCCAACGGCTCTCTCGGACCCAGTCAAGCTCTGTGTCACAGGCGCATGACTGGTGCCACAACACTTTGACCTCCCAATCCGCATGAGCTTCAGTCGTTTGCACTGCAGACACCGCACTGGCCCTCACAGTGCTTCAGCCGTACTAGTGCATTCGCACCGCTCGGACACCGGTGCAATTTCGCCTCCACTTGCGCAATGCCAACAACATATTTCTTCCTGCTCCTGGCTCTTCGAACTTCGCTGGTCTTCTTCTCTCGCGACGTGCCAAAGCTCGTGAGCGGTCCATAGCCGGCAGATCCACTCGTCAAGCTAAAGTCCGCGCTGTCTGAGCCACGCAATAGTGGTACAGTGTTGGTCCTCGTTTGCAGCTATGAAGTGCCCGTTGCTGCCGCCTACACGCTCGGCCAAGGAATAAGGTAGTTAGCCACGAGGCAAACCATGTGTGGTGCGAATCCATTCTTCGAGGATATATACGTGTCCAATGTACAATTGTACCACTGTCCCTCATCCCCATCGAAACCAAACCGCACACATCCAACATCTGCAAAATGGTCACTAATCACCAAGTCCTCTTCAACAAGGTCACATCCACCGGCCTGCCCAAGCCCGGAGAGACGACCAAGCCTGGCTCCCAGGAAATCGACGTGGACAATGTTCCGCTCAACGGCGGTGTCCTGACCAGAAACATCGCCGTCTCGCTCGATCCCACTATGCGAAACCGCTTGAAGGGTGACATCGGATATTTCTCTCCCCCCTACGTTGAGGGCAAGCCTATCAGTGCTATCGGCGTTGCCGAAGTCTACCGCAGCGATGTCCCCGACTTCCAGCCCGGCGATGTAGTGTCGGTCTGGTCGCTCGGGATCGAAGAATGGACCCTTCACCCCAAAGAGGCCGTCCAGGGCTTCCGAAAGTTTACCGAGGAGCAGCTCGACCTTGGCCTTACCATCACTACCTGGCTCGGCGCTGCTGGCATGCCCGGTATGACCGCCTGGATGTCGCTCAAGGAAATTATCGGTGACATGAAAGCCGGCAACAAGATGTTTGTCTCGGGCGCCGCCGGCCCCGTCGGTCAAATGGTCATTCAGCTTGCCCACGAGGCCGGCGTCAAGGTCATTGCGTCCGCCGGCTCCGATGAAAAGTGCGAATTCGTCAAGAGCCTCGGTGCCGACGAAGTCATCAACTACAAGACCGAAGACGTTCTGGCCAAGCTCAAGTCCTTTGCCGGCGACACTGGCGTCCACTACTACTATGACAATGTCGGTGGAAAGCAATTGGAGGCCTATCTCACCGTTGCTGCCACATACGGAATTATCGTCGGTTGTGGATATATCTCAGGGTACCATGGGGACGTCTACTCGCCCAACAATCTGTTCAACATTGTCACTCGTCAGGTCAAGTACATTGGATTCATCGTCAGCTCCTTCCTGCCCAAGTGGCTTGGCCCGTTCCTGGAAGAAGTCCCCCAGATGCTGGCGTCCGGAAAGATCCAGAACAAGGAAGATGTCAGATTTGGCGTCTTGTCGGCAGAGCAGGCCTTCGTCGACCTGTTCACTGGTAACAACTCGGGCAAGGTCGCCGTCCTTATCGACACCGAGCGCGCCGATCGATGGAACCTCAAGCAAAAGTAACGATATCGGCACCGTCGTGGCAACGTACACCTATCTTCATCGCTCCTTTGTTTAGTGTTTACTCCTGCAAGTAAAGTTTTAGGGTTTCGCGTCGTATGTGTGAGAAGAGGGATGCCCATTGTCAAGACTCAGATGATGGATGCAAGTTTAGCCAAGCCCTGCCACATGAGTGACTGCCATTTCCTTTCTGAGAGTCGGACATAGCTCAGGCTCAGACCTTACAGACTTTCTTGGTACTGTCATTTTTGTTTCTTCTGCACTACGACTGTCGCGGCTTGTCGAGGTCCTCGGGACCGAAGCTCATGGGCAAGAGGTATTCCAGTGTGACGACCTCAACGTTTGGCTCGTTGAGCTCTTTGCCGGCTTTATCTTGGACCTGATCTGGCTGAGAGGCAGCATTATCCTTGTTCCAGTTGCAGCCTACCATGAGAACACGAGTGTGAAGGCTGCAGAGCTCGCGGATGACCTGGCGACAGATGCCGCAGGGGCTGCAGCTTCCTTCGAGATCGCTGGCGACCGCAACGGCAATCACGTCTCCACGCTCGATCTTGCGTCCTGCTCCCTGCTCCGCCACGTCGAGGTCCGAGGATCGCACCAAAGCCTTTGCAAGCGCAGTCCGCTCCGCGCAGACCGTTCCGCCGTAGGATGCATTTTCAAAGTTGGCTCCAAGAATGATCTCGCCCCACTTGGTCAGCAATGCCGCACCAACTCGAAATTTGCTGAGAATTAAAATGTGATAGAGGCGAGCTGGCTGTCAGCACCTATTGGCTGTATCTCTGCAACGTCGCTGATGCTCAACAATGTCTTACCTATATGGTGAGTAAGAGAGCTTGCGAGCCTCCTGCGCCGCGTGGAGCAGCTCGTGCTTCTTGGAGGCGATAAGTTGCAGGTCTTTTGCGTCCATGATTATGACGGGTCTGGTATGGTTGCGTGGTAGAGGTGATGGTGGGATGCGAACTAGGAGCACGGCCTGACGATGCCTGTCTAGATGTCACAAGACATGAGCTGCGTCGACAGATTATGGAGCAATCTATCTCGGCCTCATCCGAACATCCGGTCCTGCGCCAGAGACAAAAAAAAAAGGTGAAAGGTGCAGCTTCTTTACCGACGCGCCAAGATCAACACTTTTGGGGCTCGGCAATCAACCCGGGCCACGCTGGCATTAACCATGTTAGACCTTTTCATGAGAATCCAATATAATGGGTTATCGGAGGCGGGCTCTCCGTAAGACGCGCAAGGCAAGAGTCAGGGGCAAAGAGGTGTTTGTCAGCCATTGCCGCGGAGAAGGGAGACGTTGACGCGGCCGGAGATGTGGACGGGTGTACAGTATCTGGTCTGCTCTGGCTTCTCCACACGCAGAACTGCATCACAAATTGCTTGTGCGGCATATGCTGTTGCGAGCGTCTGGCAAGTTAGTTGTCTTGCGCGGCTAACGCTCTTGCGATGCTCGGACGAGCCGATTCGTGGGAACTGGACAGGTGCAGGAATGTGTCATGGCGCTGCTTCCTAGAGATGATTGATTAACGAGATCCTCGTCAGATGTACAGTACAGTACTGTACCGCAACCCAGGCCATTACTCTGCAATTCACCACAGTACTGATATGGCTGCGAACTGTGCTGTAGCTTAAGCCCGAGGGGCCATCCATTGATGCAGCCAGGGTCCTTTCTTCTAGCGGCATAGACTCGCTTCACAAGATCACTTCCATCGCACCTTACTCTTCCCAAGCGACTAACCCCCAACTGCTTCGCCACTGAAAACCACGACCGTCGCAAGCAACACCATCTGCACCGTTCGCAAATCAAGATCCGCCTTTGTCACCTTTCACGCGTCACGTCTGTTCGAGACTCGCAACGAATGCAACCTTGCGCTTGAGCCTATCCGCAGGCGAGGAGCAAGGCGAGAATGCCGTCCGCAGCAGAGGCAAAGCCACTGCATCGAATCGTCACTCAGCCGCTGAGCAAGCGCCTGGTCATCACCGCGTCGCTAGACGGGCGCTCGATCACCGTAATTGACACCACTTCAACTATCCAACTCGCCGAGACCAACTATCCGGTCAGATACTATTTCCCCAAAGAAGCCGTCCAGAAACCCATTCAACTGATCAGCAGCGATGCAAACGAGACATATTGCCCCTTCAAGGGCTTCGCCTGCTACTTTGACGGCCATCTTCCAGGCACTCCGATGCAACAATTCCGATCTGCGTTCTGGTCCTATCGCGATCCTTTTCCGGAGAGTGATGCCGTGGGCATTCGTGGATTGCTCTGCCTCGATGCACCTAGCGACCGTTTCACGCTCACCGTAGACGGACAGCCAATTTCGAAGCATGACGCCAAAGCCATCAACACAGGTATTCTGGATCGCCACCCGTCATCGATCTCCTCACCGAAACAGACTCGAGAGGCCGAGGAAGGACGTCTCTCGCGGTCTCGCTCCCGACCTCGCACTCGCCACCAGCAGCAGGACCATCTGCAACCGCCCGACCTGAAGCGCTCCGTCAGCAGCAGCTCTGCCGACGCGCCTACATTCCAGGTCGGTGGCCCACCCGGGGCCGAGTTCCAGCCAGATTCGAGCAATCCCTTCATCGCAGACATGGTCTATCGACTCGATGACGAAGCGCACGAGGGTCATCACGCACACGAGCGAGACGGACAGGCCAAGCAGGACAATAATGCACCAGAAGAGGCTGTCGTTGACGATCATCTGCTCTGGTTCCGGAACGAGCCATGGTATCGCAAGCCTTCGGTCAGGTGGCTGCGTCCATTTGCCTTCCTCATCGCGATGGCCGGTGGCATGTGCGTCGGGCCCAAGCTCGAGCTGCTCAACATGTTTGTTTGCGAAAAGGTGCTCGGAGATCAGTACGTCGGAGGTGGTGGCATCGTCGGCGCAGACCCGGCTTTCAACGCGTCAACGTGGTCCTCCTTATCGGCAAAGGAAACGCATACGAGTTCCGATACCTTTGCACCTTGGGCGCAGGCCCGCACAGAGTGGCTGGCATCGGAGCGAGATCCGCGGTCAGATGATGAGACGGTGAATCAGTACCTTGCGGCACTGTCTGCACCCAACTCGACGAATCTACCGCCCATTCGTCGTCCCAGCAAAGAGTGTTACAAGAGCCCCGAGGTTCAGTCTGCCCTCGCCTCGCTACAACTCCGAATGACCTTGTCCATGGGGCTGCTGGCGGCGTTGACGACCGGCTTCTGGTCGAACCTCTCTTCTCGCAAGGGCCGTTTGCCAGTGCTCCGCATCTCGATGGCTGGCATCATCTGCACCGACATTCTCATGCTCACGGTAGCATTGGTGCCGCGCAGCTCACTGCCTTTTGGCTACAACTTCTTGGTCCTGGGCACCACCCTGGAAGGGCTACTCGGTGGCTACAGTACTGCCATCGCCGTTCATCAGTCCTACATCTCGGATGTAACGCCCTCTGGCACCCGTGCTCACATCTTTGCAAGCTTCATGGGCATCGTCTGGGCAGGCTTGGCGCTGGGTCCTACACTCGGCGGACTGATGGTCAAGCACACCAACTACGTTCTGGCTATATTCTGGCTCACCCTGGCCATCCACGTGGTCTATGCCATCGGCATCTGCACCGTCATTCCCGAAAGCACGAGTGCCGCGTTCCGCGTCAAGGCTGCTAAAGAGCATCAGCACTCGCTTCGCGAGCGCAAGCGAAAGGCCGAAGAGCGCAAGACTGCCGAGGTCCAGCCTCTGCTGGGATCAAGCCGCACCTGGGAGGGAGAACATCGACCCTTCAAGAAGCGCGTGTGGAAACACGTCAAGCTTGCCTTCATGAACAGCTTCCTCTACGCGCCGCTGGAGCCGCTCAGCTTCTTGCTGCCGAAAAAGGTCCTCGTCGAGTCGGACCGCGACGAGAATGGGGCCGAGCCATCCGCCTCCGGTATGTCGACACCGCGACGACACAGCCTGGCAGCACCCGAGGCTTCAGCATCGCACATTTCCGTCTCCCGAGTATCGCCGCAGATGCGCTACGACTGCAATCTCTTCTTCCTGTCGATGGCCTACTTTGTCGAGTCCGCCATCTACGGCATCATGTCTTTCAAGATGCAGTATGCCCAGGAACAGTTCCTGTGGGGTGCTGCCGAGCTCGGGATGTATCTCACATTTACAAGTGTGGCTCGGGTGGTAGCGCTGACGCTCATTTTGCCCGTCGTCATCAAGCTGCTGCATCGGCCCGTCCAGGCTCTCAGCTTGCCACACGACGGTGCCGGAAACGGAGGCGAGGAAGCAGGACACGAAGATATACCAAGATCAGACCCACGAAGAAGGTCCATGTTGGATGATGAAGGACGAGCGCTTCGTGGCCAGCCTTCGTACGGCACTATGGAGCAGAGCGAAAGTCCTCGTGCCAGCCCGACACCGGACAGTGCGTCTGACGGCGAAAGAACCACCGATGGCCAGGAGAACCATGCGGACTGGGACGAGACGAAAAAGGACCTCGAGGAGCTGTGGACCCTGCGAGCCAAGCACTTGCGTCTGATCCACGACAGCAAGTTTGATCTCAAGCTCTCCAAGATCTCGGCCGTGATCAATGCGAGTGCGTACGTGCTGCTTGTGTTCTCCAAGTCGCCATCGGTCTTCCTACTCGGTACTGCCATTATGGCTCTGGGTGGTGGAGGCGGAGCTGCGCTATCGAGTCTAGCGTTGGCGCTACTCAAGTCTCCGGCAGACGCAGGGAAGCTGTTTGGAGCATGGAGCATCACGTCTGCCATCGCCGGCACCGTTGTCGGACCGATTCTGTTTGCAGAGGTGTTTGCCAAGACAACGGCTACTTTCCCAGAGGCCATCTTTGCCGTTGGTACCGCCATGTTCATCCTAGCACTTGTCGTCTTGTCCCTTGTCAAGGTTCGAAAGCCTATCAGTCTGCCCTCTCTGCCAGCTAGACCTCATCCGGTGCAGAATGCCGACTCGACAGACCAGCCAGACACATCAACCGCACGCTCGAACTTCCGTCCATCGACCTGGAAGAGCGCTTTCAGCCTCAAATCCACGCCCTCTCGCAACCCTGCGGCGAAGCCGAGCACGAAGAATGGCGGCGCTTCGAGACCAGGCATGCCTTCCTTCTCCTAGCTTCACTGCGCGCTCGCTGAATTGCTGGTCATCCACTATCGACCGCAAGCACGCGCGGTGAGAATACAACGAATCTGTATTTCATGGTTCTGAGTTTCTTCGTGAAGTACTAGTTCTTTTTACGAATTCCGGGGATAATTTTAGGATGTGTTAGCACACGACAAATGCTTGGAGTGTGAGTTTGGATAAAGGTGCACGATGGTTGCGAGATGGTGGTCAGAAGGAAGAATGAGGTAATGAGGGCTGGCGATTCCCGAAGCGGGCTTCAAACAAAGCGAAGAGTTCGACGTTGGGAAGAGTGGGTGGAGGCAGAATCGTCCTGGTTGGCGGTACCGGGTCGATCTGCGCTCTGGTTTGTGAGGCCGTCTGAGTCCCCGTGAGATCGAACGTCGGTGTTGGTGTTGGCGATGGTGTTGATGTCAGTAATGTTCGATGTGGTGGACGGATTGGCGTTGTGAGCTTGGTTGTCCGCCTGACTTCGGAGAAGGATATCTCGAAGACGACGTTGTTCTTTGAGTTTGCCCTTTTCCCAGCCGCGCTGAGCCTCAGACTGGGCCTCTTTTCTTTCCTGGTCCAGTTCGCGGTCGAGAGCGCGGCGCAGGTTTCCGAAACGACCCGAGGGCGAGATGGTGCGCTCGAGCGCGGGCATAGGTGGAGAAGCGATATCGGGTGAGGTGGGTGCGGTCGCGCCAACAGCTGGGGAGGCGCTTGGCGTGGTCGTACCGATCGCAGAAGCAGTAGTAGCTGCGGTCGGAGGCGAAGGGCTGCGACGTGGACCCCTCGACACCGTAGGAAGCTCAAGCGACGGTGGCGGCAGTCGCGACTTTGTGCGCTCCGCCTCCGAGAGCTCGACCGTATTGGCATCGGCAATGTCTTGTTCCTCGAGCTGCAGCTGATCGACAGTCTTCTGTCTCGTCGGGCGCGAAGGTGCAGAAATATTTGCCTTCTCAATCGGCCCGGTACGTTGATGGGAGAAATGGTGATGACCGGTTGCGTCCGTGTGCTGCTGCACCTCTTTGCGCCAGAAACTGTCTTTTCTCCAGAATGCAAAGACATGGATCGCCCATTCACCTACTGCAAGCAAAGGATTCCAGAGAACCTTGCCCTCGTCATTGAATCCGACATGGCCCCTCGAGACCTTGGCAGGGTAGGCGCCGGTTTGTGGGGAGCCTTCGACAGCACTCGAGTCCGAGTCAGGCAGGTCGCTCGGCTCGCCACTGGACTCGGCCGATGAAGGAGGCTGGATAGTGTTGCTCCGACTGACCGGACGACTGAAGGTAATCGACCGAGTCTTGGTGAGCGTGGCGGTACGTCTCATCACACCCGGTCCTAGCTTCGAGATCGGGATGGTGATGCCATGGGTCAGCACCGAGCCAAAGACGCAGAACAGAACTACAGGAGTGTACACTTCCCTGAGGCGGTCTCGGGTACCGTCGTCGGGTAGCTGTCGAAGCGCTACCTGAATGTAGAAGACAGCGCCAACTCCAATGGGTCCGAACCACCCGGCAAATGCCGACTCCTTGAAATTTCGCAACGCTGGGATGACCCTCGTGGCCGCAATGACCCACGGCGGACGTCGGAGGAGCAGCACCAGAATCGCGAGCACCACCACCCGCCAGCCGGTGAGCTCCAACACCGGGTTGGAATAATCGGCCCACGGGATGATTGCGCCGATGTAGACAAACACAGCCATATTGAGCACGCTGTCGATGATCTCCTGGAAGTCGTTGTCCTCAGTGCGAACACGGAACCAGTCATCCCAGGTGAAAGAGTTGCCAGCAATAAAGCAAGCAAGGATGTCGTCGGATCCAAAGAGACCCGTTGTGCCAAGAGTGAAGAAAGCCAGGCCGAGACCGTAAGCGAAAAAGTTGGCCTTGTCGATGTAACTTCGGCTCTCGGCCCAGCGAAGCGTCTTGCGAGCAAGATAACCGAGAAGAGAGCCAAATATAATGGAGAGCAGGATCTGGTAGATGACAACGGCATACACCCAGCGGCCTACCTCAGTTCCGACGCTCGTGTTGGCATCTTCGCCGTTGCGCGCCAAGAGATAGATGCCGAGGTAGAGGAATGGGAAGCCGAGGCCATCGTTGGCACCGCTCTCGGCCAGAATGATGTTACGCACGTTGGCGGGGACGTGTTCTTCGGCGTATCTGCCCGAGGTGATCGAGTTGGCAAGGACCGGGTCGGTTGGCGTCACGGCAGCAGCAATGGCGAGGCTCTCAAGATAGGTCAGATTCGGAATGAGACCCCAGATGAGAAGTGCAGTGGTGAACCAGGCGGTGGTCATGATGCCGAAGAGGAGAACGCTGAGCGAGAGCTTTTCCTTCCACAGATAGGCTTTGGGCAGGGAAATGCCGGTGAAGAGGACCTGGATACCGACGACTATGCGGGTGAATTGGTAGGTCAATTCGTTGGTCTCCTCGGTTGTTCCCCAACTGAGCGGATCGACCCAATTGAGGGCATACGGTCCAACAAGGATGCCGACGGTGACAGCCAAGAGCGGCTCACTGAGATAGAGGCGCTCCTTTACCACGTACGAGATGAGGCCATAGATGACAATAAAGCCGCCGAGCACTGCGAGCGCCTTGGAGGCCTCGGACAGGTCAACGTGGACTACATCGGCCGGCATTTTGGATGAGAGTTCTCGATCAGAGCGATGTAGATACGAGAGGGTGTCGGCGGGTTGTAGATATATATTTTCTGGCCAGTGCCGGGCCAGGAAAGCCTTTCAAAGCTTCTGCTTTATTCAAAAAGTGTGTACGACTGTCAGCGACAGGAGAGCCGCTGTCATTGGCTGTATGCGATGGAGTTTCGGCCGTGGGCGGTGACCGAAGAGGAAGCGGGGGCGATGCGAAGGGTCAACAGAGACTGCATCGAACAACGACGAAAGCAGGCCTAGAGGTGCCTGTGCTGGTGCTAGAGTGGAAAGAGGATGAGAAAGGGAGCGCCTGAGAGCTCAAAGAAGGCAGAATTGGACAAGCAACGTCAACAACCGTTGAGTGAGTATGGAGGCGAGAGCCGGTGAAATGGTAATGATGGTGTGAAGCCAAGATAGCATGCAGCTGTAATTTAGCAAGCTGCATACGGTATGAGTTCATTGTTGTGCCCCGCTTTGTTCGGACTTTGTTCATCATTAATTGTCTTGTGCTCACGCTTTTCGAAAAGGAACCAGTCTTCGTACGCGTGTACTGTACAGTGCACACGCAAAGCAGAGATGCCTGCGACAGAGGGCTTTGCAGCGTTGCTCTGCCGACGCTGCTGGCTAAAAGGGTTGACAAAGCAACTAGTGTGTCTTTCATTTTGCTAAAGTGCGAGCGCATGGGCAGTCTACCAGGAGTTGCAAATGAAACCAGAATTGACCGCAGGCAAAACGGCGACAGGTGACGCTGACGCTGCCAAGACCTTCGGTCGCGCCGGCTGTGAACCGAAGGTCCAGCCACCACTGCAGCTCCTTTTCTTTTCCTGCGTTAGACTTCGACTGGATTGCAAAGCAATCGAGATCAATCAGCACATTGCTGTTAGGCTTCGTTCGTCTCTGCCCGATGCAAAACCAAGAATCGTCCATGTCAGATCCAGCCTCCACGAATCGGTGTCCGGCAATCATTTTGGTGTAGAAGAAGGGGCAGGTCGGGATGCATATTTGTTGTGCAGACATGTGTTGGAATTATTTCACCTCTCCCTCCAGCCACGCTTGAGCAGCAGAGAAAAGTGACCTGGCAACCTCCCCCTCTGCCCCCCTCATTGCCTCTCATTGCCTTGGCAGTGAAGCTCTGAAGAGTAATACGCACGCAATCTTCACCTGCAGTCCATATAATGGTGATGCCAACTAAAGAGCCGTTTGACCTTGCGACCTCATCGCGAGCTCTCACTTGGACTGGACCATGGCATTGACATTATGGACACATCACCACTCTTGACTGGCGTCGACGCCAGTACTCAGGTCCTCAAGGCTGTGCTGCTGAATCTCCAGCTGGTTCCTGCGGACATACACAGGTGGCTTCCGAGAGTCGTTACGGACGTAGGCCAGAAGGCGGTTGCTATGAACTGCAAAAATCACAGGTGGTTGCTGCATTTGATTATTGTTGCGGTGGCCCGCCTGTGTAAATTTTGCGGGGAAGTACAGTATCCCTTGTTCTGTTAGCCTAATTGCTTAGATCCGCCGTGGTCCGCGTCGGTCTCTGCGTTGCCATGTGTGTGGCTTCGTTGCAGTTCTTGTTCCACTCAGTGCGGCGTGACTCGCCGTAACATAAGGTACTGTACACCCGTCCATTCGCGAAACCAGCAAGAGTGTCGTTTCTGCACCACGGAGATCCAGGGGCTCGCCGCTGTCGATGCCGACAGTACAATTCAGTCCATGCTGGAGGCTGTAGGTGTGCGAATAATGTCTAGGTGAGGAAATAGCTATAGGCCGGATCTGACAGGGACCGAAAAAATCCGAAATGGCTCGGCGTCCTAAACGGGCCTTCCGGTAGAGGGAAAGAGATGCCGGTTCTCACTCTCCGCTCCACCGGTTCGACAGCAGTATGCAACAGCACACAGGAATAGCAGCTAGCATAAATCTCCATCAAACCCCGCATTGTTCACGCACACACACACACACAGAGCTCGAGACTGCACTTGACCCTGCTTCCGGGCCATCGATCCTGCTACCATCTGTCGAGTCCGATCAAAAAACTTGCACCACTCGTCACCTCAGAATGCGAGCAACAAGGGCGGCGTTGCTGCCACTTCTTCGTGCGAATACTTCTCTCTCTGGCGCAAGCACAGCTGGACTTCTTCGCCCATCGACTCCGGCCGGCCCGTCGAGGGTGATCACAGATGCCAGACGTATTGTCGCTGCACGCACGTTTGCGTCGTCCTCATGTCGGCTGTCTGTAGAGCCGCCTGCGGTGGAGGAGGAGCCGTCGATTCCGCCTCCGTTGAAGGGCATCCGCATTGTCGATCTCACGCGAGTGCTTGCTGGTCCCTACTGCACCATGCTTCTGGCCGACCTAGGAGCCGATGTGATCAAAGTCGAACATCCTCGAGGTGGTGACGATACTCGATCCTGGTTGCCGCCATTTGCGACGCCGCCAACAGGCAAGGATGCACCCAAGCCACCTCCCGGCAAAGAAGACTACTGGGCCTCTCTTCCGCCCGAATCCGCCTACTTTCTCTCGGTCAATCGAAGCAAGCGTTCCATCACCGTCGACCTCAAGTCCGAGGCTGGCAAAAAGATTATCTACGACCTCGTGGCCAAGGCCGACGTCGTCGTCGAAAACTACCTCCCCGGAAAACTGGCGAGCATGGGCCTCGGCTACGAGGATCTGATCAAGATCAAGCCGGACCTGATCTACGCCTCGCTCACCGGATATGGACAGACGGGTAGCTATCGCGACAAGGCCGGATACGACGTCATCATTGCAGCCGATGCAGGCATGATGCACATCACCGGAGAACCCGATCGACCGCCCGTCAAGATCGGCGTTGCCATGACCGACCTGACCACTGGACTGTACGTGCACGGTGCCATCATGGCGGCGCTCCTCGGACGTGCGCAGACTGGAAAGGGCGTGCACATCGACGCGAGTCTGTTTGAGTCGCAGATCGCCTCGCTGGCCAACATTGCTTCCAACTATCTGATTGCTGGCCAGGAGGCTGGGCGTCACGGCGACAAGCATCCGTCCATCGTACCCTACCAGACCTTCCAGGCCAAGGACGGCCGCATCATGCTCGGCGCCGGTAACGACGGACAGTTCAAGTTCCTCTCCAACCTGCTCAACCGCCCAGAGCTGGCAGATGACGAGAGATACCGCACCAACTCGGCACGCGTTGCCAACCGCGACACGCTGATCCCGCTCCTCGACTCGCTGCTCAAGCAGAAGACGGTCGAGGAGTGGTGCGATGCCATCAACGGCAAGATCCCCGCTGCTCCCATCCGAAACATTCGAGGCACATTCGACGAACACCCGCAGAGCAAGGATCGAAAGGTCGTCGCCGAAGTGGAACACCCGCGTGCCGGCAAGATCAAGATCCTGGCACCTGCAGTCAGATACGGCAAGGGCAAGATGAAGGTTCGCCACGCCCCACCCGTCCTTGGACAGCACACGGACGAGATCCTTACCCAAGAACTCGGCATGTCCGAACAAGAGGTCGACGAGCTTCGCAAAAAGGGCGCCATCGGACAGTAGCCGCACACACATATATACACACACGCACATCACCCCAAAAATAAAGCATTATTATTAGATTCCAGCAATGTGAGACTAGGGCGAGGACTAAGGCCGCTTCCTGTGTGTGTGTGTGTGCACTGTACAGTACTACTGGAGTTGATTCAGGGTCCAACTGAAGGCTGAGCTAGAAAGAAATTCGGGATGCGGGCAATCCAGATACAGTACAGTGTTCGCGTGTGTGTACGTCTCCTGAGAGGGGAAGCGACTCTCCTGATTTTGTGGTTACAGAACAGCAGTACTGTAGTGGCACTGGCCACACTACGCCAGCACGCACAGCCCTCGCTGCCCAAAAAACTCTAACTACTCTGACACGACACCGACACCGACACCGACACTGACACCGACATTCATCGTCTGTGCTTGTCTTGCATATACTGTACCATTCTCGTCCACCGTTCCACACAACTTTTACTGCGACCACTGTACTTCGCTGACCGCTCAAAGCTCAAATCCGCATCGTTTCCTCCACCAGCTACTCTACTTTGCGGCTACTCACCCAGATCCTGATTTCGACCGACGCAACCAACCAACGAAGCAAAGAAAAAGCGACGAGATGTCTTGGTTTTCTCGAGGTGGAGGGGAAGCACCAGCAACGTCGTCGGCAGGCGGGGCATTCGGAGGCGCCGGCTCATCAAGATGGATCAACATGGATACGAACCAGATCAAAAACTTTGGTGGCGAGCTCACCGGCGAGAACGACGCCTTTTCCAAGACGTTTGGTATCGAGCTCACCCGGCAGCAACGCATCATGGGTTTTGTGGGATGTCTGATCGCCGGCTTTGTTCTCTCGCTACTAGGAACGCTGCTCCTCATCACCGGATCCTTGGCTACCTTTGCGGTGCTCTATAGCATAGGCGTCGTCATCAGTCTCACTGGTACCGGATTCCTGCTGGGATTCATGAAACAGTTCAAACAGATGTTTGCAAAAGTCAGAATCGCGTTCACGGCCGTCATGATCGTCGCTTTCATCATGGTCTGGATATCGGCCTTTGCTATCGATAGCACGGTGAGTGTACCTCTTCCTTTCCATCCATCACCTCCCGTCTCTTGGAGCTTCCACTCACCATTAACCCCTCATGTGCTTATATCCTCTCTCTCTTTCTCTCTCTCTCTCTCTCGCGGGGCAACTCGCACAGGTCCTGGCAATCGTCTTTGTCATTGTTCTCTAGTAAGTCACGCCTTCCAGCACATCAGTCCAACTCACCACGACCCCAGAGCTGACTCCAAACGTCCCTTGACCTCCATCTTCCGCGGAAATCCAAACAGCGTCGCGTTCCTGCTCTATTCTCTGAGCTATATCCCATGGTGTATCGACTTTCTCAAACGCATGGCCTCCAAACTCTTCTAAGATGCACGCGGCATTATACATCATAAACTGTCGATTGCTCATTCGGAAGAAGGCCGCAACTCCTGCTAATCCTTCTTTTTCACTTTCTTTCACTCGCTCATCTGGCCTCGTGGCCAGCACAGAGGGAATGTTGTATTCTAATCACACACTCAGGCTCAAACAAGATCGGGGAGCATACCCACGATACCGTGTTTATCAGATACGTTGGACTGTGCCGTGCGCTTGCTCGCTCGATTCGACTGCCACTCTGCTGGTCGGAAAGGTAGACAAGATACAGATAAAAGTTGCGAACGTACTATGATAAGATGGGCAAAAACTGTCGAGTTTGCAAGGGTAACAGCGACGGAATCAAAAAAAAGAAGTGTCAGGTCAGCGAACCATTTCAGAAAGGGGGGTTGCGCAGAGGGCCGTGTTCGAGAGATACGTACGTTACCAACGATAAGAGAGGGCAAGTCAAATGTGTCGCGTTTGATAGTAAAGCAAAAGGCGCAGGGGACGGGTTTTCCGTCTGGCTTGACCAGTGTGCAGGTAGTCATGACGCTCTGGGTGGTGTTTTCGAACGCATGGAGCGCAAACTTTTCCCAGTAGTCCAAGGTGGTGTTGGTGTCAAAGAACTCGTAGATGCGTCGGCCCATCAGCTGCTCCCTCGACCATTGGGTGAGCATGCAAAACTCTGCGCCTACAACACAGATCTCGCACGTTCGTCTCCATACGACAGTCGGAGTGCCCGAGAACGAGATTAGCTTCTCAAACTCGAGCATAGTTCGCTGCAGGGCACGCTCGACAAAGATCTCATCTTCCTCCGTCAGTGGCATCTGCAGCGCAATTAGACTCGGTCGGAAGATCGCCAGAGCCCGGACGATGCGCAACACCTCCGACTTCTCGAACTTCGACGTCACGTACTTGATCAGGAAGTGATATCCCTCGGGATACGGGAACGGCGCAGTGTTGTCCCTGTACGTCTTGGCGATGCGGGCTCGCCAGATGGTGTCCTGCTGCTGTCGAGCATACCGTCGAGATGCAATGGCAGCATTGATGTCGGTCACAGGCTCGTTTGAGCTAGATCGCTGCGAAGACGAGCCGAGATCCACCTGGGTGGAATGCTGCTCTGCTCCCGAAGTGTCCGGATGCTGCTGATGATGCGGCGGTAGCAGGGGTGGGGGCATTGGTTCGTCCATCATCGGAGGCCGTGGCGAGGGCACTTCCAGAGCGCTGAATCCGTTGTTGCCCGTGGCATCAGACAATCCCGTGGCCGCGTCCGCGCCATTGTAGGCAGACATGCCCGCGCTATCGCTATAGGTGGCTGATGCGGTATCCATACCGATCGCGCCGGGTAGCAAATTGCTCGTTTCATTGCCAAAACTACCATTGAGGATCGCATCGAGGCCGGCTACACCATTCTGGGCTGCAGCAATGTTCCAGCCATTCATGACACCAACGGCGGGCGAAGTCTGAAAGTCGGGACTGCCACCATTGGCGCCTAGCAGGGGGAAGTCAGTGCCGTTGAGCATAGATGAGAGGATCGAGTATTCGAGACTGGTTGCCTCACTGCCAAAGTTGTGCAGGCCGGCGTCGAAGGAGAGGTCGAATGGCGGCACAGTGCTGGCATTCGTGTTGGATGGTGTCGGCTCGGAGTTGGACGATGCGTCAAAGTTGCTCGAAGAGAAAAAGTCGCCGGCATGGTGTGGCGACGGTCCATGCCCGGACGACGCAGGCGTGGCGGCACTCACGACTTGATCCACGATACTGGACGCCGTCAGAGGAGCTGTGCCTCCATTTGCTGTTGACGTGGAAGACTGAGCTGCACTGGCGGCTTGTGTTGTATCTGCCTTTGCTGCCGACTGTGCTTTGGCTGCATTGCCTGCTTGTTGTGCCTGCTTGGCGGCCCTTTTTGCCTCCTTTTGCTTTCGCAGCTCCTCGAGCTCATCCTCATCCAGCAGATACTTGGCCTTTTTTCGAAAACCATCGTGACAGCTGTCCTGGAGACCCTTTTTGACACAACGCTGGCAGGGCCGAGAGTCATCGCAGGTCAGATGAGCCTTCTGGCAGTGAGAGCAAGCACGATTGGCCTTCTTCCGCTTGCTGCCTTCTCCGTCCTTCTTTGGCGGAGAGGCGGATGCGGATGGAGCTGCGCCCCCTGGAGATGCCGAGGAGGAGGCTACGTCGATTTCGCGCTTCAGAGGTGAGCCAGCTCCTGATGGGGACTTGGACGGGGCCTTTGTCGAGGAGGAAGGAGACGATGCGCCAGTCGGCTTGGCACCGTTAGACGAGCCTGGCGATGACGACGATGGCGAATTTGAGTAGAGACTGTGTCTTAGAAGTGCAGCAGCGTTGGCGCGCTCATTGTGCGAAGAGCCACCCGGCGAAGCTTGAGACGCGCCTCCAGGTCTCGAGGACGGGCTCGTGCCCGAGCCTGATGGTCGTGCCAAGGAGGCTAACGCCGAAGCAGCAGCATGCTGTGATGGACTACCGGACCGATTCGCGGCATTGGTTGTCGAGGGTGGTGGTGGCAGGGAGGCTGTCGTTGGCGGCCTTGTGTTTGGATTGGCATTCGACATGGTAATGGCACTGTGCTCCAACTACCAGCAATGCAGCAGAAGTAAGATGCGCGCGCGATTGTCGTCTGTCGATGATGTTGCCGCAAAGAAGTGAGGCAATATGGGGGCCAGCAATGCGAAGAAAATGGTATTGATCCGAGCGCAAGTAAGTGCGCGCAGCAACCAACGCGGTGAAGGTGGCTGTCTACGCTGTCGAGATGTGGATCAAGTCGTGCTAGTTGGGAAGAGGATGCAGAATGGTGCAAGAATGGTGATGGTATACTGGCAGGATCGTTGGATGGGAACCAGCTGGTCTAGTGGTCCCTGACGCTGGCGCTGGGAAAGAGTAAGACCCTTTGCTGCGTTTGACTAAGGTCCAGTACTTGGTTTGACCGCGCGATGGCCATGCTCGAGTGGCACCTGACTGGGAATTCGGCTACGGTGCTGTACAGTAGTACAGTACCTACTACTGTACTGTAATGCACTGACTGGCTCGCTCGCCTACTGTACTCTGCCAACCCACTCGTGGCGCCATTCAGTGATAATTGATTACTGCGTCGCTGGTTGGCGTCTTCCCCGCGTAAAGAAGAGGGGGGTCCAAGTGCAATTTTTGCTCGTAGACAAAAGCCAACGAACGGCAAAAGCGAGTACTGTACTGTACTGAACTGTACTGAGTGGTGAGGCTGCCTGCCCTCTGTGGCTGTCCCTCGTTGACCGTGTGTGCCATTTGACCGGCTCGCTTCTGTGCCAAGCAACAAAAGGTGACCGATTTCGGGACCCTATTTCGTCGCTTTTTGGCTGGATCTCAATTCTTGTAGCCCTTTTCGACTTTTGTTTGTATGGCCCCAATTTCCGCCTCAACTTTTTGGTTTTCTCGTGTTTGCACAGTGGATTTATCTTTTCCTGCCCAATACAGTATGCTAAAAAGAAAAGTCGGTGTTCGCGGACTCGAGAGAGGCACCCGTCAGCGCTCGGGGCCACTGCGCGCACAAGGACGCTGGAGGACATGGGAGGTCCCCTTCACCACCCGGAGCACTGGGGCAAGACCCGGAGGACCGGGAGACCGGGGGAAGACCAGAGGTGCCCGGGGCGAAGTCCGGGCAGGCAGCACTCTCGGCAGCAGCTTCGGATGGGTCTGCAGCTACTCGATCCCGATGACAGGACGAGTCGAGCTGTCCTGTGCGTACAATACGTACAGAAGGCTGTGCCACGCTGCAACACCTGTGAAAAGCGACACATGACTGCTGCAAGTCATTGTGATCAGATGCATCCGAAGAGATTTTTTCGAAGAGTAGCAATATCTCTTGGGTTTGAGGACGTGAAAATTGCAAAAGTGGTCGGTGAAAGCCGATTTGCGGTACCGCTACAGTATTTTGGCAATGCATGCCGTGACAGGGGGTGCCCATGCATACCGGTTCCTGAGTGAAGATGTCGATCTGCGCCCAATGCTAGCGTCAGACCAGCGCTTGACTAGCACCAACTTGCGCGCACTCGATCGATTCTCAAGCGGCCGCTGGGCAGCCATGAAACCACCGTTAGGTCATCGTGAGGCCAGCGTTAAGGCAACGTTAGGCCAACGTTAGGCTAATTTGAAGCAAGTTAAGTCGACATTTAGCCAACGTGAAGTCATCGCGGACTCACCGATGGCACGTGTACTCTCGCAATGGGACTCGGCAAGCCTTTGACGGCCAGTCCAGAACCGCCGTTGACTCTGCCAACGGCATCCTTCCGATGCAAGACGGAGCCAATTAATGCGATGCCCAGGGTCCGGGATGCTAGGATGTCAATAGTCTTGTCGCATTCAGGTCCCGACGCGTGCAAATCGTGCGTCGACCCAACCCTGGCAGCGTCACATGGACCCATCTCTGACGCATTGGCAATACCAACTCCCCCATTCGCGACAGAGCTCAATCGGTCGCAAATTGCACGCATGTATGCAACCTGACGCCTGACCCAGTCGCAGCCTGTGGACAGCCTATGTACAGCCTGTGTAGAGTAACGATCTCAGCCACTTTTCCCCAAGAAGGCTTGTCGAGGACGACAGTGGTTCGGTAAATTCCTGCGACAGGCGCGAAGGTGACCGACGCTCTACTTGAAAGAACGGTAGTTGTGTGGGTGAATTCGTTGCACCGGAAACAATACATCTAGTTCTGTACGTACGTACTTGTTAGAACCGAGATCTGTCCCGTCTGCTGCCTCCACACATGTGTCAATGTCTCGGCTGTGCATCGGCGCTCAGACTTCATTTGCTTCTCGTTCCTCACTCTTCCCAAACATTCCCGCTGCATCAATACTACAGTCCCATTTGCCACCATCATCGTTGTTTTTCATTCACCAGATTCAGAGACAAGATGTCGTCTTCGCGCACCAGCAGACTGGCATACACTGCAGTCCTCGTGCCGTGTATGGCCGGCTATCTTGCCTTGCTGCTCGACCGAGCTTTTGGCGGCGGAGGAATACTCGCCTTTTCACCATGGCTCACCACTTTCTCTGTACCTGGGAGCATCTTGACGCTCTTGTTGCTAGTACAGCGGGCCATATCTCTGCATGACGCGGTGAAGCTGCGTCTTACATCTACAGGTATTCAGTACGGCGCCAAGGTTCAAGGCGCGACAATCCTCTCAAATCAGGGCTTCTCGCTGGTGTTTCGAATTCTCATCCTCACCAACGTCGTATCGCTGCTCCCTGGACTCTATCGCTCGAGAAAAGCAAAGTTCGGACACAATTCTCGAGAAATGATCGTGACCGAGTGGACGATTCCATTCGCTTGGTTCTTTGCCGTCTCTTCTGCCGTCATTGCTGCTGCCGTACTTGTGCTCACTCTCACGCAGGAACGCATCACTTACTCCTTCATCGTACCGACAGAACGCACAAGCTTAGACTCGATCTCAAAATCTATACCCGAGACAGGCAAAAAGTCCGACACGGAGCAAGACGAAGATCAGGAGCTCAAGAGCTCGAGCAAGCGCTCGCCCGTTCAAGACCTTCGTCCCCATCTCCTTAAATTGACAACGCAGCAATGGTACAAGGTCGCATCAACATCTCGTCGCCACGATATCTACGTTCGAACGGATAGCGAAAAGACAATTCTCGAAGCTGCAACAGCTCTATCGCCCGACCATCCACTGCACGATCCAAGTAAGCTAACGACGCTGTCTGAACCCTACATACGGATTTCCCTGTAATCTGGCATTTGCAATCCGATACCTGAAATTCTTTCTCGTCACGATCACTGTCACGTTCGTTAATGGGCAGTGCGGAAATGCTGTTATTCTACGCTGTGCGGTTCGATGCAGAGAAGGAGCAATTTTGGTGATGATTTTAAACGGCAACTTCATCGCAGTCGAGTGCAGGTTGGAGCTGGCTTTCGTTGACAATGCATGCAAAGTCGGTTGCACCCTTGCCGAGCGCGATCATTGGGTGATGCCACACACCGGGATGGTACTGGATCGCCTGTTCCGTCGTCGCCAGGAACACGCCGAGCGTGCTCAGGTCTGGGAGGTCATCTGTTCGGTAAAGAAACAGCGGCAGCAGATTGGAAGTGAAGAAAGTGGGAATGTCAGGAGTCAGTAACTGCGAAACTTTTCAACGAAAGGATCGGGCAGCATGTGGCAAAGGGCAGCAGCAGCGGCGAATACATTGTTGTAGAGTCGGGAGTGTTGATTTCATGTTGGGGGATTGGCATCGTACCTTGACCGTTAAGAGCCACGACGACGAGATAGCCGTCCTGCGAACCCTGCATGGGCGTCATCGGGATAAACGCCTGGGTTGTGAAGCGATGACGCTCCAGCAGCTTCACCTCGAATGGCAAAGTCGGAGCCGGTTCGCAACGGTATACGTGAATGTTGGTGGTAGCCTGAGCCTCGGTCGGGTAGTTGTTGAGAATGGCGGCCAGGTTGAGATACTTGTGGGCGGTGCCCTGGTTCACGATCTTGAACGGCTTTTCAAGCGGGTTGAATGGGGAAGGTCCGTCGATTGTCGCGCCATATACGGCGAATGCCTCTGTGGTCAATGGCACGGCGGGCAGAAACTTGCCTCTGACGACAATGCCAGCCTTGTTCGTGCTGCTGCTGCTGCTGCTGCTGCTGCTGGTGTTGGCGGTGGGAGCGGTCGAGGCAAGAGAGGTCTCGGCACTCACTGGAGCAAAGGGATCCGAAGTGGCTGATGGCAGAGGGTCCTGGATGTCCTCTGGCACCGCGACCGAGGGCAGGCTGGCCGAGTCGATACCTGCCGCAAGAATGGGCCCGGCACGTCGACCGTGCACACGCAGTCGCTTGATACCGCCGTCGGGATGCATCTTGAGCATCACGTGCGTAAAGGCAGCAGAGTTACCGTTTTGCAGAGCGAAAAAGTGTCGTCGTCCAGGTCCGAGCTTGGTACGCGGCAGCAGCGGCACCCACTGCGCATCGGCACCAGGCACACCAGCGCCGGCATGGCTCGTGCCAAGCAGCTCGCCAGACTCGGGGAAGTTGCCGAGGAAGTGGGCGGTGTCAATCTCGGCGTACGACAAGAATCCGGGCTCGCCACTTTTGGCCATAGGAATGCATGCAGACAGGTCGTCATCGAGACGTGTGCAGGAGAAAAAAAAAGTCAGTATCATGAAGCTGAAGCTCGCTGGAATGCATTGCGAGTAGGGACGCTCCAGGTGAAATCACTTACAGTTTGACAATGGTCCAGTTAAAGTGGCCCTTGCCTCGCGATCGACGAGTCTCCCAGCCATCACCCATGTCCTTGCCGCGGCCGGGGAGGATGATGTTGGAGCCGGCGCCAAAGTGCTGGTCGTCGGTAAAGACGATGCGACCGCCGTTGAGGCAGTGAGCAAGATCGAGGATGTTGAGAGCCGGGTTGGAAGGATCGACCTGTTCGCCTTCGCCCTGACCAACGGGGGGAGGGGTGATGACGCCGTAGACTCGGAAACGGGCGATACCGCCGTCCGGAATCATGTGGAGCTTGATATGGGTGTAGGTCTTGGTGAACTTGGTCGTGTCGAGCGCAAAGAGGTGTCGCTGCGAAGGACCACACGGAGACACGGGCACGAGCTCCTCCCATCGCTTGTCGTCAGCAGACAGAGTGTTGCCGACCTGGGCCTCCTCCTCGGGCGTGAGCGTCAGTCCAAAGACGGCAATTTCGGGAGCCTCGTTTCCGGAAAAGTTGGCAGTGTCGACGTCAAAGCCGTTCAGCTTGCCTCCAGCCTTGGGACCGAGTCGCAGAACCACCCAGTCGTAGGTGGGGTTGTGTCGTCGCGTCTCCCAGCCGTCGAAGAGAGCTCCCTTGGGTCCAAACTGTCCCTTGAGCGACGGCGCGGGTCCCACCTTGAGCAGCGAGGATGCGGGAGCAAACCATTCGTCCGAAGTACTGAGAACGTGACCACCAAGTGCGACCGAAGAGATCTCGGTCGAGGTCGTGCCAAGCACCTCGTCAAACTTTTCGAGCGGAATGGCCGTCATCTTGATGTGGCTTGCTGGGTACGATACTTGTTTGAGATTGGTTTAGAAACACGAGAAAGATGTATCGAAAAGTGCAAAGTTCGAAGCAAACACGAGTGGGGTCAGGATCCGCAGAAAAGGCGATGAGAATGTGGTGTTGTGGAAGAGGTGGTGATGTCTACGTCGCGAATGTGACAAGGTCAGGTCCAGGGTCGCCAGAGAAGGATGCAAGAATCAAAGCGGCTTGGCACTCGCAGGTGGTTCTGCACGCTCATTCGCCCAGATAAAGCTACCACGCCGGGGTCAGGGTTCGAGTACGCTTGTCATCCCCCACGCGAAAATCATACAAAGTTTCTAATTCACTAGGCATTCACATGCAGTACGTACAATAGACCCTGCCCTTCTATGCCTCTGCGAGCACAACAGCCTTCCGAGATGGTGTCAATAGAATCACGTCTTGGCGACGAATGGCACCATCGAGCAGTGACTGACCACAGTCACAAAGATTCGACGGCAGTAGAAGGGGATCACAGTCGCAAAAGCTTCCAAGGGCTCCAGCTCAGTGTAAGTGCCCAATTCGCGAGTGCGCTTGCTCGAACGGTGCATGGAACGCATGGATTTCGACTCGGCCAAGTCCGCTAGGGTTTTTCATCGGCCTTCTGTTCGGGCAATTTCGCGTAAATTCCCGGTCACTTTTCTGTCTTTCTGCCGCCAGAACTTTTCGTCCGACCATGACGCCTGTCATGAGCCGCTGCAGTCACTTCTTCTTGGCAGGCATGGCGTTTGGTAACGTATGCAACTCATTCTTCGAGTTCGGATGGCGGGCGTCCTCTTCGTACTCCACAATATCGAGCTACATTGTGGTCCTGGAAGGATAGAATCCCTCAGGAAACATTTGCTTCCTATGATCAAGCGGCGCATTTGCAGTTGCATTGACATTCTATACATGATGCTGTGCTGGTCGCGTGTGTCTAGGGAATCCGTGTCTGATAGTAATGGAGCAACATTCGCTCTATTGGATGGCTGGCTCTCGTTGTCTGACCATGCTGCAGGGTATCTACATCCTTGCAAGGCAAAGGTACTGTCTTTGATCTGCGTGGCATGGTCAGGTGGCATGAACAATGATGCGGCCCTTGCGACCCTTGCCCTCGATCGGCTTCTCCGCGTCCAGCGACGCAGCTGGACGAGGGCGTCCTTCGGTCCACACCCGCCAGGACTGCTGCTCTCCGTCGGCCTGGAGACCCGAAAAGACGCCCTCGTGCGTCTCGCACCGATCGCCGAGGATCATACGCTGGGTGACCTGGCTGTTGATCTCGAGAAGTGACTGCGACGAAACGCTGCCGATAAACTTGGACATGGACGGCAGCAGGAATGGGAAGTCGGAAAACGACGTGTGCTGACTGGCGACAGGTCCGCCGCCTTGGCTTTGGTTCTCTTTGCTGTAGGTCCAGGCAGGCGCAGCTTTGGCCGCCGCGTCTCCTGCCTGCAGCTTCCGCTCGTAGGCCAGGATCTTTTCGGCCACCTCTGCCATGTCGCGACCCACCACGTCGGGGGTACCGTACACCGACTGACAGGGGAAGTGCTCCTCGTACGTAACCCATGCCGTCCTGAAGCCGGCCCTCTTGGCTGCAAACGTATCCCACGTATGCGACGCAACAAACCAGATGCCTTGAAACTCCTTGATGGCGCCGTTCGGATCGACCGGCTCGGCTCGGATGCGTCGCAGTATCTCGGCATACACCTTCGGATCAGGCTTGGCAACACCGATCTCGTCGCAGCTAAAGAGGCCAATTCCGGTGCCAATGCTTCGCTCCTGGTCGTTCTTGCCCTGCTGGGAGGCGGAACTGTCAAGATCTGCGCCATCGATCTCACCCAGAGCGCGCAAAAAGCTGGCTCGACCCAGCTCCAAGGAGCCGTTGGTGGCCGCCCACACGTCGATCTTGTCCACCGAGGCAGGAATACGGCCCTTGCCATCGCGATCTCGATAGATCCGAGTCAGCGCATCCACCATGCCAGGTCGCGGGCGCAGCTGCTTGAGTGCTCCCATCATGGTATCGACCACGGAGGCGTCAAAGGGACTCTCGAGGGCTTCCTCTGCAGGTCCGTCGTCCACATACGAGCCTGCCTTGGTGAGTGGTTTGGCGTCCGCCTTGCTCTTTGCCGGCAAGATTCCGGCCTGCAGCAGCACCCGCGGCAACGTGCCCTTGAATACCTGCGCAATTGGCTTGTACTCACCTCCGACGCTCGAGTATGTAAAGTCACGCTGGGTGGCATGGAACCAGTCCATCACAATAAGCTCCGGCACGATGGGCGGAAGTGAGTCCGAAGCGCGCAACTGGTCCTCGAACAGGGAGACCAGGGCATCGATACAGGCATCAAGACCAAAGAGCGTGCCAAACATGTCGTGCACTATCACCAGGCGAGACGGTGGGCCCGGCGTGCCAATGACAGCTGCAGTCAGGTCGTCGTCCTTCTCGGTGCCCTCGGCTCCGAGCGTCATGACCCAGCCCTTGCCGCCCGTGACTGCGCGTGACTCTTTCGAGATCGTGGACACGTCGTCCATGTGCGACTTCCACTGCGTAAAGTCTTCGCTGTTGATCACGTACAGCGGCTTGCTCACCGGAGTTGTATCGCTGCCAGTAACAGCGATGGGCTCGACCCACGGATCCAACGTCAGAGCACGGCCAAAGGGGCAGTCAGAGCGTCGCAGACTCTCGATGGCGGTGCATCCCCCAAAGCTGTGGCCAATCAGCCATGGATTGGAGACGTCGAGCTTGCCGGCAAAGGCCGATAGCACGGCCGCGCGGTTGTTGCGCACAGCGGCCTTCTCTCGACACGTCCGCGTGCACGTCTGAATCAGAGGCGCGCCCTTGCCATTGGCGATGCCCTTGACCACATCGAGGGCCGCGAGAACCTCCTGTCGGCGCATCTCCACCTGGGCGCGTCGGAACGTCATCGGAGCAGGTTGACCGTCAAT
This sequence comes from Testicularia cyperi, assembly GCA_003144125.1. Lineage (NCBI taxonomy): Eukaryota > Fungi > Basidiomycota > Ustilaginomycetes > Ustilaginales > Anthracoideaceae > Testicularia > Testicularia cyperi. The sequence goes on from KZ819198.1 coordinate 395,165, forward strand.
CTCGGCAGGCTTGATGTAGATCTTGGGTTCGATCGTGCCATGCTCGTCCTTACCTCCTGAGCCGGTCAGCCAGCCAAAGAGACCGGAGCTATGGGCAGCAGATCCGTTGGCAGTTGAAGAGGAAGCGGGCGGGTGATGGATGACAGTCAAAGCACACGATCCGTCACGGTGCTCTACAGCCGCCACGACAATGCCGGATGCAGCAAGGGAGCTGCAGTAGGCCGAGTAGGTGGTGCGAGAGCCTCCCAAGCCGTGCGACATGACTGCTACGGGGAAACCGCGCTCGGCATTGATACCGGAGGGCGAAGAGGCGATGGGAGCGTCGGCAAGGACAGGCAATTTCTGATAGATGACCGAGTATGCGGGAATAATGATGGGCACCGCCAGGTACTTGGGGATGCCTGCATACTTGAGCAGGCCACCCAACGACTTGAGCTTGGGCGCTTCGAGCCATTCCGGAACGCTGCCCGTCGCAGCTGCTGATACGGTCGACGAGGACCCGCCCTCGACATCCTTGTCGGTCGGGTAGTACATGGTCAGCAGGACGGTGTCTGTGGTGAGGACTTGCCTGGTGACACCGCCATCATTGTACGTGTACGGACTCGATGAATTCTGCTGGATGGGTTCGTCGAGTGGTACTTCGAGCGTGATTGTCGACACGGCGTACCGCGCCTTGGATGACGGTGGAGGCAGCGACATTGTCAAGCCGCGCTTGCGATCTAGTAGAGAGTCTAGTGGCGTCTATGGGAATGTAGAACGGTGCCAATGGGCGATCTGCAAACCAGCAATGCGGTACTTATTACTGTGCTGCCTGCCAATCGGACGAAGATCTGGCTGCTGATTGTTGTTTGTCGGCTGTACGACTGAATTATTACACAGCAGTATGTACAGTACGCTCACACGTTTCCTCCACAGGCCGTGGCTGGTTCGAGGCCGTGGGTGTGCAATTCGCCCGTATGCGGGGTAAGTACTGTATCGGCGATGCAAATTCCCGGCATACGACGTCCGCCAATGCCCGTCGCACGGTCGCCGAAGAATCTAACGTCGTTCTTCTTCCCAATCCCAAGTCTAACAAGCCGACCCCTCTTTAGGGTCTCAAGCGTGGTGTCAGATCTTGGTCGACTCACAAGGAAACAAGAGTTAGACCCTGCCGCCATGTTGATTGGTCAGTGCAAATCCACCTTTTCGCTCGCCGCCGGGAAATGATTGAGTCTAACAGAAGTCTATGGACCTCCACCACCGACGACTACTCTTGTGACTTCGCCCGTCTTCCGAGGTAATTTGGTGGGCATCTCGAACGACAAGCACCTACTCCACCTTTGCAGTCCTTCATCCCACCGCTGTGTGCCTATCACTTGGTCTCAACGTCTTTTGCTTCGAGGTCGCTGCACGAACCTTACAACGCGACGGCTATCCGAGTACATGGCATCCTCAGCTGCGGCGTTATAGCAAAGAGCAGCGCAACCCCAGCGCCAACCACGTACATACCATGTCGAGTCCGAACTCGTTAGATCCGACCAAGAACCCATTTGCCGACGAGGACGAGGATGGCCACAATTGTATTCCCGCTACCTCCTCATCCGCAGGTGGTCATGCATCATCTGGAAACAATGAAAGAGACGAGCTTTCAGCGCTGCAGCAACAGCACTGGAACGAGCAAGATGAGCAGCTGGATGTGCTTTCGCGATCGCTCAACCGACAGCACGAGATGAGCGTGCAGATGAATGAGGAGCTCGACCTGCACCACGAGCTTCTGGAAGAGTTCGACGGCGACGTTGAGCGCACGGGACTACATCTGGGAGGTGCTTCGAGAAAGCTTGACACGCTGCGGCGGAGCGTTAAGGATCACGGTGAGTCCATGACCCGCGAGAACGAACATGATCAGCTGCTCGTCGGCACGGTGGGTCACGAGAACGGCATGGAAAGGCGAGACCAAATGGGCTGACCATGCTGCTGTATTGTATTCATATGTCTAGGATCGGTCTGGGCACTGGGCGGGTTAATAGTGTTGCTCATCGTGCTGATTGCCATGTTCAAATAAAGAAGCAAGAAGCCGGCACAGCGCAATCATATTATCCTCGCCAAACAGATAGACAAAAGACGAACTTGTGCCCAACAACAGCTTGAGTACGAATCCCGTTATTTACCCACCGATAGACAGCATTTCGATGCCGGCCGATGACGGCCGAGCTTGGAAACGTACTCATTTGTCAAGGCGCGCGGAATCTGACAGGACGGAAGAGTGGTGAACAGGTAAATCAATATAATAGGTGTAGACCGGCATCGCTGTGAAGTGGCTTCTCGGACATCTCACATGGCACAGCAGTAATTGTGTCTCGTCCGCCGCTGTACCATCTGGTGTCGCGTCGGTAGGCAGTGTCACGCCAAGGTCAGGTCAAGACATTGCGAGCCCGCCCAGTCCCGCAAACGCAATAATTGTTTTTTTTTGGTGGTCCGGGGTAGCGGTGAGGTGGTCATGCCGACCGATTGCTTCAGAAGTAGTGTGCTTGGCGGAGAGTTGAGCACAGCCCAGGCCTCTCGCTTTCCTCCTCTCTTTGCCTCCGCGTGTGTTTTTCGCAAGTTGTCGGACTTCCCAGAACCGGAATACTCGCGTTTTTATTTCTTTGATTCGGAGCGTCTGTGTGAGCGCGCGCGTGCCAAGGGAGGCCAAGTGTCATGACGCTGCATCGCATTTTCGCAACTGACTTTCCATGCTGTGGCTCTGTGGCACTGTGGCTACTGAATCACCGTTATTGCTGCATCGCCAAGTCACACTGTACAACCACAGCCTGCAAATCAAAGTGCGGGCTACGGCAGTTCGAACACAACCCAGCAATGGCTCAGCATCAGAGCCAATGAACAAATCGTGACAGGGTGAGGTGGGAGGGGAGCAATGACCCGAGACCAACACCGACACGCGCGCGCACCCTTGCACTGTGCTCACTCGGCTCGACTCGGCATCACCTCGACTGACCTCGTTGTGGCTTACACTGCCCTGTGACGGCCTTCAATGTGTCCAGGCTGAGCCAAGTGCGGTACAAATGGCGGGACTCCTGTATCTGTCAATGGAGGACAACAGCGTGGTCAATTCATCAAGCTACAGGACTGTACTGAGGCAGCCACACCGATGCGAGATGCGAGATGCTCATGAACCCGGATCGAGGCAACCACAATAATGAGCAAGCTTACTGTATGCCCGTCCGTATTGCTGCATGTGGGGAAGGCCAAGCGAGATGCAGTCAACGAACATACTGTACTGCCCGAGGTGAGCGAAGTGTACACTATCTCGCCGGTCGTTTGCTGGATCGAGAGGCTCGAGGACAGTACAGCACCGTGCAGTACGGTACTCGGTCGCGTATTGGCCGCTCGCTTAGGGCAAAGCTTATTGCACTCCCACACCAATTGCCTGCACTTGTGGAATATGTTCACCAAAACTGGCACGCGAAGGTCTCCCTTGCATGTGTTGGCTTCGCGTCTCTCTCACACACTAGATAGCACGCGCGCTCGCTCTCTCTCTCTTTTTCTTTCTCACTCGCAACGCCCACTGCGCTCGCACCCACGTTGCCACAGGGATCCGCCCTGTTCATTATACGTGCTTCATCTCGTTGCTGTCATCGTCTGCTCTGTGGAACCGGAATGGGAAAGGCAAGAGCGTTTGGACGGGACAGAAGGAATGCGTCCGCTGAGTGCCAAAAGGGTCACCACAATTTCCGACCCGGAGAGTGAGGTAGCTGGGAAAAGAAAGAGACATTTATTGGTGTTGTTTGTTTGGAAACGCTTGACCTGCGCGCCAGTGTTCTGCACAAGAGTGTTGAGAAAGTGATGTTTCATATCGACTTTCGTTTTTTCCAACTCGCATGGCTCGCTTCGGCACGCGTTGTTGCTAGCCTTTTTGCGCGCTACTCCTGTAAAGTACAGTCCCGAACAGCTACTGTAATGTAGCACTGCAGTGTAGGTTTGTGCGGGTCGGAAGAGTGTTGGACGATACTACTGTGTGCTTGCACTACACTGCATTTTCTACGGACAGAGGACCCTTCGCTCGAGAATCATCTTGCAGCTCCTTTATGCAGAGGCATGTGTCTCCACACACTGCACTCTCCCGTCTCTCTCTCTCTCTGTCTCTCATATTCCACCTTACCTCCTAGCCCGCCATGTCAGCAGCCAGCCACTTTAATCCTCCGAAGCACCGGCGACACGGCACTCACTGACATTGTCCTCTTGCTCTTACCATGGCACACAACACAGTCCAGTACACATGTGCACGGAACTCCGCCCCGTCTGCAACGAGCCCACCGCCTTCTCGCCCTCTCTCTCCCCCTCTCTTCCTTCCTCTCGCCCTGTGCGGTCATGACAGGTCATAGCGTGCATTCTAGTACGTCTTAGCCTCTTTTTTCCGGCGAGGGTCCGCGTTGCTGCGCTCATGCCGCTCCTTCGTTCCAACTCCGCCACGAATTGGCCACTACAGTACTGACTGTTGCAGCCGCTCTACCACGGATGGCCAAGATGCTTTTCTACAGTGCAGCACAACACTGGCTAGCTCCTGAATCGGAAGAACGGTCCACGCTCACACAAAAGTCGTACCGCTGAACCCCTGTCTGCTCACCATCATCTACAACTCCCACTTGCTCCTAGATCCTCATTGCGCAAAGAATCCTCGAACCGTCCTCTCGACGTCTCATCGGCAACGCGCATATATCCTTGTCGTGATCAGCACCAGCATAAGTTCAAAGTCAACAAACACCAACGTGCCAAAGCTCAATCATGACTGCCATGGCTTTGCAACCATCGCAGCGCAGCAACATGCTTCAGCCCGACCCCAGCAACATGTGGCAAGGGCCACCTTCTCTATCTTCTTCGTCAGCAGCCATGTCCAGATCTCTATCAAAAAAGTCAGGCGTGGCTCCCAGAACCATTCGACGCAAACCGCCACCCAGAATCACCGAAGACCTATTTGCGGAGGCCGAAGCATCATCGAATATCGCTCCGACGCAGAGCACCAGCTCGACAACAACCGTTACCAGCAGAGAACCCCCAATTCGTCCGACACACTCAAACATCTCCCCGCAGATCTTGCACACCACCCGAGCTCCATTTCCTGCGCCCGCAACCAAGCCCACACGTCAGTACGTGCTCAGCTTTGACGCCAGTGCACCCGCAGCCGAGGCTCAGCTCTCGTCATTGCAGGACCTTCTGGGCGATGCCGTGTCTCGTTCAAATACAGTCAGGGTCAAAAAGAGCCCGCTTCGTTGGATGCAGGAGAAAGAGGAGCATGCCTCCACGTCGCGCTTGACCAGCTCTCCTTCTACAAGTACACTCGGCAGAAAATCAAGCTTCTCGACGCATCTCAAGCTAGGCCTCCGTCGAAAGCCATCAACGGTCAACGCGGAACAGCGCGTGCTTGAAGTTTCGTCACCCACCAACTTTGTCCATGTGGCAACCGCGGCCGAGCCGGCGCAGGCGTGCACTCAACCCGTCGTCCATGTGCAAGCAGGGGGTGATCGACCCTCAAACTCGTCGGCACGCGAGGACCGCTCTTCGCTTTCGTCGATGCACCGCGCCGTTATTTCGCCCCAGCCTGACTCGGTCTCCCATGAGCCACTGGCTCGTATTCCGACTCTCGAAAAGGTGCAGCCGTTGCGGCCTGCCAAGTCGGTTCGCCGACCCAATAAGAACACCTCGCCCGAGATCGAGGCACCGGCCGTCTTTGCCAAAGCCAGCAGTCCGCGGGACAAGCGCAAAGCCATCTACGCAGGCCGCATGCCCGAACTCGCCAATATTGGTTTGGAGCACGAAACGAATGCTGCATCGTCGACGGGCTCTTCCTCCTCGATTGCGTCGACGTTTGCTAGCACTCTGAACAATACACTTGCACACGCGCAAGGTGCTGTAAGAGCAGGGCACAGCCGAGCTATAAGTGCCGATTCCACGCGGATCCCATACAGTCGACTCGATCCTGGCGTTGGATCCCCTCGTCGCGAAGCCCCGGAACTCAGCCGTTCTCCAAGCTCGACGTACACCTCGTCATCATCATCTTCATCGTCGAATCGCTCCAGCTTCACTGACTTCACCGAGATTCAGAGCTTCCTCGACTTTCCCGACAAATCTTCCTACTCTCCGATTATTGAGACCCGCGATGACTCCAACGATTCCGACCTCTGGTCCAGCATCGCCCGCGCCCGAAGGGATGCATTCCGCTCCACCACGACAACTCATCTCAATGTCGTTCGTGCTTGATTTCCTTCCTTGCTTCCACTGTGGCTTGAGCTGCCTTGACTCCCCCTGTGACTTGACATTTCGTTTTCTGGACCAGCCCCCACTCTGCATTCATTACTCCGTTCTTTAATCTTGCTTGTACTTTGTCGTTTAGTCTTGTCTTTCATCGCTTTGAACGTTCTCTTGCTTGCACATTATACCAACTGTCTCTTCTGCATTCGATCAAGCATACATGAATCGTTTTATATATGTTTGTGGCCGTCTTCGTATCGTATGCGAAAGATGAGAGTCTACAGCTCGGTCTTAGGGTGGCTAAAGATGTCCTCCCAGGAAGTATTGTCCGGCTCTACGCCTTGGCGGGCTAGCATCTCTGCGACGTGTTCGGCAGATTCGAGAACTCGAAGAACATTCTCACCTACAAAGCCGGCGATCTCGACATCCGACCAGCCTCGTTTTAGGAGCTCTACGACGAGGTTCGGGTACTGGCTAACGTCAGACAGACCCTTGGGTGTCGTGAAAATCCCGTCGAAATCAGTACCCAGACCAACATGCGTTTTGCCTACAATCTCGGCAACGTACTCGATATGCCTCACTACCTGCACCAGGTCCTCCGTACCCCCGATAAAGCCTGGGAACACGTTGATCATGACGACCGAGTCTTTGGCTCCCCTCGTCACTTTTCTGGCTTCCGCATTGTCTTTGGAGTAGGAAGCAAGGAGTCGCAGTACCGAATCGGGTACGTTTCGACGGAGGTCGGTAAAATGTCTTGCCGACGAGTGGGAGAGCATTACGGGACCCAGCGCCGACTGAATGGTCTGCTCAGCAGTCTGGTCCGAGACATGGGAGAGATCGGGAACGATACCCAGTCTCCCGAGTTCATCCACAAGTCTGTAACCTAGCGGGGAGAGGCCGTTCCATTTGGGTTCCTCAGGGCCAGCGGAGTCCGCAAACGCATTGTGGCAAGTATGTGTAAGAGTCAGGTATCTGACTGGTCCGGTTGTGTCCTTGTCGTTCTTGGCCAGAGCGGAGAGAGTTCGTAGAGCGAACAAGCTGTTCCCGAGCGAGTGGGCGCCTTCGATGCCGATGAAAGCGATCATTTTGCCATGACCGGAGAAAGCATGGCGAGCCTGCTTGGCCGTTCCCACGAGAGCAAAGTCGGAAGAGTACCGCGAGGTGAATTGCCTTATCACGTCTAGTTGCTCCAGCGTATCTCGAACAGCGATGGATTCGGGAGCACGTGCAAAGTTGTCTTGCTCGTACGAAGGGTCAGGACAGGGCACGTACGCGGACCAGAAGAACCCGCCCGATTTTCCCTCCCGCAATCGAGGCAGGTCGACATGTCCCTGCATCGGCCAGCTTCCGTTCTTGTGTGCCGCTTGATCGAATGGGATATCCGAAATCTTGTTGTTGTAGCGATACTTGGCCAGGACGGGGATATCGATATGTCCGTCGATCAGCGGATGATTGGACAGTAGCCACAACGCGTGTGAATGCAGGTCCCGACATTTGTGGACTAGTCCGTAGCTCTGACATCGCAGATCTGATGACGGCGGCGAAAAAGGTGCAGGCCCAGGCCGAAACCCATTCCAGTAGAGCCCGGAGAGTACGCAAACCACAAGCATTGTCAGCAAGGTAGATGCTCCCCGCCGAAGAAGTGTATGGCGGCCATGCCGAGGCAGGCCATGCCCACTCATCAACGGAAGCGTCTCTTTGTCCAACATCTTGTCGCTGTACATCGTAGCCTGTCCAAGAAGAAGGTGTAGCGGCGGAAAAAGGGAGTTGCTGAGGTTGTTGGTGGATGAGTGAACAGTAGCATCGGCGAGCTGCGGTCCAAGTGTTGTGCAAGAAGCCAATAGCGTCTTGCACTCCACATACATCAGCGCATCAGCGTCAAGCGCAAGTCACAAGTCGCGATGTGCGTTGCGTTGGTTAATCTCCGGCAATCCACTTTAATTTTCTTGCCTTTGCTGATTTCCGCGGGAATTTCGGTCACTGGAATTCTTCCAGCAAAGACTCTGCAGGCGCGAAAGCACACCATTTGACGCAATCCACACCACGCCTTCGTTCTGGCACACCATCACTGATATAATAAACGCTACGTGGTTCGACGCTCTCGACATTGCAATATAACAGATTCACACATCTATTCATTGTGGTGAAGATCTACAATCTGGGCTTCTGTACCTTCGAGTGAAGTTTGTGTTGCCTGAGGGTCTCGGGAGAGGATTGAGTGTCAAAGGCCTTGACAATGTAGTCGGCGAGGAGATCGGGGTTTTCCTGCGCGATGAGATGGTTTCCCTCAACGTGGAACGCGACGCCCTTGTCCAGCTTGTCTATATCTGCAGCAAGCAGTCGGTTGTCAAAGCCCTGGAGACACATGGAGAGGTGCGTGATCCAGGCGCGGTACTTGCCCTCGACCAGAATGGCGCGGCCATTCCGACCCATGAATGTGGACGCAAACGCCGCGCCTTCGTGCCACTTTGAATTGGTCAGTTCGAGCTTTGTGCGCTTGAGGTCATTTTCGTCTACATCGTCAGCAACCAGTGCCTTGGTCGGAGGGATGTGTGAAGGTCGAAGTCCAAATCTCAGATGAAGGTCAAGCACCCTGTCCGTCCAAGCTCGGAAGAAAGACTTTGACTCAAAGTACTTGCGTGCCTCGGGCATGTTGGCAAACACGTCCTTACGGGCAATAGCTCCCTTTGCCAACGGCACATCGATCATCAGTGGCAGTGGCATCCGACCTTCCTGCGGTTCGGTAGGCAGCTTCTGCGAGTCGAAGCCGGACTCGTCGAACTCGACTATCGCCGGGTCGATCAATACAAGCCCCTCGAGAAGCTGTGGTCTCGCTCCGAGCACAAAGTTGAGCGCTCCACCGCCAAATGAGTGTCCGAGCGCAATGAATCGGCGTTTCTGCTGCGGTGCTGCCGAGGATCCTCGAGACGAGGAGGGAGAGGACGATGATTTGCTACTGGGAGCCAAAAAGGCAGGGGGCCAAGCTACCGGCTGTCCGGGAGAAGTGGGCTTCTGGGGAATGTACCGCTCGAGGAACTGGATGATGTCGCGTGCGTGGTCGGGCCATGCAATCGTGTCGCCGAGGTTATCACGGTTGACGCTGGCGGCATGACCCGAGTGAGTGCAGTCGAAGTTCCAGATCTCGTCGATGCGGTACTTTCCGCGGTGGTCATCCGAGGTGAGTTTCTGGATGAGCGAGTGGAGAGCGGGCTCAAAGATCTCCTTGTGGAAACCGTTTGCGTGGCAGAGTATGAGGGTGATGCCTTGCTTTGCGGCATGCTCCTTGCTTGGCGGGGCATCCGAGGGCGAACACGGCACGATCCGATTGACAGCCATCCAGAGCTGGCGTTCGTTGGCAGCGCGGGCTTCGGCAATGCGCTCAGCATGGTTCTGCTTGTAGTTTACGTCTCTGAGCTCTTCGAACCTCAGAACTTGGGCATCCGTGTCGGGCCCGCCACACATGTGTTCAAAGTACTTGAAGTCCTGTTCCCTGCGTCGCTTCTGCTCCTCTTTCGACGCCTGTGCATCGATCGGAAGCTCTCCGAGAGCCGATGTCGATGGAAGGTCAGGCGCATAGATGTCGGACCGCGCCGAACGGCGGTGGGAGCGTGGCCATGCAGCTGGGAGAAAGTGCGTCGTGTTGATCCACTCGTCCGTCTCTCGAGACGCAGGGTCCTGTGACGGAGCAGTGAAAGCGATTCGCGCATCGATGTGAGGAATGTTTGGTCTTACTTGCTTGAAAGGCGGGTCTACCGAAACCATCACATCCGACGGCGGAAAGGGTGGCTGCCGCGCCGTGTTGCGCAGGGAAGATGGCATCTTGAGCAGGCGTTTTTGTGTGCTTCTCTTGTGCGTCAAGTCAAGGGCACTTGCTTGCTACGATTAGCGAAGATGGGTGGTAGTATATATTTGGTATAGGGAGCAGGATCTTGTTGTGACTAAACGCGGGCAGCACGGCTCAAGTGATATGAACAAGAAGCATGCATATATTGGGCAAGGCGAGCGGGCGAATGGAATAAGCTCTGAAGTGGCTATGGGGAAAGGAGTGTGGGGATTCGGTTGGAGCGGCGAGGTCGCATTGCCAAATTCGCTGCCCGGATTTCCGGCTCGGCAAAGGCGCGTGTCTATAGCCGGCCGCACAGTCTTGTTCGCCTTTACCCTGGCCGCCCTTTCCGCCCGAATGAAGAAGAAGCTCAGCACCACTCGATGGACTTTGAACAGATCGACATGCCGCATACACTCTCTTGATACTGCCAGTAGTGTTTTCTGAGTACTAATCTACTTGCACACTGTTCTTTGTGTGCCAATAAGCGTGGGTCGCTACTTTGTAGGGATGGGGGGACCACCGTGAGATGCGCTGTGAGATCCCAGCTAGAGTACGAATTGGAATGTAACATGCACAATTCACCACTCATGTTGCCCTCGCACTGAATTCATGATAGGAGCAGCGCAATACCAGTGCATAGGCCGAATCAGACGTGTTCACTTTTAAGGTTGCCTTCTCTGCGGACTCGTTCAGTACTGCACCCGCGCTCGCCTTCGATGCGCTTCGCTGGGGTTGCTGCATGTCTCATGCGCCCAACACCAGCTCCACATCACCCTGACACCATCACGTTACCTCCGCCTTTCTGGTCCACCACATTTGTTGACTCTCACCGCTCCTTTCTTCGACTCGTTGTAATACCCTTGCTCACATCACGCCTCACTTTCTGCTTCTCACTGAGGCGTCCATCACCTGTGGCACGGCACGCTTTCAGTCGACGCTCCAGAGTCCGCCGACGAACCCATCTGCTCTGTCTTCCTTATCGCCCACTCGCACTACTTGGCCGACTGGATAGAAGATCGCAATCACAGCCATCATGAATGACAGTCTCGGCGCGATCATTGCGATTGTGGTGCTCTGGGCCATCCTTCGCTTTGCATTCGGTGGAGGTTCCCAGTCCTCTTCGGGCTCGGGCATGACTGCACCCACGTTGAACAATGCACGCGGGCGCCAGGTTCCGCAGCACATGGTGGACAGTGTCCGCACACTGTTCCCGCACATCTCGGAGGCGTCTATTCGATACGATCTTCAGCGATCCGGTAGTGCTGAAGCCACATGTGAACGAATTCTCAACGAAGGCGGACTGCCCAACCCTCCCGCCGGTTTCTTTGGCTCTGTCGAACCTAGGTCGCCTGCACCAACCAGCACTAGTACCAGCATCGGTAGCGGCAACACCCACGCTTCTCCCCAAACTCCAAATGCATCGGCATCCAGTAAAACAGCATCCAAGTCGCCAAACCTCATCTCAAGGTACGGCCTCCAGTCTAGACTCGCAACCCCCGAAAAGAACCACGATGCTTCTTCCTCATCGGCTCCTGGCTCATCACCAAACGGTTGGGCTCAGACCCCAGAAGAGCGCGCAAAGATCCTCCGAGACCGCAAAGAAAAGATGATTCTCGAGGCCCGTCAGAAACTTCTCGAAAAGCAAAGGTCTACTTCGACAACGCCAACGGCGAACCCTCCAGCTGTCATTCCCGAGTCTAGCGCCTGATTCGGCGGTGATCGTTCTGCCTATATGCGTCGTTCGTCGTGAAAGGTTCGATACATCTTCGCTCATACACTCGATAGTACACTCCAATTTGCAGTAGACATGCTTGCCACGTTCTTGTGAAACAAGGATGGACATCCTGGTCGGAACTGTGTCGGCACCGGTGCGTGATACTGTACAAAGGGTGCGGAGGTTGCGTGGGGCGGAGCAAGCTGAGCACTTGGTGAGCATCGTGACGGGAGGTGCCAACGGTCTAACAGCTGTAAAATCACGTGACGCGACTTTTCTCTATGCTCACCCGATTTTCGGAAGAAAGTTGCCCAGATGCAAAGTCGGACTTTCTGACATTTGCCTTACTTCTTCGTAGCGACCATCTCTCACACCTGGCCCTTCCACCTATACATATCGTCATACGAGTCACCGACCACAAGCAGCTTCTACATATCAGCTGCAAGCACTTCTATCGGCACGTTTGGAATCGTGACACTTACAAACACGCAATGATCGGCTCGATTTCGAGAGCGGGGTTGCGCCGTAGCACGGTTGCAACCTCTTCGTGTGTGACGCTGTCCCGTCGACAGATTGCTCGAACATATGCTGTTAAGGCAGGCGAGACGTCCTCATCGACGGCGACGGGAGAGGATGCGACCGGTGCGCCTGCTTCGTTGCCATCCGCCGCACCTCCGGGCACTGTTCTGCGGGGTGTCTCGATCTACAAGGACAAGAGCGACCCCGTAGCGCTGGAAGACAACCAGTACCCCTCCTGGCTCTTTAAGCTTCTCGACGACCCTTCCATCGCCTCCGCTTCTTCGCTAGCCTCCATCGAAATGGCAGGCATGTCCAAAGGTGAAGCTCGTGTAGCCGCCAAACGACAAGCCAAGATCCTCCGCGCCCAACAACTCGCAAAGGAAAAAGCAGAGGCAAAAGCCGCCGAGAAAGCCCGCGCAAAATCGAACTCCTCCTCGTCCTCAGTTGGTCCCGAAGACCTCACCGAAGAGAAAATCAGTATCGCTCAAGCTCAAGCCAACCTCGCCTCTAATGCTGTGAAGGCCGAACTCGCGGCAAAGAAAAACCTCAGAAAGGCTAACAAGGAGGCTATCAAGGCCCGCAACTTTGTCAGCGCTTCCTAGACGTGCTCAATCCAGTGCCTCTATTTCTTGTTATCACTCTATCGCGCTTTTCTCTCAATGACACAGTATCGTCTCATATTTGGATACAATCAGGGCAGGGATTAATTCGAACTTGCAATGGCTCGAGATGATAGGCAGCTACTGTGAAAAATACAAGCTCGCAACAACAGCTAAGGAGGGTAAGAACGGCGACTATACACCAGGCCAGTACTGGCCAGCAAACTCCTGCATGTCTTCGACAAGACCCGCGGGATTGTCCCTGACAAGGTCCAATTGGAGAAACAAAAAAGCGCGCAAGGGAAGCAAATAAATTCAGGCGGGTAATCAAGGTCGTAAAATAGGGGATTGAAAATCGACAGAAATGAAAACAAATAACGGTCAGATTGCAGGTCGCTCACGCTTGCATAGTGTCATGACCGCAACTCGGTTCTTGCCAAGAAGTATACTCACAAGGCAGCAAAGTGACCACCAAAGTCGTGACGCTTGATGTATACGGGTTTGAGTTTGTATCTGCTGATCCAGTTCTCTGGGCCGGCAGCGAGCTCGTAGAGGAAGTGAGTGTAGCCAAAGGGTTTGGCTCGGCCGCCAGCCCAGGTTTCGAGGTTAGGGTTGGCAAAGAACTGGAAGGAGGTCTTGTAGGGGAGGAACGAGGTGTGCACGGTGTTGAGGTAGAACATGACGTCGATGAGGATGTTTTCGTCGGTGACGAGCGAGTCGGATCGGGCTTCTGCCGTGTCGTTGAAGGCAGGGCATCGGGGGTCTGACCAGGCCTGGAACTTTTCCAGAATCCAACAGAGGTTGCCGACAGGGTTGTCGTAGAGGGCATATCCAAGGGTCGAAGGCTGGGTGCCTTGAATGGCGACGTATCCGCTGCCGTGGCGCTGGTATTCGAGGGCACGTTCGATTCCCAGTACCTCTGGCTGAGCGTAGCCTAGCAGCTGGAGCGACTTTCGGGCAAGGCCTGTCCAGCCTCGTTGCTCGAGCGCCAGGACAGGCATGGTCCAGAAGGGCGGCCTCGGGGGCAGGAAGTTGACGTGGTAGATCTTGCAGTTGGGCGAGTTGGCCATGAAGCGGACGACCATGGATCCCCAATCGCCGCCCTGGGCCATGTACGACTTGAAACCCAGCACCGAAGTCATGAGGGTGTCAAAGACGCGAGCCGAGTCCTCCAGCGTCCAGTTCTTGCGAGGAGGCTGGCTGGAGAGTGCATATCCAGGGAGCGAGGGAACGATCACGTCAAAACGCGGCGACTTGGACTTGCAGAGCTCCGCAGCAAAGTGGAAGCCTTCGGTAAAGGAGCCTGGCCAGCCGTGGACAAAGATGAAGGGGATGGCTGGCTTGCCGTCATCGGGCGCCGACGACTTGAAGACCTGATAGTGAATGGTCATGGTCTCGATTTCGACGAGGTAGTGCGGGTAGCTGTTGAGCTCCTTCTCCACGCCTCGCCACCATGCCTTTACGCCCTGTCCCTTGTCTCCGCGTCCGCGGTTGTGACTGTCCTTGGGGTTACCAGCCTTCCAGTCGGCCAGCACCTGCTTGAGCTTGGCGAGATCGGTGCCGTACTCCCAGGGCTTGACATCCTCGGCAAGTTCTACGTCGGGCAGACGTGCATCGTCGAGCTGTCGCTGAAGACGATCGAGGTCGGCTTCGGGAAATTCGATCTTGGTCGATCGGGGCTTTCCGACCTGAGCCATCTTTGCAACGCTGCTAGGCAGAGGAGAAGACGATTAGAATATGCCGGTAGCGATGCGATTGCGGTACGTTGCAATAGCTGGTCTTGAGGGTGTCAGAGGTTGGTGAACAGCTAGCAGAGCAAGGAAAAGCAGCGCTGACTTTAGAGATGGAAGTGTGCCGCTAGGGACGATGGCTTGGATTTGGCTCAAATCTCTTTGGTAGCGGTCGAGGCTGAGCTGTGCCAAGCTTGCGATCATGACAGTATTCGGATGGGGCGGAAAGGGACGATGCAATGAGGGGTTCGGCAGTGTCATTCTGGCAGCCGCAAAGCCGCGGCTCTCTTTGCGGCTCTCTCTCTCTCTCTCACACACACACACACACACACACACACACACACACACACACACACATATATATATACTCATGCGCTCCCGGTTTGACGGTGCTTTGACTGTGCCTTTGATGTCTGCCGATCCACCAATGTCACTTGCTCGTCGGGAGGTTTCCGCTTCTCCTGGCTTGCGGGCTGTCACTCTGGCCTTTGGCACCTTGGCGTCGGCGTAAATGCGCCGCAGATTGACACTTTACCGTGCGTGCGGAGAAGCCGACCACCTTTTGACGTGCAGCAACCTCCACAACCCAACGCACCAAGCTGAAACCAGAGCAAACCAACCGATGAAACAGTTTCTGGATTCCAAAGTCTAACATCGTTAAATATAGATCTAACACGTTGCGTTTCTGCATTTGGCGACGTCAGTTTGCTAACCCCCGCTCCGAACTGCCGTGGCTGCTGCAGTGCCAGATTGGGACTGGATCGGCTTTGATGTGGATCGCTCGTCGCAGTCGCTTTGTAGTGGCTATGGTACGAGCCAGTTGGGCAGTCAGTTCGGGAGATACATTGCGGCAATCGAGCTGAGGAAAGCAAGAGGTGTTGTTAGGAAGTGGTGTGTTTGAATGATTACTACTACAGTAGCTGTGATGATTTATGGAAAGTGCGGATGGCAGGCAGCATGGACGGCCGACTCGTGCGCTCTTTGCTGGACTTAGCCGAAGCGGAAACGTGCCCCATTTGCACCTGCAGATCCCTGCCGTTCGTACATACACTACTGTACTTACTGTACACGCCCAACTTGCAGTAAGTTACAGTACAGTACAGTACTGTAGTTACTTGCTACACTCGCTCTCGCTTCTCTCAACAAGCCGACACCCACCCCCCTTTTCCAGGGACCCACAGACCACTGCCGGGCACGAGGAACCTTCCCTGTCCTCAGTCACTTCCACTCGGAGCATTTTGTCTCTTGCGCTCCTCGACGTCTGTCCCTACCGGTGTAGAAGGAGAACGTGCGGAGCTACCATGCTCGTCTGATGGCTTCTCTCCTAGCCCCTCGCCTAGAGTGGCCGTCCAAACCTTCGGCTAGCTCTGCTTCTTCTCCGTCCAACCCTGCGGTTCGCCTGCGTAGTTTCTATCGGCACGTCGGCAGTCGACACCTTCTCCCTCCCTGCCCCCGGATCTGCCTGACAACGCTCCTTCTATAGAAAGCACCGATTCCAAGAATAGTTCTGCGCTTATGAAGCAGATCATACAATCCCTCCTTGCCCTCCCCTCGAGCCGCCCCAGCGGCACTTTGCACCGTTCATCAAGATGTCGGACGACATAGAAAAGCAGCCAATGTCCAAGCGGGACGCCAATCTGCCACCACCCTTCTCAATCGTCAATCGAGTTCGTGCTCCCGTCGATCCTCGGTGGTTCCAATCTATAATGAAGGTCGTTACCCTCGGCGTTGCCGTTGTGGGCCTGGCTGGCCTTGTCCTTTCCTCTCCGGCTGCTTCGCGACTCGTAGCTGTCGAGAATAAAGCCGAGATTGTGTCCTCATCGACGTCCAACATCGCAGCGTCGTTATCATCACCCACCTCGATCGCCTCCGGCTTCGACAAGGTCACGTCCGCCTACACCGCCGCGAGCGCATTCCCAACGTCCCTCTTCCAGTCCTATTACGAGCTGCCCGCATCGCTCACCGCAGAGCCACGCCCTGCAGTTACCGACGTCGCTCGCCAATCCGTCTTTCCCGACATCCTTGCCAATCCCACCATCCTTCCGCTCGGCCCGTCCTCCACTGAGGCTGTCTACCCCGTCGCTACTGGTGCGGTCTCGCTCGACATCACTACTCAGGTCCGCAACAACCTCACTGCTATCTTTGCCTCATCGGCTGCCAACTGCGCCAAATGCACACAGGCCCTCAGAGTGGCCCAGACCCTGGCACAGCAGTTGCCCGACCAGGTGCCCAGCCTGCTGACCGATCTCTGCAAGCAGTACAAGTACAAGTCAGCCTCGCAGTGTGAGGCGCTCTACAGACCTCAGGTGCTTGGTTCCTCGTACGCTCAGGTGCTCAGCTATGCCGACTTTACCTCTGAGAACAGCACCGATGCACAGTACATTTGCAGCATCGTGATCGGCTCTTCCGTTTCCGACTGCAGCCTGCCAGCTCCTCGCCACTTGAACGAGAGCTATCTCGACGACTGGTTCGGTGGCCAGCGAACTCCACCTTCCACCTACAACATCAACGTCGGCAAGCCTACCGAAGACGGTGGTGATCTTCGGGTGCTACATATCTCCGACATCCACGTCGATCCTCGCTTCTTTGTCGGTGGCGAGGCATCCTGCACCAACGGCCGATGCTGTCGCGCAGATGCCTACAACTCGGCCCTCAGCAGTGGCAACTTTACTCAGGGCACGCTGCCCCGTTCCAACATCTCCGAGCCTGCCAACTATTGGGGTAACTTCCAGTGCGACACTCCATGGTCGCTCGTCATGGCAGCCTTTGAAGCCGTGACCCCTCTCAACGGCGGCAAGGAGGTCGACATGACCATCCACACCGGCGACATGGTCGTTCACGATCTCGCACAGTACATCTCCCAGGACCTTGTCAAGTATACCCACCAGAGCCTGTACGACAGTCTGCGCAAGTGGCTCGGCTCTGGACCCGTCTTCAATGCCATCGGCAATCACGACTCTTCGCCTTCCGACTTTGCGTCCCAGGGCGCCCTTCCCGACGGCCGTAGCGACCAGTTCTCGTGGGACTGGGATAATCTCGCCCGTCTCTGGCAGTCTGAGGGCTGGTTTGACGACGCCGAGGCCGACCAGGTCCGCTCGCACTACGCCGGCTACTCTGTCACGCCTCGCAAGGGCCTCCGAATCATTACGATCAACACCGACTTCTGGTACAAGAACAACGTCTTCAACATGATCCACACGCAGGATCCAGACTTTTCGGGTTCGCTTCGATTCCTCACCGACGAGCTCTTCCAGGCCGAGTCACGTGGTGAGCGGGTGTGGATCGTCGGACACGTGCTCACCGGCTGGGACGGAAGCAACCCACTAGACAACCCAACCAACCTGTTTTACCAGATCGTTGACCGATTTGCACCCCACGTTATCGCGCATATCTTTTTCGGACACACCCACGAGGACCAGTTCAACGTCTTCTATGCGAACAATGGCACGGACCGAACTGCAGAGCATGCAAACGCGGTGTCGTTCATGGGTCCCTCTGTAACCCCAGGCAACAACGTCAACCCTGCGCTTCGCATCATGGACGTCAACGCAACAACGTACGAAGTCATGGACTACCACCAATTCTACACCAACGTACCCGACTTTTCCGCCCTGCCAGAATCAGATCACGGCCCAGTCTTTGAGTATCTCTACTCTGCCCGTCAGGCCTACGGGAACTTTTCGTCTTCCGACGCCAACTCCACTTTCCCCCTCGCCAAGGAACACAACGGAATCTGGCCCACCGGTAGCCCACTCAACGCAACATTCTGGGCAAAACTCACAGAAGAAATGAAAACGCGCCCACAACTCGTCCAGCAGTTCACCGTATACCAGGGTCGCAACTCTCCCAAATCGCCCAACTGCACCTCGACCGAGTGCGTCGCCGCAAAGATCTGCTACATGCAGAGCGGATCGGCTCCCCTTGGCAAGGAGTGTATTGGTGGTTTTGCTAGCGTTCAGGGCGGTTAGACTCTTCTTCACTTCAACGCCTGATTGGACCTTTCATATAGATGTAGAGCCCTCTAGATGCAATCGTATAGATTTTTCCCCTCATCCACACAGCGAGCAGAAACGCGGAAACCATCACAATGAAACGATTTTGGTACTCGCATCTCAAATGCGAAGTGGGAATGGTATTGCAAAAACGTAGAAGCGGACCATGACAAGGAAACAGAGCAACTAAAAATGGGGACAAAACATAGGCCAAAGAGATGTAAAAAGAAACGAAAGCGAAGAATTAAAGCGAGAGCCAGAGTTCAGGAAAGGGAGGGACTAAGATCGAGCAGCAAGCTTATCCTGTTCGACCATCGCCCTGATGTCCTTCTTGAGGATTTTGCCGGATGCCGACTTGGGCAGGGCGTCGAGCCAGGAGATGCCTCTGAGTTTCTTGTAGTTTGCGTTTACGCGTTGGTTGACGAAGTCGGTGAGGGATTTTTCCGCATCTTTCTTTGCGGATGGGTCATCGAGCTGGGATTTGAGCGAAGGAGAGGGGACGATGAATGCCCAGGGGAGTTCTGTGCCTTCAGCGTCAGGGACGCCGAGGACGGCGGCATCTGCTACACGGTCGTCCTTGAAGAGAATCGCCTCGAGCTCAGAGGGAGGAACCTGGAAGCCGTTGTACTTGATGACGTCCTTCAGACGGTCAGTGATGGTGACGTAGCCTTGGCGGTTGACGCGAACAATGTCGCCGGTTCGCAGGAAGCGATCGGGAGCGTCTACGGACGGAATAAAGGTCTTTGTATTCGCGTCGTCGTTGTTAAGGTAGCCAATCATCATCTGAGGACCGCGGAGGCAGAGCTCACCCTCCTGGTCGAACCCGACTTCGTTTCCATCCATATCGATCACCTTGGCCTCTGTGCCTGGGACGAGCTGTCCAACGGTACCTGGGAATTCGTCGAGGTCTTTGTTGTTCTGCGAGCACACGAGCGGCGACATTTCCGACATGCCGTATCCGTCGGTCGAGAGGATTCCGAGGCGCTTACGTACCGAGTCTCTGAGCTCGGGAGCTAAGGAGGCAGCGCCGGAGGAGACCTTGGTGAGCGATCGGAGGTCATACTTTGCCACATCGGGGTGCTTGGCGAGTGCAAGCAGGATGGGAGGAACCACAAAGCAGAAGGTAACGCGGTAGTCCTGTACGGCCTGGAGGAAGACATCCAGCTTGAAGCGAGGCAGCACAATGCGTGGCGTGGCAGTGTGAAGACCCATGAAGCCCATGAGCAGACCATAGCAGTGGAAGAGAGGCAAGAGATCGAGGTGGAACTCTCCCCTCGAGAGACGCGGGGTGAGATGAACACCCGCCATCTTGTCTGCAAGCCCGTTGATCGAGTCCGAGAAAAGGTTGTATGTGTCCTGAACACGCTCTGTGAAGTGGTGACGGAGGTGAAGACGGCCCTGGGCGTACCAGTTGTCTTCGTCGATCATTGGGTCGTTGGTGCGGTCCAGCATGGCGTATGAGGCCTGAATGACGTTGGCAACCATGGCGTAGTGGGAGAGCATCACGGCTTTGGGGCCACCGGTTGTGCCAGAAGAGAAGCAGAACACAGCGGTGGTGGTGCGGGGGTCGAGCTCAACATTGTCCAGCAACGTCTTGGTCTCTGGCAGCTCGTCTTTTCCGACCTTGAGGATCTTGGCGAGGGCGGAGGGGTGGGACTCTTCAAACACAAGGATCTCGGGAACGGCAGTGAGGTGCTCGAGGCCGTCTTCGCCCTTCATGGCCGACTCCTGTGCTGCCTGCAGCGTGGATTCGTACGAGGCCTCGGTTGTGATGATGGCAGTCGCTCTGACCATGCGAATCTGGTGCGCAATCTCGGAAGGCTTGTAAGACGGGTTGAACAGCGCTACACTGGCCCCGGTCATCATGATACCCAGAGCCGCAGCAAGGTAGTCGTGCTGGTTGGCTGCGTTGATACCGACCACATCGCCCTTGGTATACTTGTGTCCCGACTCAGTGGAACCCGAGATGAGTGCAGAGGCGAGGTTGGTCGCATACTCCTTGGCATCTACAAGGGAGAGTGGCTTTGCCTCTGGCCTAGTGCTGAACTCGGGAGGGGGCGGGAAGAGGAGCGGGGCATTTGCGCGTTCTCGACATGAAGGCAGGTCGACAGGCTTGAAGAGAAACTCGGGAAGAGTGTAGTTCTCGGGCGCAACGAAACGGTGAGGCGACTTGATAATCATGGTGTCGGGGTCAACGATGAATTTGCGACGGTAACGGTGCTTGTCTCGCTTCTCGGCGGCAAAGTAGAAGGCAAGTGGGACGGCAAAGAGGGCCAAAAGAAGCGTCGCTCGTGACAGCAGACGAGATTGCGGGCCCGCGCTCGTCGAGGATAATGAGATCGAGGGAAGCCAAGAAGGCAAAGAGGAAAAATAGGATGGCGACGACGACGACGACGAAGAGAATGTAGAGAAGGGTGAGACCCGAATCTGGGACAAGAGGTGATCCATCTTGAAAGGACTTTATACTTCCGTGGGGACTGGGCGGGCTTTCATCAAGCCTGAAGAGATGACCGTATCAGGAGGGGTCTTGCGCGCAGCGGGGTTTCGGAACAAGCTTCCTTGCCAGGACGGAGTCAGTAGGGTCCTTGCGCGCAGTAATAGGATTCACACGATGGGGGTGGCCTTTGCTCAGTTCGAACTGTCGAGATAGTCCTGCTAGTGTCGTCCGGATGTGAGTCTAGCGGCGATTCAAAGCGGCTTCAGATTGGACAAGGGAGAATTAGGGAGAGTCCTGCAGAGGAGGAGTGGAAGCAGAACAACGGGACACAATGCGTTGGGCGGCCCGGTGTGAGACTCGAGGGCGCAAGCATGCAAACGTGGCTGCAGGTCAAAAGGTCGAGGTCGCGGTCGAGACAAGCTTGGTAGGCGTTGGTACCCACGAGGCTACCACAGGACACGCACACAAAGAGTGGAAGAGAGACACTCTGTCGATACTGTCGAGAACAGAGTTTGACGACAAGAAAGAGGAGCAGAGGCAGGGATGGTTTCGAAGAGGGCGAGAGTGAATTTCCTGGTAAAGTCAAGCCAAGCCTCCTGTCAGGTGCGTTGGCAGTCAAACAGAGGCGCCGATGCTACCTCTGCGAGCGGTAGGCGGAGTTCGATATTGACAGCTAGGGTCGGACGCCAAAGGACGTATATTGAGAGTGGCGCACTGACTGTACCTGTGTGGTATAGAAGCGTGGATGGGCAAGTTTCGAGCACTAGGCGATAGTCAGCAGAGATAGAAGTAAAAGGGAGAGGATGCGGACAGGCGATGGCTAGCAAGACATTTCTTCTGCCGACGCGGGCGGAGTGGAACACCGAGCTGATTTGAATACGAGCTGCTGTCTGTTTGCGCAGAGAAGCGGAAGAAGGAGACAGCTGCGAGGCGCGTCGGAAGTAGCAGTAAGGCACTATGAGACGGAGCAGAAGGAGAAAGAGCTAGTTGAACGTGGTAGGCCGACAAAGGGCAGGGTTGACCGAGGAGAGGGCTAAGCTACGGAAGACTTGAAGCAAGATACGGCGATTGGGTGAATCGAATGCAGACGTTCGAGTGCTTGCGGAACACGGCGATCAGGAACTGTTGATGGGAAAGCTCGGCGGCTAGTGAACGCAAAAGGGAAGGGGGATGGATTGAGGAGGTCGCAGTTGGAGGCTGGATGCGAGTAGAAGATCAGCGCAGCGAGCGGAGGTTGTACTGTACAGGTGGACAGGAAGCAAGGGCAAGACGTTCGAGACAGGGCGGCGCCGCGCTAGTTTCCTCCCCGGCGAGTCGTGCATTGCGCTAAAGTGGATTTGAGAGGTGTCAACCCAGTCCGCCTCGACCCTGCCCACAGTAGTGTCGTGTCGCCGCCGTACTTGGCTAACGCTCCTCAATAATGGAGGGTGGCAGTAGGCTTTTCTGCATCTCCCCATATCCTCAAACAATGCAAGCCCAGGGTGTGCGTCTGGTAAGAAGAAGGAGTCCTCATCGAGCTGCGGCTACACTGGGCAACTACCGAGGACGGAGTGGTTGGGGGGCGTGATGAAAGAGAAAAGGGCAAATATGCAGGCTGGTCAGCTGAAAGGTGTCATGACGCGCAACTTGGCTAGCCGGATCCAGGCCGATGCGGCGGCAGCTGAAAGCGCATACAAAAAAAAAGAAGTAAAAAGCAAAAGAAAAGCGGAGGGTGGTCCTAAGGCACTCTGCATACAACTTGCCGCAAGCAGACAGTGATGAAGCTGCGTCGAAGCCGGATCTGCCGTGCCGAACGAAGGTGGACAGGCGGGCGCGGCTGGTCTGCGCAACACGTTTGACAGGCGGGTCGCTTGCAGACTTGCAGTAGAGTTGTCAATTGAATCTCTTCACTGCTCTGGTGCTCGACTGTTGATCGCCTGGCACGCATTGTCCCGACGCAGTAGCCTGATTCGAAAGGGAAATACTGTAAAAAAGCGAACGATGTGAAAGAGGCGAGGCGCTGGGCCCAGTTTGCAGAGCGTGACAGTACTGCAGTCATCTAGAACGAAGAGGGGGACTGAATCGCCGCAAGTGGATTTGCGCGCGGAACAGACTGTCAAGTAATAATTTGGTAGAGCGACTGCCAATCCCAAGCGCCGATCCATCTTGTCAGACAGCCGCGCGTCTGCAAAGCGGTATCCCGTCCAACTCAGACATCACTTACGCTTGGCGAGAGGGAAAGGCGGTGATGCACATTCTCTGTCTAGCTGTACAATTCCAACTGGACTCATCGGTAGGAGTCGTCGGTAGCCAGTCGAAAATAAAAAAAAGCTTCTAGAGGAGCACCAAAATTCGCGTTCTACAGCCACTCTCTATTCTTGCCTCTCCACCTCGACTACAGTGGAAAAGAGCCGCCGATTTCACCGCCCTGAAAAGGCAAGGGGTCTGGGCTTTGAGCGGGGCTGGAACGGCAACGTGAAACATGTGTCACCACCATCCAGCCTTGCATTCTTGCCCACCACACCATTGTTCTCGTTGTCCGCTCTGTTCTGCCATTGGCGCCTCTGTCGCTTGTCTCAACACCGTCTGAGCCAGCCCTTCCACGCCAACGCCATTACCCGCCGCTAGATTCTCACGTATGTGGGCGCACACCTCGCTCGGCCCAGCGTTCGCCCCAGCTCGACATTCGAGAGCTGTGCGCTTAGTGCCAAGTCGTGGTCGTGTGTTACTGCCGCTCAGGACACCTTCGATTGCGGTACTGCTTCAGTAAATGATGCGGCGGACGCGTTCCGCTGAGGAACTCCTGATTTTGTGGTGCTTTGGAACACCGCAATGACCGGCGATTCAACTATACCGTTCAACTCGTCACCTCTCTGCTGACTGAAACACAGAAGGAGGACATGCTAGCAGTTTGGTGGTGCTACTTTAGCTCGTTGTGTCTTTGCCCTTTGTTGCAATCGTGCTACTTCAGCCGACTAATACAGGCTAGCGCGCTAGACAATAAACCATTCCGCTATCTGGAGGTCTGATTGACTTACTGGTTGGGTTCTGCAGGGTGCTGTAAAAGATCTAGCAGGGAATCGAGACCAATTTAGATTAATTGGGCTGCACGGGTGTTGACACCTGTTGATTGCGAGAATGAATGGCACCAAAGACAGGCTACAGTAGAAAGCAAGCAGGCATAGCTACAAATGACGAGATGCTTGGTGTCTTTTCCACTCACTACTGTGCATGTACTATGCGTTGTGCGTTGCAAGGCGTCGGACCAGGCTGACCGTGCGACACAAACCATGAGAAGCGTCTGCAGATCCTAGACAGAATCTGGACTCCGCAATGCAGCACATATGCACGATAGATTCAAGTCGACACAACTCTTGCCTCTCTCTTCCTCTTGGTCCTTCACTCTGGGTCGCGTCTTTGTCGCAAGCAGCTGGTGATTTGGCTTGGTTCCGGAAGCGGTTTCAGCTAGCCAACCAGTCCATCGATCCTTGCAGGGAACTAGAAGCTCACGAATGTTGAAAAATAAATAAATCAAAAATCGAAAATTGGGTATAATGTTAATTAAAAAAAAAAAAGAAAAAAAAAGTGACATACTCTACGTGCCTCGTTCAGCCGAGTGAGCGGGCTCTAGACTCACTTTGCATCCAACCGAGGTCCATGGCTGGTGGTGGTGGTGGTGGTACATGGCGTGCCTGTTCAGCCCTCTCCGTCACCGGAAACAAAGCCTGTCATTGCACAATAGACGCATTCGTCCAACTGTCCACGCACAGACAAAAGACACACAAAAACACATACACACACGCTCTCTCTTCCTGCGTTTATACTGTAATGCAATTCAATGTCAGATTCAATCTGGGTAGCGGCAACACCCGCTAGTTGGAACGGAGCATAGCCCCGCGGACAATGGGCGTGTTATGGCGTGAACAGAGTTCTGAGTTGCGGGGGCCCAACTGACTGTGCTTCGTGTAGGCCCTTACTCTCCCCGATAGACGGGCTCGCGCTTCTCTGCAAACGCCTTGAGTCCCTCGAGTCGATCTTGTGTGTTGAGAATTGTCTCGTAGCACTGGCGTTCAAAGTCAAGCGCCGTCTCAGGATCCATCTGACTGCCCCGGTCGATGGCCAGCTTGGCTGCTCGCACCGCCAGCGGTCCTGACCGGCAAAACAATGAGATCAAGAGACATGGGGAGACAGAGAGAGACAGAGAGAGAGAGATAGAAAGAGGAAGAGATAAGGAAGGGTAAAGTCGAATCAGTTAGTTTCAGAACTTCATGGGATTGTTCGAGATCTGTTATTTGTTTCGCCCTCATCGGCCAGGATCCCGAAGAATGAGTGATATCCCCAGACCCCAAAACTCGTTGTTTGACAACCCAATGGCGTTTGCGAGCATTGCAACCACCGCTACTCGCCCTGCTGTGGTCACGTCAGCGTAGCTCGGTCGGGATCCGCCCGCCTCGAATCTCAAATCTCGAGCACAGGCTTGAATCTGCGATAAGACTCTACTCTCCGTAGTCCGTTTCGCGACCCAAGAGTACCTCAGAATCACGCATGTCGAATACACGAAGGCGAGATCGATGCCCGAGACATGCGCCGACCATGTCTGTGGAGAAAGCGGACGCCGACAAGCAAGCGCGGCTGTCTTCTGCACTCGTCGCAGTGCCTGTGCGTTGGCCTAACATAGACATGCAACCTCGATCTTCCATCTTCCCGACTTGTTCGGATTCTCCCCGATACATATCTATCCCGATTCTTCATGGGTCTGTCTCGACATAGATCCTGCCTTGTAAAAGCTGGCACGCTGTACTCACCATTCTTTGCAAAGGCACGTCCGAGCTCGACCGCCTTGTGGAAGGCCTCTTGACCCTGCTGTCCATATCCCCTTTCGGCAACGATGTCGACGAATCCGATACGGCTTGCCTCAGGCCCGTCTACGAGCTTGGCGCTAAAGATGAGCTCCTTGGTCTTGGCGAGGCCGACGAGGCGGGTCATTCTGGTGGTGCCTCCCGCGCCGGGAATGATGCCGAGTTTTGTCTCCGTGAGGCCGAGTTTGGTTGCAGCGGGGCCTGCGATTCTGAGGTCGCAGGTGAGTGCGAGTTCGAGGCCGCCACCCATAGCCAGGCCGTCCAAACAGGCAATGGTGGGCATTGGAAGCTTCGAGATCTGGGTAAACGCCTTTCGGAGGCCGAGCAGAAATGCGTCCACTTCTGGCTTCGACATGCCTTTGCGCTCCTTCAGGTCGGCACCGGCGCAAAACGTCCCGGGCACAGAAGACCGGACGAGCAGCGCCCGCACACTCGAAGACCCAGTAGCAAGACCAGAGACGTGTGCGTCGAGCTCGGCGAGCAGCGCCCTCGAGATCGCATTCTTCGCAGCAGGTCGATTGAGCGTCAGAACCGAGATGTGGTTGTCGTACTTGGACGTGCTTCCCACCTCGGACTGCAGAGACGACAAAGGCGACAGTGTCACCAGCTCGCCTGATCCAGCTCCAGCTGCAATCGAGTAGGATCGGAGCAAGCGAAGGGCCAAAGTTGTAGATCCAGCAGCAGACGCAGTCATCGAACAGCTGCCAGGTCGGCACATCCGGCCCCCCGCCAATCCTGTCGCTCGTAGTGCCAGCATTCTTACGTTTGCTCTTCTGGCTGAGTGTGGGCTAGCGTTATGGATGTCACTATGAAGCTGGCTGTAGTGAAGTGAACAGAGTGACAAATCGAGCGGATAGACAGACACGAGAATCAAACGTGTGTTGCTTTGAGGATCATAGTGTTGCTGTTCCGGCAAAGGCGAGGAAGGGATAGCGTGGATCTTACCCCGCACATCCGACTGTTCAGTCGCGTCTGGCCCGAGTTGACCGGTACATCCGACAATTCATGATTCCAATCACCAACCTTGCAGATCGGGATATCGACTTGGAGAAGTGATATGAGATCGGGAAATGGAACCACCTCGTCCCCAAGTCCCATCCTTCATTCAGACAAGCACAACTTTAGGCTCACCAATGGTGCAAGAGCATTTCATTCACTCTCTTAGCACTAAGCAGATTGCATTTCCTGTCTCAGACGGCGGACAGTGGTACAAAGCGAGGGCAAGCACCACCCGTTGGTATTTGTCTCGGGGCTAAGCTGGCAGCAGAGAGGCAATTTGAAATTTACATCTTGGCCTCAGAGTACAGTGGCCGTGTGTGGAGATGGACATACACACCCAAATGCCCAGACCAACATCGTTAAATACAGAAGTGTTACTTTGTTCCTCTCCGATCTCCAAAGTATCATTCCTTGCTTTTTCTTCCACGCTTTGCATCGTCTCATACCACGATCTCGGACGCATCTGTTGCCTACTTGAGAGAAAAAGTCAAAAGGAGGCAATTATGTCGCAAGAAAAGGAGCAACATCCGATCCAGACCTCGGACTGGTGGAAGGTATATGGTTCGCCCAAGGTTCAACCTGGAAGCGTCAGTGTGGACGAGCTGACCGAGTGGTTCAGCTCCAAGACGCCCGGCAAGGATTTCCTGATTGTCGATGTTCGCCGATCTGACTGCGAGGTGGGTGTCGTTGCTCCTCTACAGATTTACCCCAACGAAACAAATCACACAAAATGTGTGAGCGAGAGAAAGAAAGAAAAGCTGACAAACACAAATCGAATATGATGCGACATGGTACAGACGATCATTCCAACGGCCATCAACCTGCCATCACATACCTTCCCGGCGACGTTGGGGACACTATTGCCGATGCTGATCGGAGTACCCAAGATTGTGTTTCACTGCAACTCTTCCAAGGGTCGTGGTACGCGCACTGCAGGTTGGCTTGCAGACGCACTCGCCGAGTACCACACAAAACATTCCCCCGACGGCGACCTCAGCCGCGAACAGGCAGAGTCTCGAGCCGCAGACCAGGCTGTCATCCTCACCGGCGGGATCAACGCATGGACCGAGAAACATGGCTCCACCTCCCTCGACCAACGAGGTAAACCTTGGGACGGCAAGTCGCTCGCCACCATCCATGTCTAGTCTTCCATTCCGAGCTATGACATGCATGCTACCGAGATGGTATTGTAGTCTACTTGTAATGAAAGCAGGGAGACTTGTTGTACAGTACTATAGTCTACAGACCACGGGCCTGTCTATTTACATTCTAAGCGAAGCTAAAAGTCGGCGAGGATGAGAGGAGTGCCATCGCACGAACAGGTGGGGCAAGGTGTGGGAACACAATAAAGCCAGTTTGTGAGCAAGGCAAAACCTAGAACTTGCCAAGAAGAAGGTTTCCGACCATTTCACGAGCGGTGATCCAGACGGTCTTTGCAAAAGTCGGGATGTCGAGTGTGGAGCTGAGGACGTCGGCGAGGCCGAAGGGGAGCATGGGTGGGATCCAGCCCTGGGCGAGTTCGAGAGCCCAGCATCCGCCCTCTGGCATCATGTACTGTTTGACATGACCACGGCGGAGATGGTGAACGGAGCCGGCGGGGTAGTGTTCCGCCTTGAGCGCGCCAGCAGCAAAGGCGTACTGGTCACCAGTGAGGATGTTGAAGTAGTCGTCCGCGGTGTGGCGTCCGGTATGGCCCTCTGTGCCTACGGGTGTTCCGAAAAAGATTAGGTACTCGGTGACACTCGCATGCAGGATAAACATGCTTCCCATCGCTCCGCCTGCGTTGTTAAACATCCACTCTTCCTCGATGCTAAAGTGGTTCTTGTTGATATAGGGTGCAGTAGCGGGGTCGGCACGCAGAGAGCCGAGGATCTCGTCAAAGATCGCTGTCGCATTGCCGGGGTTTCTTGCAACCGCACCGGATGCGACCGAGTAGATCTTTTCGTGGTCGAAAATGTAGAAGCGCGATCGGATCGAGTCCAGTACGGCAAACACGGCAACCAGTCCCACAAGGACCGATGTCGTCAGCATCGTGCACCGCGAAAACAGGCCCCTGCCTCCTCGTCCAGAGGACGGCTTCTTGGCTCGAGGTCGGTGCGAAGACATGTCGACGGAGACCAACTAAAAAAAGAGTGTGGTGTATTGAAACGAGTCACGAAGAGACAGAGAAAGAGACAGGAAAAGGAGAAGAAAGAGCGTGCAAGGTGGTCGGAACAAAGGTAGTGAAAGAGAAGAACAGGGTATTGGCTCTCGTGTACGGTTTGTGTGGTCGGGTTGCAATGCAGGACAGTGTTGGTCGACGATGCGGGACCGCACTTTCTTCTGAACACAGACAGAAACACCAGCACACGCGCGACACGCTCGCACGCAGTGCTGTACCCTCGTGCACTGTACTGTACATGGTCTTGAGAAAATCAGGCCAAAGTGAAGTCGCTTTGGGAAAGCTGGAATAAAAGATCGACAGTGCGCATCTTTTGTCCCTGTTATGCCGCTCGACCATGCACACACAATCAAGGTCGTGAGATGCAGCCGGGGGCAGCACGAAAAAAGTCAGATCATTCCTTCTCGTTACAGGGTCGCAAAAATCAGCCGACCTTGGAGCTGTGATGCAGCGCCAAGAAAGGGTGTCGGAAAGGGGAGATCAATATCCGTATGGTTCATGCCGCGTTCCGCGGAGAAAATGGCGCGACAACTTTAGCAGAAATAAGATGTTAGACCATAAGGACTATGTTAGAGCCCACTTCTTCGCTCTATCTGTCTATCTTCGCAAAGGACACACCGGTACAGATAAGGAAGCCAAAGAGCCCAAATCAAGAAAACGACGATCTTAGTCGTCATCGTTGCAGCAGCACCGGAAGACTGAGGAGACCTAACCCGATACGAGGCAATCGTGAAATGCAATCTGACGTTGACGGATTCCACATCACTGCGCATGACATTTGATTCCGGTCACCGGCGTGTCCCGCTGCTGTGCTACTTTTCATCTTCGTTGCGCACCTGTAAGATGACCAAGCCGGGCCAGTACGCCACGCCAACCTTGCCCAACCTTTGCCTCGAGGCGTAGCCAGGCAGGCCCTTAACATTTGTTCTACTGCTGTCAACCATGGAAGCTACTCTAAATGCTACCTCTCTGGCTCCTTGTGGGGCCACATGACTGTACACGCGGTCTCATTGCGATAGAGAAGCAAAGGGTACGGGCAGGACTGACTCGGAGTGTGTGTTCTGTATCTGTATACTCTGAGCAAGAGATAATGGCAAGCAAGGGTCCAGCGGCAGAGAAGGCGGCGACTTCGGCTGCGGGTGCGCCAATTTTTCGGCGTGTGGACCGCGGGATGGTCGTCATTCACGTGGAAAACTACCACAAACACACACACACACACACGTCCACACACGCGAGGGCCACAGCAACCACAGTACCTCGCTGTTGCAGCAACTCAGCTGTCGAGATGCAACAATGTACGCTCCAGTGATGATACGTGATTAAATTAACGCAAGCTTCCGAGCCTACGCTGCAAGCGGTGTCGGCTTGTCCGCCTGTCAAAGCCCAATTCCTCTGCATGCTTGCAGCTGCAGCTGCAGTCCAAGGCTCGATTCAGTCATCCACATAACTTACAGCAAGTGCCTGTCCACTGCCACTTACTGCAGCCTCTTGGGCCTCTCCCCTCCGCAGCGGCATCGTGCCGTCCCCGGCTTTTCCCTTCAACTGAGCCTTCGGTTCCCCTCCGTATCGCTGGCTATATCACACGATACGGGGAGTCGTCCGCTTCGGCTCTTCCTATCCACCATCCACCACTTCTCTCCACCCGCACTGCTACACGGTCTTGGTAGCCGTATCGGATCTTGCACGTTTTTCACGACCCCCGGACAGTCCCTTCCGTACAAGGATGGCCGTCGTATCAAGCAGTCTCGCATGCGGCTTTGACCTACCCAATACGGTCGCTTCCAAAAGCGACCTGGCACTGGACCCCCGCAAGTCTCTCCCCGACTACCGACTCGAGATCTACAACCTCCTTCAATACCTCGACGAGCAGCAGGACAAGATCGAACACGCCCTCGCCCAATTCTCTCCCCAGTCCCGACGTCTTGCAGGAGCCAAGACATCGACCCATAGCGAAGACGAAGACGAAGACGACGAAGAAGACGACTTTGTCGTAGTTGAGGATGTCAACTTGGCCATCCGCAAGAAACAGCTCCTGAACCAGCTCCAGCAGCTCTGGAGATCACGTGAAACCATCCGTCAGCGCGCCAGAGACCTCAACATTCGCATCGACAGCCTCGAACACGGCCGCAACGCAGGCCTCATGTCTCGTGTCGACCTCGACAACGACAAGATCGCCTCCGATGAACTCGAACTCGGCGAGGAGATCTGACGCCATGCCGCTCCTCTAAGTGACCTCCGGTCAAGCTCCTTATCTATCTATACCCTCGTGTCCACGATCAGCCCGCCTTTCGGATCGTATCTGCATTTCACCATAGACGTCTCGTCCTCGATTTGATCCCTGTTCCGTTTGCAACATGCAATGCAGTCCCAGCAGCCACACTTTGCTTTACACGTTTGCTCTAGACAACTTGTTTTTTTTTCTATCTGTATTATTGGTTTAGCTTAGGCTTGATATGATGAACCGAGGTATGCATGGGTATGTTGGAGACAGAGCAAAGACGATTATGCCCAGGCATCACTACTACGATCTTGATCCCGGTAGGAAGGGAGGTCTTTTCGACGCAGCGTGCCATCCAAGTCGAGGAGTTTGAGGCAAGCAAGGTGCCGCATAGTCGGCCGACCATGTGGGCAGTTCCAAGGCTGTTCGATCGTACCCATGTTCTTCAAGATGGCCTTCATCTGACGCTTGTCTAGCGCGGTTCCGATCATGACGGATTTCCGACAGGCTCGACTGGCAAACATGTGTCTTGCCTTGCTACACCTCACGCTTCGAGCCGCGTGGGAACCGGGACTGATGTCTCGAAGTGCGAAAATCAGCTCTTCGAGATCCTTGACTCCAAATACGATCGATTTGCTGATCGGTTGCGAGACCAGCAGCAGTCGGTTGCCCGGCATTTTCCGTTCCCGTTCTACAGGAGTCGATGCTGCGGCATCTCGACCTCTGTCCTGCCCCGATTCCGGTTCAGATTCGAACTCGTGATCTTGGCGTTGATCATTCTGCTCATCGTGGACAGGGTCGAGGTCGACATCGACATCGACAATGTCGTCGTCGTCATCATCGAGTCGAATCTCGAACCCGTTGGCAAGCAGTGTCGAGCGGTGCTCGATGGCAACCAGCTCGTCGGACGCCGACAGCTCCAACCTACGCGGCACAATCAGCCGTTGCGATCGGATCACCGTCGTGCTCTGCAACGTCTCGAAGTTGTACTTTTCATCGCTTGCGTGCTGGTCCACGATAAACAGATCGTCCATCGAGTCTTGCTCTTCCACCTCGAAATCGTGATCGTGATCGTGAGCCGGGGCGTGACTGGAATCCAGACCTACTTTGTCATTCCCACTGCCATTGCCATTGCCATCGAGGTTCTCGCCAAGTGTCCTGAGAGAGCGTGACGGTTGTCCTTGTCGCTGTCGTCGACGACGAGCAATAATAAAGCCGAGGTTGAACTGGCCAATCACTTCCATGGATGCAAAGTCTTGCTTGTGAATCACCCGCGACAGTGCCTGTTCAACCGACGCCTCATCTCGACTATCGATCCCCGCGTCTGCCATGAGCTGCTTCTCAGCTGTCGTTGTCGATGCCAGTTTGTTCTGTGCCGCAGCTGCGGATCTAGCCCGTCGAGCTGCAGCACGAGCTCTCGACTGCAGACGCTCCCGCAAGGACGAAAGGCTGAAAGACATCACCGGCTGATACTCGTCTGCATCCTCATCCCGGATTGACCCGATGCCAATCGTCTCTCCGTCCTCGACACCGTCTCGAGCCGTACTGGACCCGATGAGTTCGTCACCGTTTCCGTCTGCGTCGGCCTCCTCACCCTGCTGAGTAAGCCGCTCGAGGTTCTGCCGTCGGTCCTGCTCGTCTCTGTCCTGGTCCGAGATCTCGAGTTCCTCGTCATCACGGCCTAGTTTCATCGGCGTCGCTACGAGCTCACTCACGAGATCCTCGTCCGCATTGTCGATGTTGAGGTTGTTGTTGCTGACTTCTTCATCACCTAAGGTATTTCCGTGGGTTTGGTTATGGCGTATGCCACTATGGATGGACGAGGCAAGCTCGCTCCCGGGCATCGCATACGCCTTGAGTCCCGAAAACGTCAGTCTTGGCCCCGAAGGAATCGGTCTCGGTATCGACGAAGCGTCTACAGTCACCACCAGGGAACACGACGAGGAAGACTTGGCCCGCTTGCTCGGAGACCACGATGCCTGGGTTGTGTCGAGCACTTCAACTTGCTCCTCGTCCTCTGCGAGCCTCTTTTCTGGCACTGCGCGAAGAGATGCGCTGACGTCGCCGTCTACCACAGGAACAAGTTCGTCGGGCTCACTAGTGTCCCCTTCTTCCATTTGGGATGTGATGACATCCTGCGTGGATATGGTGGCATCTGCACGCTCGTCGTCGTCGCTGCCATCTTCTCGATACTCTAGATCGGTATGACGAGAGCGACTTGACCTCGTCCCGCGGTTGTCGCTCTCATCCAGCTGCTGCTCGGTGTCGCAAGATTCAGTCTCCGCGTCCAAGTCTATTGAGCGTTCCGCTTCGTGGTCTAATGTTTCGTCGACTCTGTTTTCGTCGACGTCCTCATCCATCGTCTCCGGCTCATTCGTTGACGACGCGCCGAGGCCAAATCGAGATAATCTCGCCTGATGACCCACTACATTTGCCGTCGTTGTTGTCGTCGTCGTCGAGGCAGCCCCACCAGCAGACCGAAGGGAAAGACTTGCACCATTGACAATAAACGTGCCTCTGGAAGGAGCGAAAAAGGCCTCAAGCCCTTCCTTGACTTTTTCAACGAGTCTGCTCTCGTCGTGCAGGAAGATGGTGCGTTTGTCGGGGCTCACGTTGACATCGTACGAATCCGTCGGCAGTCGAAAGTCGGCAACTACAAACGGAAGCTGCTGGCTGTTGAAGCTCTTGTAGACCTCGTTGAAAGCCCGACTGACGCGTCCGGCTTCCCACGGACGACCATTGATGTAGAAAAACTGCCGGTCAGACGAAGCCCGACCGGATCCATACGTCGGCTTGCTGATCAGGCCGGTTACCGTGACCGTCGACGTGTCATCCAATGTCGCATTGTCGTCGTCATCGTTGCAGTCTTCGTCGGCATCCTGGAGGATGGTGGAAGCCTTGGCAGGGTTGCCACCTGGCCTTCTTCTACCAGTTGAAAAGGTGAGCTTGAGCTCGAGAGGCATCAACGTGGGGCCGACTTTGGCACCAAACAGAGCGCTGACGTTGCCAAGGAGATAGTTGGCAGCCGCCGACGAGTTGACGCTGAACTGGGGGGTCTTGCGGCCTGTATTTTTGGGTGCATTGGTTGTGGACCAGCGTACGCCCCTTGTGATGAGTGCATAGGCCTGCAAGAGGTTCTGTGCCTTTGTGTATTCGCGTTTGAGGTTTTTCTCAAACTCTTTTCTGCGGACAGGGAGGGATCGAAAGAGGCCGGTGATGGAGACGGTAGTTCCACGCTGTCGAGCTGCGCGTTTGGAGGCGTCGCGTACGTTGCCTCTGTTATCGAGATCGAGTATGGTGCCCATAGGAGCGTCGTCCTTGGTTGCAGTGTGGACCGAGACTTGGGCTAGAGCACACAGAGACGAGAGCGCCTCTCCTCGGAATCCAAACGTTCGCACCATGGCGAGATCCGAAAACGAAGACAGCTTGCTGGTGTAGTGCTTCAGAGCCACAGTTTGGTAGTTGGACGGGTCGATACCGGAGCCGTTGTCGACCACTTCAAACGAGTCGGCGCCATAGTCGCGAAAGTGGATCGCGATGTTGGTGGCGCCAGCGTCGAGGGCATTCTCGACGAGCTCTTTGACGGCGGTCTGCAGATCGAGCACCACTTGGCCACTCGTGATCCGATGCACGTCGGCCGAGGCAATGGGCCGAATCGAGCCTGTCACATCATCGTCTGCACTCATGGCTGCGGTGGTGGTCGTGAGAGATGGTGGCCCCTTACAAGGTCATGACTTTACCTCGACGGCATGGTGGATCAAGTTGGTCGAAATGAAATGAACACTGTTCTGCCCAGTCGGTCGGCTGAGTTGCGTGCACGAAGAGATGATGCGACTGCGCAGCTGTGCGCTGTGCGATGATGCCAGAGCAGGAGTGGTAGGAGATGCGGGCGCTGCTGCGAGTGTGTGTGTTGCGTTCGTGTGTAACTTGCGAACAATGTCGGTGGGGTGATGGGGAAGAGGACCCTTTTGTTTTCTTTGAACGCGTGCGAACACAATAATAAATGGCGTAAATTGACGCGTCCAAGGCAGTACGCGGTCATTGGTGGCCATGTCAGATTGCCACCATTGGCAGACATTCCTCCACTTTCACTTTCGTTGCGACTAAACATCGTTGGACCCTGAAGAGTACCGACATGCATACTGTGCATGACATGACTCTTCTCGAACCACCCACACAGACTTGACCCTCTCTACATGGTCGTACTCTTACCCACTACCGACGACAGCATGTCTTGATCCTGCTCAGCTACAGGATGAGCCGCCCAGCGCGGCATGCGGCCTCACAGGAGACGACATCAGCCCCCTTGCACCACCAGCGAGCGTCGTCCACCTCACCGTCGTCAGGCGAGGCAAAGGCGTCATCCACCGCCGAGAATCTACCAAAACTACCATCAGCAACATCGCATACTCCTGCCTCGCCCCCCGATCCCTTCTTTCGCATCCGGCTCATCAATATCGACCATGTACTCACCACACCCGGTCCGCTCGATCGAACCGTCTGTGCTTTCAACGCCGAAGGGTCTCCACTGCGCAAGGTACCTACACTCCGCATCTTTGGTGCCACGCCAGCAGGTCAACGCGTGTGCCTCCATGTGCACAATGTCTACCCCTACTGCTACATTCAGTACAAGGGCTCTCTCAATCCCGAACATGTGCTCCGATACATACACCGTCTCGGTCGAGAGCTCAACACGGCCATGGCTGTATCCCTCCGTCGCAATCCGGACGACCCCAATACGAATCAGTTTATCGCGGCCATTCACCTCTGCAAGGGCATCAACTTTTACGGATATCACGTCGGATACTCTTACTTTCTCAAAATCTCCTTCATCGACCCTGCTCACAACTATCGCCTAGCTGCCATCCTCGAGTCCGGTGGAGTAATGAAAACAGTTTTCCAGCCGTTTGAGATCCACATCCGATACCAACTCCAATTCATGCTCGACTACAATATCTTTGGATGCGACTTTATCGATCTGGACGACGTGCGCTTTCGGCTACCCGTGCCAGAGGGAGACGACATTGCCACAGATGCATCCTCCCCGCTCGAGTTTCGAGACAAGCGCTGGAACCGCAACTCGATCCCCTACACCAATCTCCAGAGCGAGGGCGTGCACCGCGGCACCCACTGCGAGATCGAGGTGGATGCGAGCGCACCCTGGATCATCAACCGTCGCAAGCTGCATGCTCGCAACCTTCACGGTGAGTTTGACGAGCACCTTCGCACGCCCGATGTCGACACCAAGCTCGTGCCCAGCTTAAGGGGGCTGTGGGAGGACGAACGGGCGCGACGCGTTGCTTCAGGTCTGCCCCCCAGTATCCCCACCGACGATCCTACTCGCGATCCCCGCAAGTATGCTACCGGGGAGTCTCCGGCCTGGATGTCGGAAGACCGCATGCGACTCCTCCTCCAGAAACGGCTTCTGGATGACAAGCAGCAGACGCTCGAGCGGGAACGCCGTCCCAACCACTTTACCGATCGCACCGGCCTGGACCAGTACATCATGACCACCTTTGAGGCAGTTGAATGCTTTCATCCCTACCAAGAAGAGGACAGTGCCGCAGACCCTTACACCCAGAGATCCGGCCCCGCTGCATCGACAAAGCTCTACGATCTGCAGCATTCAATGACCCAGCAGAATTCACAGAGCAGCAGCTCACAGCACGTTTACGACGACAGCAATGCAGCAGTCGAGAAGGAGAAGGGAGAGATGGATGACGACAATGGTAGCATAGACACCGACTTTTTCCAGAGCCAAGACTTTGCGGCGCGACTCCGACAGGCCGAGACTGCCGACGCCGTCGCCAACGAGGATCTGGCCTCGGACGAGGAAAAAGACGAACACGGCCAGCATATTCAAGAGGCTGCGGCTGTCAATGGCATGACCGATGCAAACGAAGGCCTCGATGGCCGCGCCTGGAAGCGTACGGATAGCGCCGCGTCTAGCGCCTCGGGAGCGAGCCTTTTTAGCCGCAGTCCATCGACAACGCCACGCAAGCGTCAGAAGTTTGAAGTCCTCGATCCAGCCGACACTCCTACTGGCAGTCCCAGCTCTGCAAAGCGGTCGCAGGACTCTTACACGTCCAACATGAAAAAGTGGCAAGAGTCCAAAGACCAACATCAGCGCACCACCTCCAACAACTCGGATTCCACGACGACCTCCAGAGCTGGCGGCAGAGTTCGGTTCGCGTCCTCTTCGACGGTGCTCTCGACGTCGCAGCCAGACAGTGCTACGGTGGGCCAGCCCTCAACAACATCTGCAGAGACAGTGTCGGACCCGGCTTCGAATCAACAGCCACGGCGTCGCTTTGTGACCTTCCACGAGCCAGCGCCGTCGCTACGTGCGGTCACAGAGACATTTCCGCTCTTTAATGTGGTTCGCCAGATCCACCGCGACCCGTTCTACAGCGATCCGTCGGACGTGCCCGAAAGAGCGCGCGAGTATGCCGGCCGCATGTTCAAGTTTCAGTCCGACTCACTGTCCTACCTCAAGCCGTTTCTGCACTGGCATGCGGTGGCGGCGTCGGCGGCTGACGCGAGCGTTGCCGATGGCGGTGGGCGGATTCCTCGAGCGCGGTACTGGCAGTTTGGCCCCCCGCCGCCAACGGTGCTCGAGACAAGGGCATGGCAGAAACGCGAACACATCACGGAACAGCAGCGCTCGAAACGTCGACGTGCCCGCATGCTCTCCCAGATCGAACGGCTGAGTCAGGCCAATGAGTACGGATTCAAGGTCTCGCAACACCAGCCTACCTCGTTGGTTCCCCGGGAAAAGCAGCACATGACGATCCTGGCCATGGAGGTACTGTGTACGACCAGGGGCAGTCTGCATCCTGATCCCGCCAAGGATCCGGTCCAGGCCATCGTCTACTGCTTTCAGAACGAGGACGAGCAGCTTCAGGATACAGGAAGTCGGCCGGATCTTCGCACCGGCCTCATCATGATCCAGGATTGCAGTTCTGGTCAGGATGAAGGCGGAGCGCGTCTCGCGGGCGCGGGTGCAGCAGTGCGTGCCGATCGTCTCGGCCTGTCGCACCTGGCGATAGAGACGGTGGACAACGAGCTGGACCTGTACAATGCGCTGGTGGATCTGGTGCGCGCGTTTGACCCCGAGATCCTCGTCGGCTGGGAAATCCACTCGTCGTCGTGGGGATACGTGATCGAACGCGCTGCTAAAGAGTACGAGTTCGATCTGGTTCCCGAGCTCGGCCGTGCTATTGTCCACAACACCGGCCGCGCAGGCGGCAAGAGCGACAACTATGCATACACCCAATCCTCGGCGCTGCGCATCACGGGTCGGCATGTCCTCAACCTCTGGCGCCTCATGAAGGGCGAACTTGCTCTCAATCTCTACACCCTTGAAAACGTCGCCTACCACCTCCTCCACAAACGCGTACCCCGCTTCTCCCACCACACCATCACACAGTGGTACTCCTCCCCAAGACCGGCGGATGTGCGCAAAGCCCTCAGATACTACATCGACACGGTCGAACTCGTGCTCGAGGTCATCGCAGAGTCCGAGTTCGTGTTTCGCACCGCAGAGTTTGCCAGGATCTACGGCATCGATTTCTTCTCCGTCATTTCCAGGGGCAGTCAGTTCAAGGTCGAGTCCATCATGCTGAGGATTGCAAAGCCGGAAAACTTTGTTCTCATCTCGCCCAACCGCTCCCAGGTTGGCCAGCAGAATGCGGCCGAGTGTCTGCCGCTAATTATGGAGCCCCAGAGCGCGTTTTACAAGGGCCCGTTGGTTGTCCTAGACTTTCAGTCGCTCTATCCGTCCATCATGATCGCCTACAATCTCTGCTACTCTACCTGTCTTGGTCGAATCGCGTCCTTTAAAGGCACGGGCAAGTTCGGAGTCACGGAATACAGCCCGCCCAAGGGGCTGTTGAGTCTGTTACACGACCAGGTCAACATCTCCTCCAACGGTCTGCTGTTTGTCAAGCCAAGCGTGCGCAAGTCGCTACTCGCCAAGATGCTCTCCGAGATCCTCGACACGCGAGTCATGGTGAAATCCTCCATGAAAGCCACCAGGGCAGACAGGGCGTTTCAGCGCATCCAAAACGCACGGCAGCTGTCGCTAAAGCTGCTGGCGAATGTGACGTATGGCTACACGTCGGCGAGTTTCTCGGGCCGGATGCCGTGTGTTGAGATAGCGGATGCGATTGTCCAGACGGGCCGGGAGACGCTCGAAAAGGCCATGGATCTGATCAACGGTACGCCTGAGTGGGGTGCACAGGTTGTCTACGGCGACACCGACTCGCTGTTTATCTACCTGCCAGGTCGGACGAAAGAGGAGGCATTTCGGCTCGGCAATGAAATCGCCGATACGGTGACCAGTCTCAATCCGCGCCCCGTCAAGCTCAAGTTTGAAAAAGTGTACCTGCCCTCGGTGCTGATGGCCAAGAAGCGGTACGTTGGATTCAAGTACGAGACACTGGAGGAGCGAGAGCCCAGCTTCGAAGCCAAAGGAATCGAGACGGTCCGGCGAGACTTCCATCCCGCGATCCAACGGATGCTGGAAGCCTCGATCCGGATCTTGTTCCGCTCGCGCGATCTCTCCGCGGTCAAAAAGTACCTTCAACGCCAATGGCGCAAGATTCTCGAAGGCCGTGTTAGTCCGCAAGACTTTGTGTTTGCGAAGGAAGTCCGGCTGGGCTCCTACTCGGACAAGGTGGCACCTCCACCGGGCGCGGCGGTCGCCAGTAGAAGGATGCTCTCCGACCCAAGATCGGAACCACAGTACGGTGAGCGTGTCCCCTACATCATCTCGCAGGGCGAACCAAAGGCCAAACTCAACGCGCAGGCCGTCTCGCCGGC
This sequence comes from Testicularia cyperi, assembly GCA_003144125.1. Lineage (NCBI taxonomy): Eukaryota > Fungi > Basidiomycota > Ustilaginomycetes > Ustilaginales > Anthracoideaceae > Testicularia > Testicularia cyperi. Next base: position 435,246 of record KZ819198.1, read on the forward strand.
CGCCTTTCTCAAGAATCCAAGACTCCAGATCAACGCCCTGTACTATATCGAAAGGACCATCATCCCGCCCCTTGCCCGCGTCTTTAATCTCCTGGGTGCGGATGTAGAAGCCTGGTTCGCGGAAATCCCCAAACCTAACAACGTATACTGGAACAAGAGACCTGCGGAAACGCAACTGCGGAGCCTGCTGGAGTCGTTGCAAGCCCAACAGCAGCAGCAGCAGCAAGAAGACCAAGAACAAGACCAGGAGCAGGAGCAAGAGCAAGAACAAGTGCGAACCGAAGGTAATTCGATCTCGATCAATGGCAACGGCGATCCCGACTTCAAGTCCAAATCTCGACTCGGCGCCCCCGGCGGCGGGAGCGCCAACCTCAACGCACACTACACAACCTCGACATGCATCATCTGCCAACGGGACCGGACTTTGTCGCTGATCTGTCCCGACTGTCTCGGGTCGCCGGGTGCGAGTCTCTGGCGTCTCTCCTCGCGGCTGTCACGACTCCAGACGCAGCAGGGGGCACTTTCCCGCATCTGTGCCACGTGTAGCAGGGCAGACGTCGTCGCAGATACACCGTGTATCTCGCTCGACTGTCCCTACACGTTCGCGAAGGCGAGACTCGAGGTAGAACTCGACGACACTGCCGTCGTTCACGACGTGTTTGGGATGCTTGCGCAGGATCGCGATGCCCAGCGGCGCATCATGCTCGATGCATGTTCCGACTACCTTGATCCCTCACGCGCCGCCTCGGACTTTTGACTATTCTCAAATCTGCCAGCTTTCCTCAGACAAGAGAAGACGGCAGCTTTGAAATTGCAAGAGGTACAAGTACAAGGATATAAAATGCGAGTTGGCGATGTGCTGGTCTCTCTGCTTGCGAGAGACACGAAAAAAAAGAAAACAAAAAAAGAAGAACAAAACAAGAGTACTGAATAAGGCAAAGCCCACGTTATTCGCGAGCGTACTGAGCATGCTGTGCCTGCTGAGCCAAGTCGGAGAGAATGGCGCTGAGCGGTTCGCTAATGGGTCTGGGAGGGGCGGCTGCACGACTGCGAAGCTTTTCTGCACAGGTGCGTAGGATATGGGCTGGTGCTCTTGGGTGGCTGATCGAGATGTCTTTCCAGACAAAGTCGACGGGGTGTGAGCGCGAAGCGGCCAGGTCTTCCGGACCCGGGAATGTGAGTGGCGAGACGGCATCAGGTCCATCGATGCGGATCTGGACAACTCCATCTGACGGGCTTTGCTCTGCTGCTCCGGGGATCGGACCGTAGCCATCCTTTGCAAACACGCCAGTATTTGTGGTGGCATGAAAGCCGACCGCCGCATTGGTGTTTCTGCTGCCGCCGAAAGCCAGGTCGTTGTCAAGACTGCTGGTGCTGCCCTTGCTATCGTTGTCGATGCCACTGCTGCTGTGGCTAGTCGAAATGCGCTTCGACAGTTGATGGAGGTAGACAGTCCGCTTCTGAAGCCACTCGGAGACGAGGTAGAGGCTCACACTGGCGTAGTAGAAAAAGAGGCTTTCGTACATGATCCTAGTCGGCGCTTCGCGAAACATGGTAATGATGCGAGCCGACTGAGTTGCCAGAATCCATGCATCGCGGGGTCGTCGACTGAATCGGTCCGATATCCTTGCCAGCAGAGCCGCCTTGTCGGTTTTCGTCAGTCTTCCACCGCCGTAGCTCTGTAGATCTCCGGGATCAACAAAGGAACGCAACACATAGAACCGCAAGATGAGCTCAAAACACGCCTGGAGCGGCGGCAGTACTGGAGCAGCACCGTGACCACCTTGAGCAGGCGAATTGCTGGGTTGACTGCAGCCGGGCTTGCGGTCCAGTGCCGTCGTTCCCGAGCCTGCATTCGCCGAGCCGGACTTGTTTCGATTCTGCAAGTCGTGCTCAGCTGCCAGAATGCTGAGCACTTCAAATTCGGATGCGATCGCGTCGGTGTGGGAGCTAAATAGATTGGTACGAATGTTGGAACGGAGAGACTCGATGGTACGGCTGATTTGAGAGAGGCTGTAGGCGACGATGCGCTTCTGGAAGCCATCGGCACCCCGGCCACCGAGCTTTGCAAATGCATCATCGAGCTCGCCACGGTGGAAGGCGTCGTGCAGGTGATCGATCGTGTTGCACGGCGCGGTGGCGTAAGAGGAGGAACGGAGTCGGGCGTGCCACTCTTCGGCTGTTCGTGCGTTCCACAGGTCCTCGTGACACGGCAGGTCCGCTTTCAGCTCCTCGATCGAAGAGATGGGAGGCAGGTTGAAGCTGAGATTGAACTCGATGTCTGAGACATATGCAATCCAGCCGGTGCGCTTGGCCATCTCGCGCAGGATCCACGAGTGCCACTGTGCCTCGAGAGTCGCGTTTTTGCGTCCCTCTTGAAAGTCAGCGGTGCCAGAAGTCGTATCCCGAGCACCACCGGCATTGTTGGCATCGACGCCACCGTCAAACAGCCCCAAATGTGTAGCCTGACTCTGCGCATCCGTGCGGTCCAGGAGCCGAATGCGTCGAATCAGAGACAGGAACGGAGAGCGCGCCGCCTCTGCATACTCGAGAAAGTCTCGAAAGCCAGAGCTGTAGTAAGAGATAAAGATGAGCAACATGCTGTGAAGATTGCCCAGGGACTGTCCACCGCCCTGAGTGCGATCGTCTCGGTGGTAGAAGAGAAATTGACCAATGTTGACCAGGCGGAAGAGGAGGTAGGCAAACGATGTTGCGCCAGGCATGCGCGAAAACATGGCACCGATAGCAACGACCATGGCCGTGACCAGCACGTTGGAGCGATCGAGGCTGAAAGTTGGCTCGTGAAACAGAGGGTAGACAGGATGGAAACGCGCGAAGTAGAGCTGGACAAAGACGTTGTAGACGGGGACCGAAATGGCAGAGAGCAAGGCATGTACACGCTTTGCGTCGCCAGGGTCGATGTCGGTACAACGGAGCAGTTGCAAAAGTTTGAGCTTGTTGCGCTGTGTGAAGACGGGCACGCGACGAAGAGTCTCACGCTCGATCAGGTCCTCGGGTACGTTTGTCGGACCCTCGATGGGCACGATGAGCGCGCTGTAGGCCGGCAGCTTGGATTTGGCATTGTGCTCCAACGGACGCCCACTCTGCCGCTGGTTGCCTTTGCGGCTCAGCGCAACGCCGTACTGAGCGAAGGGATAGTCGCCGCGCGGACTCGGAGAGTGTGACGCCGTCGGGTTCCGTAGGGGCGTGAGCACTTCAGCGCGACCGCTGCCGCGTCTAGGCTGCAATGAAGATGCGGACGAGGGCCATATGTCCTGATGACGCGCGGGGGAAGGGCGAGCATGGTCTTCCTTGTTGGCAAGAGGACAGCTCGAAGTAGGCAGGCTAGACTGCGGCTGTGGTCGAGCATAGCCTTCCTGTGCAGGCGCACCCTGCCCGACGGCATCCATTTGCGGCGCACTTGTGCGAGGATCTGGGCGAACCCCGGCCGGGTAGAAGGGCGCGTCTGCGCTTGCCGCGACCGACAATGAGCTGTCCATCGTGCTTGACATTGCATTCGCAGTGGCTGCGCTGGCAGCATCCAGACTGTGGTTCCATACGCTTGCCTCTGGACGTGGCAGTGCTGGCAGGGGATTCACAAGCTCCTCTACCGACATTTGAGGCAAGACCTCGTCGGGCAGGATGGAAGTGACGAAAAGCCAGTCAAAGGCGCCCTCGTCCAGCGTGAACGAAGACACAGCGTCGGCGAACGGCACATCGATGAACGCGTCCGAGATGTCAGAGGCAGCTTTGTTGCTGGTATCTGCATCGTCGATACTCGTGCCCCAGCCGTTGGGTGTGCGTGCGCCTTGGCTGGACGGGGCGCGTGCAATGGTCTCGTTGATGGACTGGTACGACTTGGACTGAGAATAGAGCGGACCGGACACAGGTGCTGGTGGTATTCCGGAATCAAACGTGGACGTTTGGGCGGTAGGGGCGTGCGAGCCAGGTCGCGTGTATGGCGAGGAACCTGCCGAATCACGCCAGCTGTACTGCTCAGGGGCATTGACTTGCTTGGGATAGGAAGGTGCGTCATCGCCGCCGTAGGGCGGCTGGCGGTGAGAAGCCGATGGTAGTGGTGGAGGTAGTGCCAGTCCTGACGAAACGGCGTCATGTCCGGCTGCATTTACGACTCCAGCTCCCATGCTGGTACCGGATGCAGGCGCAGCTGCATGGAAGCCGCCACTAGCCATTGCATCTGCATTTGAGTCGGCGGGAATCGGTGCCGACGCAGACACGTATGGCAGCGGTGGAGCTTGCGATGAACGGACAGAGTCAAAGGGACGACGATCAAAGATGTCGGAGCCGTACCGTGGCGTCTGTGCGGGATGATACGTGAGATGTTCGACGGGAGGCAGCGGCTGCTGCTGCTGCTGCGGAGAGTAGGGTCGTGGCAGGTTGTGCTGCTGCTGTTGCTGCTGCTGCTGTTGTGGTTGCTGTTGCTCGTGTTGCTGATGTTGGTACTGCTGCTGTTGTTGTGGCGCTGGTAGGGATCCGGTCGGAGGCGACTGATGCGGTGGCTGAGCGTATGGACGTGGATGCACCTCAATCTGGGACTGGCCGTGATTCAACGCTGGGTTAGGCAAGCTCAAGGACCCTGGCGAGCTGCTTTCGCTCTGTGGTGGCCTGTGGTTGCGATCGGAGTACTCGCAGTTGGCACCGGGCTTGTTTCTGCAGTTGCGACAGGGCAGTTCGCCATCGCACTTGACCTTCTGGCGCGCACAGATGGTGCAGGCCTTGCGAGTCTTGGAGATGGCGGCCTTGCTGCGTGCGCTGCCGTTGTCGGCGGAGACGTCAAAGTTTCCCTCACGGCCGTGCAGTGCTTCGTGTCGCTTGAGGGCATCTTGGCGGCTGAATGAGGCATTGCAGATACGGCAGATGAGACGGTTGTCGGAGTCGTGCGAGGCCATGTGTCGCTTCATGTGCTCCTTGCGCTTGAAGGTCTTGGGACAGAGCTCGCACTGGAAGCCGGACGAGATACCGCCGGACGGTGGACTGGGGTTGTCGACATCGTGATGCTGTGGTGGGGGACGAGGAAGAGAGTGGGACTGAGGGTGTCGACGAGCCCGCTGCTGCTCCTGATGATGGTGTGGCTGCTGCTGCTGCTGCTGCTGCTGAGAGAAGGAGACGGGTGGAGCAGCTAGAGAGAGCGAGGAGGAGGTAGCATTCGAAGGGTGATGGGCTCGATAGGTGTAGTCGGGTCGAAAGCGCTTGCTGGGCGGCGGGTGCTCGTTCATGTTGTTGGTACGAATGGACCGAGATTCGCCCGTTGACAGACATATGTGTGCAAGCACGCGACTGTGAAGTATGCATTCGAGTCGTCTCTGTACCAGAGCCTCGTCGTCGGTGTATACGTCTCAGAGCCGACTTGCGTTGCGATGGTGTGGTCAAACGAGAGAGTGTGTGGGTGTATGTGGATGTGTGTGTGTGTGTGAGTCAATGTGGAGCGCCAAGACTCGAAGATGGTTGGTAATATAAGGCTGCAAGAGTGGTGGAACGAGTTGCCAAGAGAGGTAGGTGGAGGCAACCAGTGGGGCAAGCGCCATTGCGTTCATGGACGGACATGCATGATGGTGTCGAAGGTGGTTGTGGGTCGGCTGGAGTGGGATGAGAAGATTGTCGGACGTCGGGTAAATTGGTATCGCTGCTGCTGTCAATGATTGCAATAATGATGGTGGTGTTGCTGCGACAGTGATTGCCAGGACGGGGGGCGGATTGCGAAAGGGTCTACAGTACTGCGGTGAGGGAGAGGAGGGAGGCGCTGCGGAAGAGTAACACTGGCGTTGTAAGGTAAGGTGCATATGGTAGGCAGGAGAGTGGCCAAGGTGGAGGAGGCGTCCGAGAGAAACAAAGTTGAGAGGATCGGAGCATTGATTAAAGTAAATCGACATTCACACTACAACTACCGCTGCACAAGCTCGGCGGGGTTGACAACTTGGACCATGTCGAACCGCTCTTCCGATTCTTGGCCGCAGGGCCTATCCTATCGATGTCTCAAAGCTCTGCGCGAGCTATCCTTGTGCAATTCCCTCAGTCCCGCCATCTCCATGGCTTACTGACTGAGTGACTGACTGACTGGCTTACTGACGGACTGACTGACTGATGTCAGCTATCAGATGGCAACGCCTACGATGCCACTGACCGGGCATTAAGTCCCGTACAAAGGGTAGGGTGGATGTGGATGGCTTGCTGACTTGCCCTCTCTTTCTCTCCCTTTTTGTTTTCTTTTTTTTTTGTTTTGCTTCTTACTTCAACAATACGAGCCCTCATTGTTCTGTTCAACACACGATGCCGCCGGCCGGGGGCAATACTGTGATATGCCTGGCCACCGGCCACAGCATGGCATGGCATGGCCGTACCACATGCTGACTGCGAGGGGAAAAAGGAAAAGAGACACACTTTGCTACAGTAATCGCTCGCCTTGGTCGGTCGGTATGTTTGTGGGGGGGGGGGATAAAAGGGAAAAAGGCACAGGCGATATACGAGTGTATGGAACACTAAATGAGTTGCAACCATAAATTCAAATTCCCCACCATAAACGACATCCGAAATTCAGTAATCAAACAACACAACACGCCAATCAAAGCAGCAGACGTATGGTCGCGCTACCACAAGCTAACAAATAGCCATTGACAGTACACACACAACATATCAGCTAGTGTGTCACGCAGCTATCTGATTCAGGCCAGCTTTATGATGAAGGGCTAGGAGTCACGCACGCTCACATGGCTAGCAGATGTTGTGGCAGGTGTTGTGTGGCGGAGATGTAGGGAGAGCGCCAAGAAAACGTCGGACGAGCTGGTTCTGCACGACCCTGGACTTCCGGCACAGATGTGGACACTTTTAAAGTACGACGGATGGCGGTGGAGTTTGAAATGCAATCTCAATTTACCATGTCCTCACCGACGCTGCAGCGGCCCGGTGTCGTCGGCTCTTGCCGGCCGACTGTGCAGCACCCTTGCCACTGCCAGGGCCTGGAATCTCTTCGTGTGGTCCATCGTCAGCACTGTGAGCGGAGCTCCTTGCGCCAGTACCTCCTTCGGCCCGTCGTCCATCAGTCCATTCGGTCTGCCGTCGGTCTGTCCCGGCGCGTGGCCTGCGTGGCCTGCGTGGCCTGTTTGGCCTTCCTCTTCCCTCTTGTTGCTGTTGTTGTTGTTGTTGTGGTGGTGTTGGTCGCTGTTGTCGTGGAAGCTGAAACGGAATCCCCGCGTTGGTCTTGGTTGGGGTCTTCGTCTCCGACTTCATCGCTGTTTACATCATCAGTGCGAGTGCCAGGTTCGGTGCCAAATGGCCTGCGCTCTCGTCCCGCTCGCAGCTCTGCACGTACCCAGTCCGCCTCCGTGTGCATGTCCTGCAGCACCTCCATCGACGTCTTGACGTAATCGCCAGGGTCTGTGCCCAAATCGCCCCCCAGCTCGATGCCCTCGTCTTCGCCCACGTCTGCACCTGGACCTGTGTATACCTTGCCAGCTCGCTTCGCCGCCTCTTTGGCTTTGGCAATGGCACGTTCTGCTTTCGACAGGCTCTTGGGGTTGAGGCTCACGTGCGGCGCATCCATCTCTGCTCCGTCCTCACCGGCGTCTCCCTCCTCCTTTTGGTCCTTGCCGTCCTTGCCGTTCTTGTGGGATTTGCGAGGCTGTCGCGGTAGTCGATCGCCACCGAGCTTGCTCTTGCGACCCGATGTTTTGACGCCAATGTCCTTGGCAGGCGGTCGCAGACTCTCGTGCTTGACCGGTCGCAGGCCATAGATGCGGTAGAGCTCCAGCACGGCCTGCTCCTTGTCCTTGGCCTCGATCATCAGAAACGCGTCGGCGGGCAGGTCGGGTGGCAAGAAACCGCACCGGTCCGAATGAGCGCGGCGCTCGCGCAGATTTGAAGCACCCGGCCGTGGCTCGGAAAGGTGGTACTTGGGCGTGATGCCCTTCCTACGCCAGATGGCCTGGATCTCGGGTAGCAGCTCCGCAGGAGGACGCGACGAGGGCCGCAGCAGGTCGTGGTGAAAGTCGAATACGAGCGGGATGTCGAGCTCCTTGCACAGGGGCAGCAGCTCTTCGGCACTCCACGCCATTTCGTCGTTTTCGAGGACCAGTCGATCCTTGACATTCTGCGGCAGACGGGTGGTGTAGGTGTGGCGCATGCGGTCGAGTGTTGCCTGTCGATCTCCAAAAGTACCGCCACCGTGGATGATCATGACCGAGTCTCTGCCCATTCCCATTCGATCCAGCATCTCGCAGTGCGTAGTCAGGTCGCGGATGCTGTTCTCGATCACCTCGGTGCGTGGACTGCCGAGCTGGGTGAACTGACCTGGGTGCATGGTGAGGCGATGTCCGAGCCGCTTGGCCAGGTCGCCGGCAGCTCGAAGCTCCTTTTCGGCATACTCGAGCGAGTAGCCATACTTTTCGTGCGATGCAAAGGGAAACACCTCGGACGAGAGTCGCATGAAGCGAATTCCATTCTCCTCGTTCCACAGCATCATGGGGATCATGTCTCGAGCATTGAGTCTGCCCAGCTCCTTGATGTAGTCGGGTCCCTGCTCGTCCATGGTCTTGATTCTTGCGGTACGGCTGGAAAAGATGGGCGGATCCTCCCATCGCAGTACCGTGTTGAGACACGCGTATCCCAGCTCGCCGCGAAATCCGTGCTTGCGCTCCTCTCGCTTCTCAGCTGGCCCTTCCAGACGAAAGTCGCGCTGTGGCACGTCGGGAATGTCGTATGCAATGTCCTTCTTTTTGCGTTTCGCCAGTCTTCGTCCGTTTTTGTCACGCTTGACAGCGTCGCCCTCCTCGTCCACCTCGACCTCGTACTGCTCGCCATGCACGTTGGTGCGCGTCTCAAAGTGGGTGGGCGCTTCGACCTTTTCTTTCTTTTCCTTTTTCTTCTTTGGTTGTGAGTCCTCTGTCTTGGCCTCGGCGGCTGTGCTGGCTTTGCCTTTTATATTCGCCTTTTTGTTGGCTGTCCCTCTTCTTTTTGGCTTTTCGTCCTCGGATGAGACTGAAGACAGACTGCTTGCGCTGCTGTAATTGTCCTTTCTCGCTTCTTCGCTCTTGACCTCTTTCACGATACCAGCGGCCACTTTTCTGGATATCGATCGAGTACCATTCTGGGCTGGGGAGGCGTGGTCAGTACCGTTGCTGATCTTTATGCCGTTGAGGGGATTTGCGAGCTGCTGAGGCTGCCGAGCAGCTCTGCGTGGGCGTTTGGAAAGAGGTGGGGATGAAAGCTGGGGAGCGTCTTCCTCGTCGTCTTCGCGGTAGCTGATTGACGCCGCAGCAGAGGTCCGTGCACTTCGTCGTGCCATGATGGAGACTGGAGCAAGATGTGGAAGATACGGAAGCTGGCGAGTGCGCAGCAGTGGCACACTGATCAACGGTCTTGACGCGTTGGATTGAGGCCGAGAGGTGATCAACAGCGAGCGCACCAAGGATGCGAAGAGCATGTAGGGGTATGTGTGTGTGTCCGTCTTCTAGATAGAGCGAAATGTGCAAGTATGGATATCCTGCAGTGCAACGCGGGCTGTCAATGTATCGAGATGGTGCTAGGGTCGAGACGCAACGAGGAAGGGTGTGGCAAAGAGCTACGGTACAGTAGTGGTCTTTGAACGGGTTGAGAAGAAATCGGTCAATTCCGATGTGATAGGCACGGCATGGCACGGCGCGGCACGGCATGGCATTGTGGAGTGAATATGACGCGGTGAATGGGTGCTTCTTTAGAGGTGGGAGGTACAGTACAGTACAGTACATGAATGCGAGACGTCTCAGTCATGGATGGCGGTCAGACAGCCAAGGTACATGGCTGATGCTGACTTGCTCTACAGAGTACCACTACAATACGGTACAGTACAGTACAGTATAGTAGAGTACAGTATGACGGGGCGTATGAGCGTGTCCGCGAATTCTGACACTTGGGCTGCAGATGGATGGGGTCCAAAGGCGTGTACGGTGAGCTCATTGAGCATTGTCCCTCGCTCTCTCACTCTCTCACTCTTTTCCCTTTCTCTTTCAGTTGTGAGGCTATTTTGTTCTCTCTTGTGAAGCCAGACAAAAAAGAGAAAATTCAAATCGGGAGATCTGAATCGGGCGTGGTTATCTAAGATGGCGTCGTTTGTGTGTGTGGAGGAAAAAGAGGTGCGTACTGTACTGTACTGTACTGTACTGTACTGTACCGTATATGGTTGGTTGGTTGGTTGGTTGCTCGGTTGCATGCTTAGCTGACAAAATGCTTGCGCACGGCCAGTTGGGCCGCCATTTAAACAATAACGTAAAATAGTCAATAATGAATGGCCAGTACCCTAGCAAGGACAGCAGAGTACTGTACTGTAGTACATCATGTACGAAATATATGAATGAATGGCAGAGCTTCGCAAAGCTGAACTGTACAGTACGCTACAGTACAGCAACTCGCATGACAAGCGTCAAGCCCCCGCTTCACGTCAGCTGAACACCATCGTATTCTCTCCTACCACCAGAAACACATCAACCAGTCTTTGATCTGGAATCTCTACTCGCCACGACAGACGCGGAATCAGCAACGTTTTCCCATCCTTTGGGGCACAATCGCCGACCCTCGCAAATTGACATATCGGACAAGAATCCGTACACCACAGTCGCGGATCAGTACTGCAAGCATGGTGGCGCCAGCATCGATTGCAGCAAGGGCGAGCGCAGCCCGTGGCTCGTCACGTATTGCTACCGTCTCTTCCAGACCATGCCTCTCTCCATCGATCCGCACCAGCCGCGCATTGCACACAGCAAGGGACTCCCGCGCCTCGCCATCGTCTTCAACAGCAGCAGCATCGTCTTCGTATCGCCACCAATCCTCCTCCCGATCCGGTGCAGCATGGACCTCGGCTGCCATTGCTACGGGTGCCATCCTCACTTCCTGGTATCTTTCGTCGCCCCTGCACAACGATGTAGCTCCGTCCGTGGCTACAGAGGCCGACATCACTGCCACCACCCTCTCCCAGCAGGATCAGATGCGACAGCGTGCAAAGCTCCAGGGTGTCTACGCCTGGGGTTCCAACCGATACAATGTCGTCGCACCCGACGCTCCCTCGGTCACCCTCGTTCGCTCGCCTCGCTCCATCCCCTTCTTTGACGGTGTAGCTCTCCGCGACATCAATCTCCAGGAGAAGCACGGCGTAGCAGTCGACGCCAACGGCGATGTCTACCAGTGGGGCCTCGGCTTCTTCGATCCGACCGTACGCGAAATGACCGCCATCGAGGATGTTCCTCTGGGCCGTCGACGTGAGCGAAACTCGGCAAACCAGCAGGCTCCGCTCGGCAGCCTGGCCAGCCAGGTGCTCAACCCGGTCAAGACGCTCACGGGCAAGAACATCATCAAGGTCGAGGCGACCGAGGACAAGGTATTTGCACTCTCCAAGGACGGCCACGTCTATGTCTTTTCGGCCGTGCAACAGCTCCAGTCGCCGCCCGCGTCGGCTGCATGGTCTGCCAACCCGTTCACCCTTTTCAATGCCTTTGCCAGCTCCACCATCGACCACGAGGTGCTCAAGCCCGCTCCCTCGGCTCGTTTCGGCACCAAGGAAAAGATCCACGATATTGTGGCAGGCAACCACCACCTGCTGGCCGTCTCCAACAAGGGCCGCACCTTCTCTACGCCCATCAGCGAAGACGGCAACAACTTTGGACAGCTCGGCTCTCGCCGTGTGCTGCTCAACACGCTCAAGACGCCCGATAGCAAGCCAGGCCATGTCGATGCGATTCTGGAGCCCAGGATGTTTAGCGAGCTCGACGATCCCAACGGTCGTCCCGTTGCCTCGCTCATGCCCTCCAACGCGCTGCCACCCGTCTCGACCGAATCGGGACGCACCTCGAAGCCCACCTCGTCGGGCGAGAGTGCGGCAGTGCCGTCGGTACAGACCAGTACAGACCATGCACCGCCACCCATGCCCCTCACCGAGCCATCCGCAAGCATCCGCTGGTGTACCACGCTGCACGAGATTCCAGCTCTGCGCAACATCAACGTCGTCCAGCTTGCTGCCGGATCAGAACACTCGCTGGCACGCACCTGGGACGGCAAGGTGCTGGCGTGGGGACGCCACACGCACGGCCAGTGTGGGTTGGGTATCAACTTTAGCATGGAGGCAGTGCCGGTGCCGACCGAGGTGGTGCTGAGCAAGTCGTTTAGCAACAGCTCTACCGACATCCGGGCATCCTCGATCGCAGCCGGTGCCGACAACTCGTTCTTCATGACGACGAGACGCGATGCTAGCGGCCTCGGCAACGGTCTCAAGATCGACCTGCTTGCAGTGGGCAAGGGACAGTGGGGAACGTTGGGCAACGCAATGTGGAGCCAGGTGGCTGCTCAGCCGGGACGTGTCAAGACCGTCTCGGGTCTCATGGAGTACTCGGAGGCATCGGGCCAGACACATCCCGTGCCCATCTACTCGATGAGCGTCGGCAAGCCGGGCCATGTTGCACTCGTGCTCGACACCGTCGACGTGGCCGACCACCTGGCGTTTGGTCGCGACGTGATGGTGTGGGGTCACAACGCCGCCTTCCAGCTCGGCACCACCAAGCGCTCCAATCTCGCGGTTCCGCAGCATCTCAAGCCGCTCCCTCCCCTCACCACCACGCCGGGCGCCGGCATCGTCTCTGAACTCGACGGTCTCAGCCCCAAGCCTCTCCCCCTGGCACCCGCCCCCACTGGACATGTAGATGCAAAGCTGCGCGAAGCCGACATCAACTCTGGTGCTCTCACCCACATGCCCCACAATCGCCTTCAGCTCGCCTCGAAAACGCGCGCCGACACCCGCCTGCCCCCACAGACCCCGACTGCATCCAACACCGAAAAGCCAAAGACGAAAAAGAACCTCACCGTCGAGGAGAGCATCAAGGCCGGCACCGTTTCGACTGTTGTATTTTGGAAGATTCAGGCGTGAACAACGGCACAAAAATTAAATTTAAATACAAAGCCTTCAATTCCACGAGAACATGTACTCTGGCTCTCTTGCCGCCATCGAAAGTCTGACCTTGAATGTAGATCTGTATTGTAATCTGGCGCCCATCGTATAATGTATTCTTAATGTGTGTGTATGTGAAAATGCCAGTGACACCGTCGGAATATTGTACGGACGATGGAACGACAACAGTGACAATATATTGGTGAGAATTAAAGTGGTGTCTATTTTCTCGAGGAATTTTGGTCGACATTTTGGTTAATTGCCATTCTGATTAATTTAGTTGGCGAGGTGGCGGCGGCGGCGGTTGGTTTGAAGTGAGTGTGAGTTGTATGTGTGAGTGTGTGTTTGTGTGTGTTCTCAGGGTCTGCATGCATGATCCAATTTCCAAGATCAACACACACAAAACATGCATCACTTCTTTACCTTCCCGCATTCTTCTTTAACAGAGTGACATTCGACCATCACCAGCTTTTGGCTTCTTGGCCAAGTAGCCTTTCGCGCATCGACTGCACGACCATGCGATTGCACTGAAACCCTCTCCTACCACCCTTATCGTCCTTGCCGATATCGCGGCAGAATGGCAGCGACGGCGCGGCGTCGTCCCATCTCGCCCTCGCCGGTTGGGTCTCCAACACCTTCGGCCGTGTCGCTACTGGCGACCGGCGCCAATCGAGGAGCAAATCGCGATGGTAGCTCTGCGGGTGCGAGCTATCCAGGCACAACCACCAACGCACTTAGGTCGACGGGTCGCATCGATGCCGCTTCGCCGCTCAGCGCTTCACACGCCTCACTGATCACCGAACAGGCTCAGGCGACGCTATCAACGCGCCCGATACCGCCCCTGGAGTACCGCCCCGCCAGCTCAGAACAGTCCAGAGGCGCCAATACTACAGCCTATACCAACGCCAACGCCCACAGATCTTCTCCTCAGCTCAACGTCAGCAGCAACGACCACGTAAAGGACTGGGCACAGACACGTCCGGCTGCTTCCAGATCAGCGACGAATACCAGTCTGAACACCACCGCAACGACAACAGCAGCAACGACAAAACGGACAAAGACAACGTCAACAACAACAGCAACAATAGCAAGCGCGAGCAACGCACGAACCAAGACGTCGATGGCAGACTCGACGTCCCTGTCAGAAGACAGGGCCGCAGAGCGGGCATTCTACCGCCGCATCCTGTTTCAGAATTTTGCGCCCAGCCAAGAGGTGCCACAGATCACGCCGGATGCGAGTCTCGACCACGAGATCTACCTTCTCCTGGCATACCTGCTGCGGGAGACGGTCCTGCCGTGGTACAGCAAGCTCACGCCCGATCGCGAGCTGCTGACGCAGATCGTCAACATCATTGTCGACATCGTACACACGCTGTTGCAGCGGCTTTCGACAACGCAGAACCCGGCAGATCCGCCGCTCGCTTCGATACATCGCCTGCTCTCGCTGGAGCTGCCTCTCATCCTCCAGCAGCATTATGTCGACTTTCGACAGGCGCAGCACAAGGCCGGCAGTGTCTGGGCGCCGCTCGTTTCGGGTAACGAGGCGGTGGGGACGCGAGGAGATCGGGCTTCTTCTCCTCTTTTCGAACGAGATCTGATTCCAGGGAATAGAGAGGATACGGACACGGACACAAACGACGGCCTGGCGCGTGCCATCGAGACAGCATGGCGAAACGAACGGATCACATCACCACGAACGGTAGCGCAGCTCTTCCACTCGTCGTCACCACACCCGGGAATCCACACAGACGACCTCGGGCTGGACGGCAGGATCGAGCTCGACTACCTCCGCATCGCGGTGCTGGCGCTTCTCTCGTCCGTGCTCCCCGCAGACGAGTTTGCTCCGGACACGGAAAAGTTTGTCGTGCGCGATGTGCTGGTTACTGTGCTGCGTGGGGCGTTGGGGAAGCCTACGCGCCCGTGGTTTGTCGTGCAGAGCCTCAACAAGGTGCTTGATGCCACCGGGTGGTGTGAGGCTCCTCTGGGGTGTGTGCCGCCGCCGGCGGGGGGCTTGGCGTCCGACTCTTTCCCCCGTGCGGGTACGGGTGCAGCTGCTAGATCCGAGACGCGAACCTCGTTTGCCGTGCACCTCGCCAACCTGCCAGCACTGTTGCTGAGGCTGTGGACTTTTCTCGTGCTCAGAGTTCTGCCCTTTCTCGTACGCGCGTATCTGGATCTGTTCAACGTCCACAGAGCCAATCGACGACGCTTCCCGAGCGAGACGGGATCCGGTACCAACAACCAGCCAGGCAGCAGTACGGGGGGCTATGGATCGAGCATGTCCCGTTCCGTCTCGGTGGGCAGTCTGAGCGAGAAGCGCATGCACGGCCGGTTTCCATCCCACCGTTTCGACACGCATCTCTCTGCTGCCGGAGCGACACCGCTGAACTCCAAGCCCAACCGGAGTCAGGAAGACGAGGAGGCGGAAGCCAAACGCGAGCTCGAGCGGATTCGCGAGGAGGAAGAGGACCACGACGGCGACGATGAGACTGCGGCGCTGTCTTTGGATGGTGACTCGGGTCTTTCTGCTCGCTATCCGTATGTAGCCAGCTGGCTGGGGCTTGTAGAAGAAGCGATCGAGACACGCACCCGGACCCTGCTGAGCAGTGTATTCGCGATCGTCAAGGTGGGACTGGCGATCGGCGGGTTTGACTGGAAGACCGACTTGGTCGTCATGTCTGCTGTTCTCCACAAAGCCACTGATCCAGTCGCTATCGCAAAACACGTGCGCTTGGTTAGGAAGATCCTGCTCCCCAACGGACACTTGTCGCCACCGGTGCCAGACCCGTCCCCAGAAACCCAGGATCGGGAATACAAACGCCTCCGTGCGAGACTACTCGCCGGCACACCCGCTGTCGTTCGAAGGGCAGTGTGGGGGCGAGATGCAGAGACACAGTTTGCGGGACTCTCCAGATGGCTGGAGCCGGTGTGTTCGCCTCAGGCTGCCGGGCCCAATACGCTGCTTGGCATTCTTGTGCTCGAGAGACTCATTGCTGTGCTCTGTCCGGATCTCGTCGAGTCGTCCTAGCTTCCCCCATTCCTGCCTCGCAGTCTCGTGCTTTCTTCCCACCCCTTTCTTTTTCGATAGCCTCAATAGACAGACGCAACGCTTACACGCTCAAGATCACGAAATACATATACCCCTCCCAATGCACGAGTTTGTCGTTTGTTGATGCTGGGATCTGTGTATACTACTAGTGAGGTGCAGTCGGGTAGTGGCGAGGGAATGATCTCTCAGTCTAACACCGACTGTGACACACCGTGGAATCCGTGCAACACTAATGCGTGTAATGGCTCCGTTCCGATTGGCCGCTGCTACGGGGCGGATGCCTGCGCTTTCACGCAACTATTCAATTCAGTTCAGAATGAATAAATGCATGAGACTGCGCGAAATCCGAACGAAGCCAAGTGTTAGGCCATTCTGCTGCTACTCCCTTTGTTGAAAAAGAAATCCGCTCTAGACCGACCGACCGAGCAGCAGAGGCGCGGCAGATGGTTCGGATGATGTAATCGCTTCCCGCTCTCCCAACTACTGTACTTTATACAGAGTACCTTGGTCTTGGACGTGAAGAGGCCACACACGCGCTGGACGCTGATTGTGCGACTATTCTCTATTTTGGAGGCAGGCACAAGCTAGAGTTAGGACATGGATAGTACAGTGGACTGTACACACACGAGTGCAGAGTCGAATCGAGACTCGTCTGGGAGGATGTGAATGATGTGCGCGCCCTGGTTGTCGCTGGGTTGCAGGACAAGTGTGGTAGGAGGGAATACAGTAATGGTTAATGGTACCGGCAAACACTTGCTGCGATGCCACCGGTCCCTCGGACTCGAGACTAGCCGAGTTGGTGGAATTACTGTTCTGCAATTTGTAGATTTGATTATTGGATTATTTGTTTGAAGCCACAACATTTTCGTGAATAAATCCATAAATATCATTCCATGTTGCATTGGTTGGCTGCTCTTTCGCCTCTTTCGTGAATGGAGCTTTCTCGAAAATTACACATAAAATAGGAAAATAATTAAAAAAACAGGACTCCACTGCTGAGAGGTGCTGGGCTGTACTGTAGGGATGACGATTTCACATGGCAAGCGATCTGGCAGCAGCGCGACAGTCAAAAAGGTGCGTGTGTCGCAGCCATGGCGAGCCCATTTCGGCAACCGCACATCCGCCCAATGCCTCTCTCTCTCTCCGTCGCTCGCTCCGGCCGTGGGTAAGACATGCTACATACTGTACAATACAGTAGGGCAGGGCCAAGGGATCGACCATTCAGATTGCTGGCATATCACAGAGCACCATGTACAGTACTGTACTCGCTGTAGCTGGAGCGGAGTGAGCAGTAGTGTGTACTGTAGTGGGACAGGATTCTGCCCGATTCCACACGACCTCTGCCAGGGCCCAGAGCAGGCTTCTGTACTGTACTGTACTGTACTGTGCAGTTCAATCTGGTGGTGGTGGCAACTGAGCCCTTGCCCACCCCCGCAATTGTCTGCAGTGTGTCCGTAAATCCGCCCGAAGTATCAACTCCAGTCTCCGTGTTACTGTGCTGTACTGCTGTATGTCAGGCTAGAGATTTTTCCAACTTTCTCTTCCTCTTCATCCATTAATTGTATCCTAGCCGATTCCTTCCCTCTGACCTCTCACCAACATCCCATTGCTCAACAACAGCAGCAGCAGCATCTGCATACTTCATCAACATGTCGAACCAGGGCGACTACGACACCGTCAAGAAGGACATTATCGCCGTCCTCAAGCAGCCCGACTACGACGATGGCTCGGCTGGTCCCGTCCTCGTCCGTCTTGCGTGGCACGCTAGGTAAGTCACATCAATCCCCATTCCCATCTCCATCGAGGAGGTCTCCATCACCTCTTTTTCCTCGGTTTCGGTTCGACTGTTCTGTGTAGCGAGTGATACTGACCTTTGTGCATTGCGTCTTGCCATTTCCATCCCGCCCTACTTCCTTCCACCCCTTCTCGCCAACAGTGGCACCTACTGCAAGCAGAGCGACACTGGCGGATCCAACGGTGCAGGCATGCGATACGAGGCCGAGGGAGGCGACCCTGCCAATGCCGGTCTGCAGCACGCACGAGTGTTTTTGGAGCCCATCAAGAAGAAGCACCCGTGGATCACGTATGCCGACCTGTGGACATTGGCGGGCGTGGTAGCCATCAAGCAGATGGGCGGGCCCGAGATCCAGTGGAAGCCCGGACGCACCGACTTTGCCGATGACTCTCGACTTCCCCCTCGTGGTCGACTGCCCGATGGTGCTCAGGGTGCCGATCACCTCCGTCACATTTTCTACCGAATGGGCTTCAACGATCAGGAGATTGTTGCTCTGTCGGGCGCACACAACCTCGGACGATGCCATGCGGACCGCTCTGGATTCTCGGGCCCCTGGGTCAACTCGCCAACGCGCTTCTCGAACCAGTACTACAAGCTGCTGCTGAAGCTCAAGTGGTCGCCCAAGAAGTGGGATGGCAACTTCCAGTACGCAGCCAAGGCCCCCGGTGCCGACGACGACGACGAGGAACTCATGATGCTCCCCACCGACTACTCGCTCATCCAGGACGCTGCGTTCAAACCCTGGGTCGAGAAATACGCCGACGACGCCGACCTCTTTTTCAAAGACTTTGCCGCCGTCTTCGCAAAGCTCATCGAACTCGGCGTCTACCGCGACGAGTCGGGCGTTGCACGCGCCGACAAGATGAAGGTCGCACAGGCCGAGTACAAGTCGGCCCCGCAGAAGAGCATGGAGCCCGGCGCACCCGGTGCGGGCAAGGACGGCGAAGCTGATCCCCTCGCCCAACAAAACAAGCGCGCACATGCAAAGGCCAAGCTCTAAGTACCTACGCCTCCTTTCTCCCATCACTCCTTGTTTCTTCCCTACTTTTAACTGTTGACCCACGTTTGGCGCCGTTGATATTATCCGCCGAAAAAGCACTCTAATTTCACATAGATTTTCACCCCTGTCTCTTTTTTTGTAATGTGTGTCGCCGTGCGAGAGAGAGAGAGAGAGAGGGTGTGTGTGGGTATTGACTACGATTACTAATACAGGTGTGTGTGTGGTTTGTCGGAACGGTGCGCGTGATATACAGCGCAGGAAGGTTGGATTTTGCTGTGTGCTCGATCGACTCTGTGCCATTCTTTTGCGAGAAAGGAGGTGAGAAGGAAGCGTGGAAGAGGGTTAATGGAGGTTGGAGATTGGAGATTGGGCTACCAGTCGTCCAGAACGGGGATTGCATCGGGGACGGCAATGCCGCGGGATCGATAAGCCGTTGCTATCTGGTCCGGGCTTGGATCTTGGGGTGGTACATGCGCTTGTGCTGGCGTTGACATTGACGTTGGTTTCTGCTTCTCCTGCTGTTCATTCGAACCGATGTCGGTGCCGGTGCCGGTGGCTATGCCGATGCCATGGCCAGGGATGGAACAGTCAAGCGGCCAAGTACCGTCATTATGCCACTCGGATTTGAGGATGGGGATGACGAGGGAGAGGGGCAGACCTCGATGTCGGCCAGCGCCCGCTCCGACGCGTTTGCCGGAATCAAGGGCGGTCTTGACGCCCCGCAGTCTGGGCCAGGACTGCTGCAGCAGGCGAGGATCGGCACGCACACGGGTAAGCAGCGCCGCGAGTGATCCGAGCTGCGTTCGGAACGCCGGTGTTGCGTCTGCTGCGTATGCGAACCGTGTCGAGGGGGCGGTGCAGCCTACATCGGAACCGGAACCGGAACCGGAGCTTTGAGGTTGAGCTACAGACACAGTCAGAGATGGCTCCTGGTGCTGGTAGGGCTGCTCAAGAGGCTGCCCTTGCCCTTGCCCTTGCCCTTGCCCACGTCCATGCTGGTGGTCGTCTGGCTTGCCATCCGTGTCGACCCCTGACATGCCCATCAAGCCGCTTTCACTGCACATCCGGCTTTTAGGAAGATGGTCTCCTCTTGGGCTGCCATACCAGGAGAGCCCCTTGGTCAGAATCTAGCCTACGAGCTCGACATGCTAAACCTCGAGTCTCTGCGTACACGCTTGATGATGCAGTGCAGTCCTCGGTAGCTACAGGACCGATATTGCTTTCTTGTAATGTCTATCGTTTCTTCCAACCCTAAGTTGGGTTGACAGGACCCTGTTGCTGCTGCGAGCTTGGATTGGCGAGATGGGGAGGGTCGGAAGTGGTTTTAATGGCGGGGTTGGAAGGAAGATCTTGAGCATGACTTTCCAAAAAAAATAGAAGAGAGAGAAAGCTTCGGAACCCGGGAAACCCTTTTATCCTTGTCTTTGATGGGGAGCGTTGCAATCTGACAGCTGTGGGGAGCAAAATGAAGAGGATCTGACATTTGTTCCCTTCATTTCTTGACAATTTATTCGCGACGGCGGCCTTGACCTTTCTGTAACAGGGAGGGATTGTACTTGTGCGTGTGTAGGGATGTGGGAAATTGCAACCCAAACGCAAACGCGTAACTACAGTACACTGTACTGAAACGCCAATAAAAGAAATAAAAAAGGAACTGTCAAACTTGGCGCCCCGACCCCCGCGAGACACACACACACACACCCAAAGCGCCAATGGAGGAACTCAGGGGTTTCCCATGCATGGACCCCTTTCTCTGACCCTGCCTTGCATCCCTCCCCTTTGCCAACACAGAGAGAGAGAGAGAGAGACATACACACATACATATGCACTTACTCCCTGTGGCTTTTGTGCGGTGTATGTCGCCCTTCTATTCAGCTTCTTTTCGCGGTGCCATTCTAAGTCGGCGGGGCGCAAAAACAAAAAAATAAAAATCAAGCCCAAGGTACAGTTGGACGTGGCAGGAGGAGGGAATGCTGAAGAGTCGTGTCTTGGATCGCGCGCCTTCCCGCCAGCCTGTATCACTCTTTTTTCCCGCCATCTTTTGGACCTTCTATTCTAATGAGCTTGACATGCATGGCCTGCAGTCCGACTCGGTACAGTACTGTATACGGGTCAAAGTGGCAATTCAATGCAGTGGTGCTTCGGCTTTTCTTGCTGCTGTAGAGGACCCAGCTCGGAAGAAGAGGAGGAGGAGCAAGTGCAAGACTCGCGGCGTTACCAAATGCCCCCAGAAGCGACTTTGTGCAGCAAGTCTCCCACCATAGCCCCTGTGAGAGGCTTCCGAACATGCATGCTCTGCTCCTCCGCTGTGCTGTCTGCCTTAATGCTCCTTGCTTCTCGCTTCCTGCTTTTGTGTCCTCTAGCCCGTCTGTGCCACTGCAGAACTATTGCATGCCGGAGAGTCGAGGCTGCTGTGCGTCTTTGCCTTTCTGTTTCGAGGCCGGGCGCGTATGTGAGTGCAAGTCTGTCGTGTACATCGCCTCGCCTGCTTGCTGAGTGTATGGGAGCTACAGTGTCGTCTCCTGTCAGCTCAGCTCTGTGCACTACATTGTCACGACCGACGATACACTCTGATCCTCTTTACACCATCACGACCACAAACGACCGACTGCGTCTGTAACGAGATCTCTTTACCCTCGTGCCTTGCTTCTTTCGTGTCGGCAATACTTTACGACCTTTTACGACCAGCTTTACGGCCACCTCTTGAAATCGAATTTGCCCGTTACCTTGTGATCCATCTATTCGACCCCTTTTGCCCCTCTGCCCTTAGAAAGACAAGATGCGAGCCTTCCGATCCAGACTTGCCATCTTCTTGCTGGTGGTAGCATTGGCGGCTTCGGCAATTGTTGCAGTGCCCGTGGGAGAAGTGAAGCGCAGATCACCATCTCCTTTGCCGACTGTGGCGCCTCGAATGCCGCCATCTTCCCGTTCGACGCCCGACGAGGTGTATGCCTTTTACTCTCCTCGTGATGCATCTCCGAAAGTGGTTGGATGGGACAGCTCGGGCTACGACGGCCTGGAACGACGACAGGCACGCCAGGCAACACCAGTGTCGAAACGCCAGGACACGCCCGCGCTGCCACTCGCATCCTACGGCCCACCCAAGTTCCCGGCCGACATCCCATCGTGCCCCAAGTGCGAGGCCGACTACGGATCGCTGTCCAACTGCATGGGCGCCGCGTCGGTGTTTGCCAACGCCACCTCGATCTTCAACAACCCCATGGCGTATATCAATGTCATCCGCTGTGCGTGTACCGACACCTTCCAGTCCGTGTTCCCGCAGTGTGTAGACTGCTTCCAGAACACGGACCAGTGCTACTACCTCGGCACGGACCCGCAGGGCACCGGCGCCGGCAACATCGTCTCCAACATCAGAAACATCTGCGGCCTCGGCTCGGCCCTCCTTGGCGGCGTCGCGACGGCAAACACAAACGTGGGGTCCGTCATCCCCTCCAATCCAGGCTCGTATACCGACGTGTCCTCCACAGGCGCCGGTTACAAGGACCAGTCGACCGGCGCCATCTTCCAGTCCTCTGCCCAGCCGGCGTTCCTTCCACGTCTCGACACGTTTGCCCTCCTCGCCATCTCGGCTACGTCGATGGCAGTCTTGGCAGGCGCAGCAAGAATCTTTTACTAATGACCTCCGCCAGCGTCTCCCACTTCCTCGCCCGACTCTTTCATGGACACTCCCCGTGGCCGCTTTCGAGAATCGGTCGTTCTGTATACCTTTGCTTATTGATTCATCTGGCCAACGACTCTGCTACGATTATTAATGAGATATTTGCATGTACACCATGTAGGGTAGCACTGTGCCCGTCTGTCGGTCTTTGCCTCTATCGCAATGGACGTGTGTGGTGGCGTCGATCGGCCCACCATCGGGGACAAGATGAGCAGTGCAGACGGGGTCCAAGTGTTAGAGTACGATCTTTAACGGGGGTGTGTTGCCGAGATCTCTCTTCCGTGCATCGTTCGGGACTTGCTCACTGGGCTCCCATGTGACATTTCCATGCAAAGCGAAAACACTCAAGGTCTCCTGCCGTCGCGCTCGGATCGGACAAAGCAGAGGAATGTCCCTTGGGGGTGTCTGCAGTGTCCGTTATTTCCAGTTTGACTGTTCAAGAGTACGGCATAGTAGATACATGGGTTTTGAAAGCAAGTCTGGCTATCGACTACAGTACTGTACTGCCTGGTTCGAAAAAAAAAAAAAAGAAGAAAAAAACGATGCGGGTTTCATGCTCATGCTGGATGATGTAGAGATCATCGCCCGGCCCTTGTTGAGTGAGGGACACCACCTCAGCCACCGAGGCACAACGCGTCGACGTCTCGCTTCGATCTGGAAACTCGAAACCCAGAATCGAAACTTTTAAGAGAAAAAAAAAAAAAACTAAACTAAACAAATCAATTAATACATGGATTTCTTTCTACAGTAACCGATGAATCTCGCCAGATTGGCACTATGCAGCACTTTTCCACACGTTTCAAAAAAAGCACTTTGTTGCGGTACCAAAGGCGTAGGTAGATCTGCCGAATCGGAAGTGGAAACTCGCGCCTTTTCGGATGCTCGCTCTTGCCTCCTCACTACCCCAGCTTTGGCAGGGCTGACAACTTCGAGAGACTGAGAGGATGTGGCTCGCTTGCGACGTCTACAGGCCCAGGCGTGGATGGGGCTCTAATGAAGCTGCTGCTGGAATGGCAAGCATGTGGATCAGATCCACGTAGAGTACCTGACGAGCATCAAGTGGCAGGCCACGCCAGCCGGGATGAACACAGAAAAAATAAAAAAAATAAAAATAAAATGAAACAGAGAAGCCGAGCGACAGGCGAAATGAAACGCAGGCAACATGGCGGCGGAATGCTCTGTTGTGGCCAAGTCGGGCTGACTGACTACTGTACTGTCTGGCGTGTTTGTACTCGAGCTCGAGATTCGGACGGCCCAAGGAAGCCACGGATTTCCCACACACCACCAACTTTTTTTTTTCTCCTTCAAGATCAATCCCCGGATCGTAGGCTCTTGCGGGGGGGAGGACGTGTACAATCCGCCAAAGCATAGCGCCACGACGACAGCTGCGACGAGATGACAGCCACACCACCGCTTCCGATTTCGGCACATGCGTCCGGGTTTGGTACGCAGACGCAACGGGGGAGTGTCAATGGCGACGGGTCGGCGGGGGCGTTGAGCATGTCGATCTCCCCGCCTGGCCTGGACGCATCTGCGTTGGCAGCCCTCGATCGGTTCCGAGCCGAAAAGGTCGATGAGGAGGCAAAGCTGATCCGTTTCGCTGCATCTGCCTCTGCTTCCCGGACCGGATCGGCGTCTACTTCCCGCTCTTCCTCCCGAGCAGCTGTTTCTCGACCCGTCGACAAGGGATCGCCCAAGCAGCAGCAGCAGCCTCAGAAAAAGAAGAAGAAGAAAAAGGAACAGAGAGAGCTGACCGAAGAAGAAAAGAAGCTGGAGGAAGAAAAGGCAGAACAGGCACTCTTGGCCGAGATCGAAGCGATCGCGGATCTCGAGCGTCTGAACGGCGTTGCACCGGACTCGGCGGATTCCATGCTGGCCGACATCTCGGGCCTCTCTTCCCGCCTCGTCTCTGCGCAGGTCTCCGACGACGACGACAACGACGACGACCAAGACAGCAACAGGGACACCACGGGGACAGACTGCGTCGCCGCTCCGAACCCCGATCTCGACGTAGACACGTTCCGCAAGACGTTTGGAGAGAGCTGGCAGCTCTCGCAGTTTTGGTACTCGGCCGCATTTGCACGTCGGCTTTCTGAGCACATTTACGAGTTGGGCTGTCGCGTCTCGTCTTCCTCGGGAGCGGGAGCGGGAGTGGGAGGAGAGGATCAACAAGCCAGGAAGGGAGATGCGACGAACGCAAAAGGATGGGCGTCTTTGACAAGGGTTGGCTTTCTCTGCTGTCCTACCGCCTGGGTCGGGTTTGTCCACGCCTATCCCGAGCTGGCTAAGCAGGCGTTTGTGTTTGAAATCGACCAGCGCTTCAAGGCACTCTCCCACGCCTCGTATGTGCACTACAACCTGTACGAGCCGCTCAACCTGCCCACAGATCGGGAGCTGGAAGGAACATTCGACATCCTCGTCGCCGATCCCCCCTTCCTCAACGTCGACACACAGTCCAAAGTCGCAACGACTGCAAAACACCTCGCTCGACGACCCGCATCCTCCCCCAGCAGTCCAACCGACCAGCGCGAGGAACCAGATTGCAAGTTCATCCTCATCACGGGAGACTCGATTGCTCCCGAAGCCAGCAAGATGTACACCGACACCCCGCTCGCCAAAGTGCACGACCTCGAGGTCGAACATCATGGCCTCGCCAATGACTTTGGCGTCTGGCAGAGCGCTTGAGCCTTCCAAATCGAAATTGTTTTGTTTTGAATATTCCCGCCCGTTTGTATCCTTAACGTGTTCATCGCCCTTGCTGTCCCCTCTCTCTCTCTCTAATTGTACTCTATCTATCTATTCGTTTTTCTGCATTTCGCGCAGTCCGTCTGTCTATCTATCCTGGTTGGTTGACAGGTGTGTAGTGTCGTAGTGTTGTACAAGGCCGAGTCGAGTCTATGGCGGGAAGTAAAGAAAAAAAAGACATGAGATGGGCGAATAAAGAGCAAGGGGATAGTGCCAGTGCCGACTATCATCCCTCGATGGCCTGTTTGATGGCCTTTGGATCCAAAAAGTAGCGTGCGTACTTGGGCTCTACAAAGATGGCTCTGCATTCTAGGAGGAGCTGGCCATTTGTGTCGTGGATTGCACCTTTGACTGTGGCTTTTCTGCCTTTGGCTTCGACGAGGCTGGTGGAGATGACGACGTACTGGTTGGCCATGGTTGGTTTGCGGTAGTCGATTTCGAGGCGGGCAGTGACGCCGATTTTGCCGGGGAGGTTGTACATTGCGGTTCGTGCGAGGGCTTCGTCGACGACGGTGGCTAGCATGCCGCCGTGTACGATGCCGTCGTGACCGCAGACGCTGCGGCCGAGATGGAGGACGATGGTTCCGTCGCCTTCTGCGCCGCCAAGTTTCTGGGCACCGAGGGCAGTCTTGGCAAACACGAGCGGTGGGATGGCGATCATGCCAGGGCCTCTGAGGGAGCCGGCGGTGAGGTTGTGCTGTGCCTTTTCACGGCTGTACTTGAGATAGGGACGAGTCATTACGTAGAGATGCGTGTCGGCAGGACCGCCCTCGACGGGAGGACCCGAGGTGGCTACATTGCCTCTGGAAGCAGCAGGTACAGCAACAGAGGTATTGGGATCGAGATCGGTAATGTTTTTGCCGTTGGCACGAAGCACCTCGAGCTCGGCTGCAGAGCCGTGGGCAACCGACTGGGACTTGAGCTGCTGCACGAGGGGGAGTGCATGCATGGCATCTTCGACGGCTCGTGCATTGGCCTCTGCTTCGGGTCCGTCGCTCTTGAGACGTGGGGGTGTGGGTGGCTTGTAGAGAATCTTGAGCACTTCGGGTGGATACAAGGAGCCAACGACGTACGAGGTGATGCCGACGAGGGTGAGTGCGAGTGTCGCTTTTACCAGCCCGGATCCAGCAGCCCTTTGCGGCGGTGATGTCGAGAGCGACCGACGCTGCAGAGTCGAAGCTGGCTGATGAAGTGGCGTCGTGCTGCTAGTATTGCTGTTCGAAGTGGTGAAGGCTGACGAGGACGAGGCTGCCAGAGTGCGGATCGATCTAGAGACAATAGGCCGACTGGGCAGAGCATGCGTGACCGAGGCCAAGCTGCGTAATGTGGTGACCATGTTGTCTGTTTTCTATAGCGCCGACTGGTGGTGGTGGTGGTGGTGATGTGATGGAATGGATACTGTACTGTAGTAGGCTGAGAAGAAGGATTGGAGATAAAGCCGATTGGAATGGGTGTGGTACGGGCAGGATCAAAAGTGCATATTCAAGTTCCGCTCCGACGACGTGAACAAGACACGCACGCACGCACGCACGCACTCCAAGTAGCGGCGAGGGTGTAAAAAAGTGTGTGTGTGTGTGCTTCGGTGTGATTCTTCCTGAGTCAAAAAACAGTCCAGTCCAGTGCAGTACGGTACAGTAGCCGGTTGCTCTTTCTCCGTGTGCTCCGTCTTGTCTCGCGTGGCCGACGGTGGACGCATTCACTTAAATCCATACAGCTAGTACAGTATACAGTACTCACGTATTATTCACTGTTCGCTGTACATTGCACCCTGGCTGAGCCCTTGAGCCCTGCTGCAAATAACAAATCAGCAACATTTATCAATAATTAATTTGTTGTTGAATATTCATGGCTGTGAATTTTTGCACCCTGAACCGGCTCATCTCTTGACCACGCAGTCCTGAGTGAACCAAGCAAGATTTTTTTTTTTGACCCGCTCTGGTCCCGTTCCATGGCCACAATGGACAGAAAGTACCATTAAATTGAGTCACTAGCCATGTGCCACCGCTCTCGACCGGCGAGTTGCCGACTTTTCTCATCAATCGATTAATATTTTATTGATTTTTTTGTTTGTCGCTGTCGTCATGGAATTTGAGCGTTGGCAACACATGTATGGGGCCGCCTTTGCTGTACCGTACCGTACAGTTAGCTTTCGCTTGCGCTTGCTTGTCTCTTCGGCATTTCTCGCTCTTTCATTGCCGGTTGGTGTTGGAGTTGCGACTCTCCCCCTTCGTTTGAGACACGGCTACTGTACACGCACACAGCCTTCGTTTGCACTCGCATTGCAGTCCTCCACTTCAATACCCGATGCCGATGATGCGGGTTGCGTGTAGCCTTCTTCCGTTCTTGCGCAGCGAGCTCGAAGTGCTTCCAAGGCCCAAGGGTGTAACGACGGCTGTTATTGATGCTCGGCATAGGGCAAATCTCGATCGTGTACAAAAAAAAAACCTCCCAAGTGCATCGGCACACTTTAGTCTAACAGTCGAGGCTGGTTGCGTGCTAGTTTTGTTAAATCGTGTTTGTCTCCACATTCACACTTTCTCGCCCAAGACTTGCAGCCAGCAAATGCTGCTGCGTTGCGGTTGCCGTATGTGTGGGCAGTGCGCTGTGCTGTGCTGCGTGTCAGTCATTCACGCTGCCACGCGCGCGGCTTTTGCAGCAAATGACACTCACTCACTACAGTACAGTACTCTACTGTACTGCACCACTGCACTGTCCAGTAACTCTCTCTCCCCCGTACAGTAGAAGCGACCCAAGAGCCTTATTCTCATGTCCGAGGCGAAGCCCGACCAACCTTGTTCTTGTCTGCACCCGCTCAGCGCACTTTGCTCATCTTTCGCTCGTTGTGTATTGGTCACCTTCTCCCCTCGCACTCGTACTCACGCACCGACCACGACAAAACCATGCCAAAGACGTTTACATCCCAACAAGAGTTCCCATACCCGTGGCAGCTCAGTGCTCGAGGTGAGTACTGCCCAAACCCCCCGACATCAGCCCGCTTGGTGCCGAGGCTGACTTGATGCCTTCTTTTCTCTCTCTCTCCCTCTCTCTCTCTCTCTGCTACTCGTCGGCGCTGATGCTATGCTCTGCAGCCGTGTGGAACAAGTATCCGAATCCGCATGCCGAACATGTAGTCTCTGTCGACGTAATTGACCAGAGTTTAGATCGCGAGACGGGCAAGTTGCGAACAGAACGCATCCTGGGCGTTCGTCAGGGCGCTCCCAAATGGGCCGTCAAGGTACTCGGTGCCTCGGAAGACACCTATGTTCGCGAAGTGGTCATGGTCGACCCCTTTTCCCAATCCGTCGAGATGACCTCTACCAATCTCTCTCTCAGCCAGTACATGCTCGTCAAAGAGTACATCACATACACTCCCAAATCTCGTCTTTCTTCCCCATCATCAACGCCACCAACAGCAACAACAGCAACAACAACAACAATCGGGACAAATTCCAACCAAAACCCAAGCGCAACCCACCCCACCTCTCCAACAACCCCAACAAACCTCCCGCACCACACCCACATCCAACACGACGACATCACCATCTTCAACCAAGTCGCAGACATCTCGTGCACCGGTCTCCAGGGCCTCCTCTCCTCCGCTGCCCGAAAAGTCGAGGACTGGTCCTACAGCAGATTCGGCGACAATGCCGCAAAGGGCAGAAATGGTCTCCTTAGCGTCCTTGAAAACATGTATGGCTCTGCCTCCACTTCGTCGTCCACTTCCTAGACTGTGTCCCTTCTACACGCACACACACACGAACACACACACGCACACGCACACACACACACACACACACACACACTCTCTCTCTCTCTCTCTTCTCTTAGTCGTTCCTATGCAGCATCAAAGTCCCCAGCATTCTCTCCACACAAAGATACCAACTTCAACAGTAGCATCTGCATCTCTCTAGCTCTGTTCCAGCTCTGCTTCATCTTATTCCACCGGCAATCAATCGCGAAACGGGTCTTTTCGTTACTCTTTAGACGACAGTGATGGCTGGATTATGGCGGGCGTACAGTAAACAAAGAAACGTGCGAAAAATCGAAACATGCTTCACGAAAAGACGGAGCAGGGACTACAAGAAGCGAAAAAAAAAACATGACGTCGCAACCACCGAGGCAGGGGAGCGGCAAGATCCAGATCAGGGATCAGGGATCAGGCATTAAAGGCGAGCCGGCGTCTTCGATCAAGACGATGGGGGGCGGGAAAGTCTCTCTTGCCAAACGTGTCTTGGTAGATGGATTCGAGGGTGCTGCGGGTTCCGTCGCCTCCGTTTTCGAGGCCCGGAAGGGAGCTGAACTTGGGGATTGGCATGTCCTGTGGGTTTTTGGTGGAGGAAGGTTTGGGTTTGGTTTGGTTAGGGGGGTCTACGGTGCCGATGTCCGTGGATTCAGAAAACTGTTTGGAGGGTTGATCGATGAGGAAGGGGTGCGCCTCGGTGTTGAAGACGTAGTAGTCGAGGTCTGCTGTGCTGGGGTCTGCAAAGATCAGATACAGATACTTGAACGTTTCTGCATACAGGAAGGACTCGGAGTCGTCCAAAAGCTTCGGAGAGGTGGAGTTGACAGGACTGACGGCAGCAAAGGCCGCAGGTGCCTTGCAGTGCTTCTTGATGGCCTTCCATGCCTGCCAAGCCAGGTCTTGATACTGGGTGTCTCCAGTCGTCCGGTATGCGTAAAAGAGACTCTCGATCACCTCGGGTCGAAGAATGTACTGCGTGACCTCAAAGTCGAATCCGTTCTCACGGTAAAAGTCTTGGTCGTTGATGGTCACACCCTGCGTGTTGCCTCCGTTGCCGATAAATACAAACGACTCGGGGCCAAGTCCCGATGGCGAAGCGGTGTACGTGTTGATGCATCCGTCGGTCAGCGCAAGGCCGTACTTGAGGAAGTCGGTATTGCCGACAAGCTGACCACCGAGGATCCAATTACCGCCAGCAAAGCAGCCGAGGTGTGAGAAGCGCGGCAGATTGCCTCCCGACGAGGCAGAGTAGTCGGTCAGGTAGGTGAGCTTCTTGTTGGTCTGTTCCGGCTGCTCGATCAGGTGCTTGATCGAGAACTTGACAGACTTGATCCACGTCGAGAGATAGCCGTTGTCTTCACCAGTCATGTAGGAGTACTTGACCAGATACTCGAAGAAGCTGTCGGATCCACCGCCCCAGGTGACATAGTCGTCTGCGGGCTGCGAGGTAGCCGGGTTGTACACCTGCGGATACAGACCTGGGAATACACCTTTCGAGTTGATGATGGCCTGCATCGCCTTCTTGGCGTAGTTGAGATACTTTGAATCTCCCGAGAACTTAGTGAGACGATCCATCTCAATGATCAGTGTGCCGGCCTCGGCAATGCCTGCAGAGCCAGACGATGTGTCGGGCTTGCCAAAGTTGTTCCAGCGCAGTGTGTTGAAGGGGAGATTATTGTTGCCGACCCAGCCTGTAAGCAGGTGGTCGCCCACTACCTTGGCCTGTTCAACGAGCTTCGGCTCCTTCTTACCACCGAGCTCGTATGCAGAGAGCAGTCCAGCAAGATATCGAATGTTGGTCTCAAACAGCGAGATACTGGCCTGCGAAGTCTGCGTAAAGTCGACCTTCTTCATGTAGTTGACACCATCCTGGTAGAGGTCCATGTGGCCCATCAGGAACGAGGTCGACAGTGAGTCGACAACAGTGGCTCCCCAGCCTCCAAATGGATCTTCGCTGCCCTTTGAAACGGGCAACAGCTCGTCGTGACCCCTAGCATACTTGAGATAGTCCTCGTAGGCGTTGCGGTATGCTGTCTTGATCTCGTCTGCTCGCGACTTTGACTCGGATGATTGTGTGAGTCCCTTCTTCTGGATTGTGGCTGCCTCTGCGTTCCACGGTCCAGACACCGAAAGGAGGCCTACCAATAGGACAAAGAACCGCTTCGATAGCATTTCGTGTCGTTGTTGGCTGCTTTACCAACGAGGCTGGGGCTCAGATGGTTATTGAGATGGAGGCAATCGGCACAAGGTGGTGTTGATGAACGAGACTGGAGACAGAGAGAGAATATATAGAAGAGGAACTCAGGTGGGTACTTGTTCAGAGGTGGGCACACTAGCGATTTCTGACTTCATCGTATCAACACACCGACTTGCAGGCTAGATAGGTGGCTGAAATGAAGTCTGTCTCGCTGGCGGCTAGCAGGGCCAGGATAATTCAGCAAAGAAGCTTTTCAGGACGCCACGTTCGCTTAAGGTGAAAGATCTGCGATGCAGCGGACAGGACGGCAGAGCAGCCGAGCCAAGCTGGGCTGTTCACGGCGAAAGTGTCCATTCTGACAAGGGTCGCTTGACGGACAAGCGAGGCTCAAGCTCTTCATTCTCTATTCTGCTGAACGAGACGAGCCTCGAACGAAGCCCACCTTGGACTTCATTTGGCTTGCAACCTTAGCTTGCGCATCGTTTAGCTGAAAATATTCCTGTCAAGACTGCTTCCTGAGGAGGCTTTAGACCATGAACGAGAACCGGGTAGAGAGGGATCCAGGAGCGTGTTGAAGAGTCGAGTCGAGTTGTTACTGCAGCAAGGCGACTCAGAGATACATAGGTCGGTTCGCGCAAGGGGCCATGTCAAGTGCAGGAGAGCTAAGGCGAGCGCTGGTCGTTGTCGCCAGACGCGAAAGTTGTGGGGCGAGGGTGGCAGATACTGGCTTCATACAGCTCAGCTCACTGATCCCACCTGTTGGCTAGCGATTCATGCATGCAGAGGCTTGCAGCGAGGCCAAAATATATGGATCTGGCTCGCGGCTTTCCTCTGTCAGGACAGGTCCTTTCTCTACACGCTCTAACTTAGCGGGCGCTCAAAGTCCTGTGGCGAATACGCCCTTTGGTCGCTGTACCGGCAAGCATCACACTTGTGGTGACTATGACAGAATTCTTTCAAAGGATTGTCTTCTGTTCAAGCCAGCAAGGATCTACCTGACTGAAAAGAGACAAGAGAGTCAGGAAGAGGTCGGATGTGTTGGTCTCGCATTGCATTGCACGGTACGCGACAGCCCAATTGACACCCGACTGGCTGGTGAGTTGCGCGCCAACTTAATGTGCAGAAAGTACTCTGACTCGGACGCGCATTAGGCCTCTCTCTCTCTCTTTGGCGTCGCCCTTTTTGCATTCTCGCTGGAAAACTCGGTTATGCACGCTAGGAATGCCAGAAATGCACGTCTGTCGATCCTTTTTCCTCGCTTCTCCTCGCTCCTCCTCGCTCCTACACACACGCCAATAACCACTGCCATCCCATATGCTAACATTGGCCCCTCAGCCACCCAGTCTGTGGCCGCCTCTTTGGCGCAGATTTGTCTTACGATATACTGTAGTCTTGGTCATCTTGAAGTCCACACAAACGGTCTTATACAGAACGGTGGCAAATGCAGATCATATTCCTTGTTGCAAGAGAGCGAGGCTCAGTGGTATATAAAGTATTAGAGAAAGGGGAGATTAAAAATATACAAAGCACATAAAGAGCGAGAGTGAGTGAGATAGACATTAACAGTCTAGCAACTCTAGACGTCTAGTGCAATGACAACCACGAAAAGAGTGATGGAGAGCAGCTTCATCAAAGGCGAAGAGAGCAAAATCACGAGCAGCAAAAAGGCGAGAAACTGGGCGTTGGGCATCAACAACTCCACGCTGGGCCCATCGGTGCCTGCGTTTCGCTTTCGGTGCGCCGGATGGACCATCGAGGACCGACGTGAGAGACTGGGCGAGGACACGGCCGAGTTGATGACAGACGAGATCCAGCAGGTAGTTGCCGAGGTCGAGTCATTCATGTCTTCGCCTTCAGTCCAGGTAGTGTCAGAGGAACGGGTTGCGGTGCTGACGCTGCGGCAACCACTGGTGCTGGTCGCATAGCCGCCGTACTGACTACCAGGGCTGGGGCGACCGGCATGGTGACGGCCTTCTTCGCTGTCGGACTTGCTGACTCGTTGACGGAGCTTTCCAAAGAACGGTTGGGCTCGGCGCGAGAATGGCGAGAAGCTTGAACGTCGCGAATGCGAGACATTCAACGGTGTTGAGGCATCCAAGCTAGCCTCCAAGTTCGTGGACCGAGAAAGAGGTCGAGGCAGAGTGAATAGAGGAGGAGAGACGGATCGAGATTCGGAATCGCAAACCACGTAGGGACTTGGGGTGGCTGCTCTTGCATCGGAAGAACTGGTGGAGCTTCTGGAGCCGACCTCCCTCAACACGACTGGCAGCGACGATGGCATTGCCTGGTCTGCGACAGGACGGCCCCCGCTTCACTGTTCCTTGCCCGCCTTGAGTTTGGCGGCATCGACGATCTGATGGGCTGCATCCTGGAACGCCTGGCAGATCTCTTCGGCCAGGTGCTCAAACTCGGGCACATCGTCGCACGACACGGCGAGCGAAAAGTCATTGGCGTACGAGATCATGCCGATGGCCATGGTCGACTTGCCCGGACTCGATGGTGGAAGCACATGGTAGCTGTATGCCTCATGATCGCCGAAGCGCACTGGCTTGGGCGGTCCCGGCACGTTGGTGCAGACGTGGTACTCGCGGAATGCGCGGTAGTAGAACTGACGCAGCAGCGGGTAGTTGGGCAGATACGTGATGCGGCGCTGGCAGAATGCATTGAAGGTCTTGTAAAGCAGCTTGGGGCCGTGCGAACGCTTGATGCGGCCCATCTCGCGGTGCACCTGCGACAGCTGCGCTTCAAAGTCGGGGTTCTTCTCCTCCTCGAAGCGGAACCAGGCGATGGAACCGGTGGTTGCATTGCTCAGCGACCAGTCGCCCTTTGGTCGCACCGAGATTGGGATGAAGACCGCAACGCGCTTGTCCTTGTGTCGACGGCTCGGGTCGACCCGCTCAGAGGCGATGCGCAGAGCTCGAGCCAGAATGGCACAGGCGACGTCGTTAAGCGTCAGGTTCATCTTGTCGGTGCTGTACGCCTTGCGGATGAGCTTGATGTCGTCCATCAAGATGCCCTCACTGTGGCAGTACAGACGGCCAGCAGCACGCTCCCGCTTCGTCTGGTACTTGAACGACTTACGGCTGCGGAAGTAGAGACCTCGAGCCATGTGGAAGCCATGCTTGATGGTGCCGCCGACAGTCGGCTTCTCCTCGCGCTGACCGGGCTTCTTGTGCGACTGGTTCGAGTCAACCTTGCGCTGGATGTCGCGGATGCCTACACCGGCCTCGAGTGCACCCAGAGCAGCGTGATAGCTCTGAATCATGCCCTGTCCGTCCGAGAAGCAGTGGTGAATCTTGATCATGAGTGCGCTGCGGCCGCCATCGGCTGTGTTGAGGCCGTTAACCACCAGAGCTTCCCAGATAGGCTTTGAGTAGTCAAAGTGTCGTCCAAGGAACTTTCCCGCGAGCTTGTTGAGCGCAACATCGTCGCCACCGTCGGGGCACTGCGCTACGTGCTCGATATTTTCCTTAATGTCAAAATCGGGCACGAATCGCCATCTTGCTGCTCGGAAAAGCGATCCGGCCTTGAGACCCTTGCCATACCGAGTGCGACGGCCGGCATCAAAGCGTCGTGACGGCGAGGTGCCAGGCGCCATTCTGGCGGTTTCCTTCTCCTTTTGCTTTGAAATGTTTGGGTCCAGGTCGACAACGTAGCGATACTTTGGATAGGTCTCGGCCAGCACCTCGAAGAAGTTGTCCACGGTCGCTAGGTCTAGCTCAGTCTTGAACATGTAAATGGAGAAGCAGGAGGTGGTATACGAGTCGTCCTCCATCAGCAGTGCAAGGTTGTCGATTCCAGTCATAGGGTAGACGGGCGGCTTGGAGGGCGAGCCTTTGCCAAGCTTGGGTGTCTCACCGTAGGCCGCTCGCAGATGGCGCTCGCGTGCCTCCTTTGTCTGCTCCTTGTTTGGCTTGACCGGCTCCTCACCACGGCGGAAGGCAGCACCCTGTGCTGCTGCCGAGCCAGGAACTAGCTCCTTCTCGGACATCTCTGGGCTGATGCGCTTGGACTGACGTCGCGAGTGGGGCTGGGACGAGTGGGCATCGTCGCGAGGCTCGTCGCGTGTATGCGACATGGAACCGCGAGGGGTCGCCTTGGGAGAATTGATGGGGAGCGGCTTGTAAGAGGCACGAGGCGAGCTCCGTGCCGAGCGTGACCCTTCCTGCTTGAGGTGGGAAGCATGGCTGGAAGAACGACCAACGGCACGGTCGGCTGCCTCCCTTAGGGCGGCACCCTGCGCCGCAGCCGATCCACGCCCGTGAGTTGGGTTGTCAAAATCGCGCTCACGTTCGGATGACATGGCAGGTAGGATACCCTTCACGATGGCAGTGGGATGTTGTGCTGAGTTGCGTGTGCGGAGACCGTTGTCGATGCTGTTGCAGCTGCTGTCCGACACGTGGCTGGACTTGGACGTTAGAGATGGAGTCGGTGCTCTCGAGGCAGTGACGCTGTCGATGGGTCGAGCGCGCTGTGCTGAGGGATGAGATGATAAATGCTCGTTGGACTGATCGCCCTCGTCGTCTGTATTGGGATGGGAGCTGAGGTAGGCCTTCTTGACTTCTTCACTGGTACGCGGAGCACCAAACTCTTCACAGATGTACTGGACAGAAGAGTGGAAGGAAGTGGGCGGAGGACGATATTTACGAGCGCGGTCAAAGGCAGGTGGTGCGGGTGACGAGTTCCGAGAGCGGGACGAAAGCATGCTGCTGCTGCTCTCCCTTCTGATACTGCGTTCCAGAGCCGAAGACTAGGCGAGGCAGCGTGATAGCTGCGGCACGGTACTTTTGTAGCGAAGCCCGGATGTAATGGCGATCCTTGCCGTATGCAGAAGCTACGCTAGTGCGTGTGGAGGCACAAGCGGACAAATGCAGCCGAAGGGAAATATTCGAGCTCCGCCGGACGTGTGCTCTTTTGGCGCACAAACGAACGCCCTGGCTGGGCCTGAAAATCTCCCAAGACTGTGGTGTGGTCGCAGCAGCAGCAGCAGCAGCAGCAGTAATACCGCTGACTTTCACCAACAACGAACGAGCGCCAAGATCCGATTCAGCTCTCTGCAGAGAGACCTTGATATATGGTGAAAGACGGAGCACTTGGCACTGCTGCCGAGAGAGTCGATCGGGAGCCGCAACAAGAGACAAGATATCGTACAAGAAGTGAGAATGCGTCGGACAGACGGTTAATGAGCAAGGTCGTATGTGCGTGCTTGCGTGATGGGTTGCTTGCGTGAGTGGGTGCTCGGGAGTCTGTGAGTATGGATCGCAAGACGATCGCGGAGGGTGAGGTTCCTGCGGATCGACGGGCCTGTCCGGAAGCGCGTCCATTCTTATATTTCGAGACACATTGGAATGTCAGCTTTCTATGGCAGGTGCATGTATCGCGGCAGAAATGCAGCGTCAATTCACACGACTGCTCAGCATCGCAGTGGACTACTCGTGCTGAGCTCACGTCCGGCCTTTGATGGTCATATCTCTCCCATGACGGACCAGCATCGGAGGAGGACAGCAACGAACAACCCTCTTGCCCACTGGTGCGTGGAAGCAGGCCAGATTCAGGCTGAGTCGCACAGCTGACTTGCTGCCTTTGTTGATCTGTTGCATCTTTTGTTTTTCTCCCTCCAACAAACGCTTCGTATCATAGGCATCGGCATAACTCAATCTCTGTGTTGATTGAGCCCACGACTAGCCGTGGCTTCCGTGGGCTTTCTCGAGAAGGGCTGTGAAAGTGGGCACCTTTCAGATGAATTAGGGTGTGACATTCTGAGAGAAAGGGCGCGCGATGACAGAGAATAGCCAACGTGGTCCAAGATGCAGGTGACAGAGACGCTGCGTGGATCATCGAACCCTGAAGCATTTTGAGGGTACGACCGGAGCTTTGTGCGTCTCCTTGCGACCAGCGGAGCTGCGCAATGCATCGCAATCATCGTCGGCGGCGAATGTGCCGAAGACGTGTGGAACAAAGTGCGGTCACCTCTCACACTAGCTGCCCATGGGCCTCGACAGGATCCCAGCGTAGGACTTCGAAGATGGGAAATAGACACAGACAAGACGGCCGGTGGGTGAATCTACCAGCTCGATCGCTTCACACACTACTGAACATGCACGCTCGGATACGCCGAGGAAGGACTCTGAAGCTAAGGAAAGGGGCACAACACAGACGCATGAAAGCATAGCAGCCTTGACTCCGAGTGCGAGAAGCACAAAACCGCCGAGCATCAAGACCCGGCACTAGGTGGATCTGGTCAGAACTGAGCTTTGTGTAAGATATGGAGTCGTCCTGCAGCTCAAGCGCACTCGTGTGAGGGCGGCATGGCTTTTCAAGTCACATGAGAGCACGCAAGCGCTTCGAGATCGCAAGCTGAGGCAAGTCCTGGGAGGAGAGAAATCACGAACAATAACTGTCAACGTGGAAGGCTATCGGGTGCTGCTGGTCGGCAGATCACAGCTGCCTCGGATGAACCGACGCGCGAGTCAGGTTGAAGCAAACCAAAGGCGGTAAAAAGAATTGCAAGGGTGACTACAGAAGGCAAAAATGAAACGTGGTACGGTACAAACTGCCAAGAAGGGGAGCCCTGAACATCGGCCTGCGAAACGCAGTCCGCAAGCATTGGTGAAAGGCAAGGCGAATGGTCGGCACGCAGGTAGGACACGGGGCAGGCGCAATTACAGACTCCAAGTGGAGAGTTGTGTCACCCGAGCAGGTCGCTGCATCTGCCCTTTCACAAGATCGCCGACGAGGGTGCAGCGTCAGCTTGCTTGACAGGTGCACCTTGGAAAGAAGGCTCAGCTTAGGATCGGCGTCGGCTCGCTATTTTGCAAACAGGCAGTTCAACACAGCTACTACTGGGAGAATTATCCAGAATCATTAATTTAATAACGCTTCAATCCACGAGTCAGTGTCGAAGGATCGAGCGCATCGCCTAAGACGCGTTTTCAAAATTTTAGGGACGCTTGCGCTATGACGAAATATGTGTCGAAGGCATACTGTGGCAGAACACGGCATGGCGACATCGTAATCTCAATGAAAGAAGCAGCGGCCGCACTGTCGGTCCAACCACAGTCAGAATGCATACTGAACACAGTACGCCCGGAGGGCAGGATGCTCCTCGACTGTGCAGGCTGGCAAGCTGAAGCAAGTAATGACGCCCTGCATCTGCCGGCTTCGGTCCATGCTCGGAAGCCTTCAATTAAAGCACCCTAGAACAGCTCCGCCTGTCCCTTTTCTTGCTGAGGGTGACTTTGCTCGCCATCAGCATAGCTCCGGACCGCGGCTTTACACGTGTCTCGGACGCACAGGATACGTATGGCATTCGGCGATGTCGGCATGTACTCCGAAAAGAAGAAGTCACCACACAACACGGAGTAAAGAGCTTTGCTCCGCGCTGTGGAGCCGAGCTCAGTGTGACCCAATGTCCGAGTTGCAGAAGCAGGCCGAGCGAAGAAGAAGTCGTGACGAAAAATCTCCGAAGACCCTGTGACCTTCTGATTTGACGCGGCCCTTTTACGAAATAGGATCCACCGTCCTCGCTGCGGCGGTAACAAATGTCCGATTCATTACGCGTAGCTTAGTTACCACAGAGAGGGGCAGGTGACCACCCGTTCTTAGCGTTCACGTCGCCGGTCGAGATTAATGGGATAAGACATCATCTCCATGGACAATAGTCAGTGTGGGAATCCCGGAGGTTGATTAACTGAGGACTGACAGGGAGAAGACTTCGAGAACAACACGACCCAAGCATTGCAAAGCGTGATGCTATCTGTCGCAAGAGCTGAGTGATAAGGCCGGTCTTGTGAAAGAGAGAAGTCAGCCCACCATGTCTAAGGATCG
The DNA here is from genome assembly GCA_003144125.1 of Testicularia cyperi. NCBI lineage: Eukaryota > Fungi > Basidiomycota > Ustilaginomycetes > Ustilaginales > Anthracoideaceae > Testicularia > Testicularia cyperi. Next base: position 474,202 of record KZ819198.1, read on the forward strand.
AAGCTATCAGCTAGCGCACCATTTGATGAAGAATTGCGAACAAAGTCGACGGAGATGTTTTGGCGTTTCATTTGTGTCGGAGCAAGCAAGACAGACTGCTTCGTGCCACTAGGTTGGACTGCGCGCTATCGGATGCAAGCAAACAGGCATTAGTGTGCCTCACTGCAGGGGCAAAACCTGTTTCCCTGCCATGCCGCCTTTGTCGTTCTAGCCGGTTCCATTGTTCAGCGCTACTCTTCCGCCACGCCGCTGCCTCAGGAACGTCCAAATGGCTTTCGCCTCTGTGAGGCCGCGCTCTGTATTGAATTAGCCCACAGGCTGAGTCTGCTTCCGCAGCCCATACGAGCATCGGTCAAAGGTCAGATTCTGGCTGTTGATGACCACAGATATGTCCAGTCAAAGCTGTTGCAATAGTATCGCGCAGGTGATCCAAATCAATGTGAGCCAGGACCATCAGTAATGATCGTGCAACATCCAAGATTTGGCGTCTGAAAGCCGTCGAGCTGGGACCTATCATTGGCTATCATCACGAAGCCACCGACATGCATGCATGCACCGCCATGGCGTTTGAGCCTCATTCCATACAGTATGTTACACAATCAGGGCATCTAGGGCGGTTGTCTTCCATGGTGCAATAAGAAACGGTAGACTGCGATATAAACAATCTACTGTACAGCTGCGCTACCGTCCCACTAGTCGTCAGGGGGGTCGAGTCAACCGACGGACAATTTTGCGTGCCGAGGGTTAGACCCTGACCTTTTCTTCTCTTTTTCTTATGCGAACTGGAATGTCGGTAGAATGAATTTTATTGAATGTGTGTCTTTGTCTACTCCAAATCCGACGCGGACTGACGAGTTTGCTGAGATGCTACTCACAGGGCCGGACCGCCTCGGAATCGGTCCAAGATGCATTTCGTGAAAGCGTCCCGATACTGCACTGGTCATCTCTTATGACATTGTTCCCTTTGATTGTTCGGCCTCCCACTAAGTGACCTGATACGGAGTTGCTTTCTAGCGTGGCCTATTCGGCGGTCGGCTTCAGATAGTGATAGCCTAAAAGCAACGAATCGTCGTGCGAGTCACCTCAACGCTTTCGCAGAACGCTTGCAAATGGGGTGCTGGTTGTAGTCGTCAACGATATGCACACATACAAGTACACAAGATAGAAACGATGGGCGCAAGCGAACGTCGATCTTCGGACTCCCTCGGCCTATCTGTGACTCTGATGTTAAAGAAGCGTCGGAGGAAGCGAGAGGAGCGTTTCGCCGAGATCTGGCATAAGGTCAGAGTGAGACACCGTGGCCGAGCGTGTGCCGAGCAACGTGGGTCGATCCGCTTGCCACTCTTCCGCTACCGCATCTGCAGCTCGGTATGAATCGGAGAATTTGCACTCTCGCTCGTTCGCTTCAACACGTTGTATGTCACACGGAGCGTGTTACTCGTCCAGTGCAGTTGCCGTCCAGGTGCGACTCATCCAAGGATCGGTATGCTTACAGTGCATCATGTGTGTCTGACGTTTGTCGATGCCAATCTGCAGGAGGTTGCAACATGCAGGTGCACAAACAACCTTCTGAAACACAATCGGATCTCACGTGAAAACTGCTCGCTCTCCCACGCGATCAGGTTCGATCGATGACACCCACCACTTACATCAGCAGCCAGTACGCTCAGCCCACATCGACCAAGAGGATCTTGGCGGCTCTTTCAGAAGCCTGTGGCTGTGTCGCCGTCAGCTTCTATACGGTTCAGCAGCTGCAGGCGGTGCCCTCAGATCGGATCGGTGGTGGGAGATGCAACACGGTATAGCCGATTGGTGTACTGTACTTGCAAGACTTTCCTTTCTCAGGTGCTGTAGTGGACCTAACATAAGACGCAAATCTTGCCGATCGATAGACCCGATTCAAGTGGCTTCTCTTCGATTGTCGCTCGCCTCCACTGTTATACCCGCACCTTTTGTGGTTAACGCCGACAGATGCATGCATGCCTGTCTGGGTCGTCTGGACTGGCTGTGGCCTTCAGCAGCCTGTCCACCTTGCACAAAGACGGCACAGCTCCTTACGATACTCAGCTGCCATACTACCACCGCGACCACAAACGTCTACGTCAAGACACTACCAGAAAGAGCACGAAATAGCAAAAATGAGCAAGCCAGAGCTACTAGTCCAGATTGTCACCGATGTCATCTGTCCGTGGTGCTTTGTCGGGTCGCGGCGCCTCAAAAAGTTTATGGAGTCGGAAGACTACCGGAAGCAGATCGCGCCGTATGTCCGTATGAACCTCAAGATCGAGCCGTACATTCTCGACCCCCGTCTTCCAGCCACCGATTTTGAAACGCCAAGCAAGTTCTACGACGACCTCCATACCACACCGTACGAAAAGAACAAGCCGCCTACAAAGAGCTTCTACTACGGTTCCAAGTGAGTATCAATCGCCCAAAATACCGTTGTCCACGGCTTCAAGTGGCATCGATGAGCCAAAATCGCAGAAACCAAGCGCATGTTGCTCAGACTGACTTACTATTGGCGATCATTATGGACGTGTGGCAAAATCTTGTGGAAACAGATTTGGCGGAAATCTGGACGCGTTTGACAAAAAGATCTCCGACGCAGCAAGCGATCTGGGAATGCCACCCTTCTCGTGGACGTCGGAAGGAAAAGTAGGCGCCACCTGGAACGCGCACCGACTCATCTGGAAAGCCGAGCAGATTGACGAGCAGAAAGCCAGCAGCGGGAGCAGCAGTAGCAACGACGACGATCCGCTAGCATGTCTCCAAACGCTGCAGGTGCGACTGATGGACCGACTCTATCAAGACTTCCACTCCAACAGTCAGGACATGTCGGACAACACCTACCTTGCAAACCTGGCCACCGAGCTCGAAATGTTTGCTTCGCTAGACGACGCAAAGAAATGGATCGATGGCGACGACGGAGAGTTTGAACTTGGGAACAAGCTCCTCCAGGCCGAGATGAACGGCGTTCAGAGCATCCCTTTCTACATTGTCAATGTGAGTTCAGCCTAACTTCTTCCCCATTATCTCCTTTCCTCTTCGCCTCAGCTACCCACCGATGCATTGCAGCGTTATCCTGACTCGGTATGCTTACATGCCGATTTCACCTTTTCTTTGTTATGTTGCACGGCACTGCAGGATGGCGCCGATCACATGAGCGAGACCGGCTCCCACGAGTCTTTCCTCAAGATGTTTCAGATGGCTGTGGCCCCCTACGTCCGATAACTCGTCTCGAAAGGGAAAAAAAGAAATGCAATGCAATGCAACGTTATTCGTTCAAATTGGAACTACGAAATAGGAGAACAAAGAAGCGAAGGAGGGGTTCACGTCTGCCAGAAAGGAGGTGGAGGCGCACAGTTGTAGGCCCAGGCCAGGCAAGAAGGTGCTGTGCTCAAGCAGTAGGAGTCGGGACGCCCCAGAAGTTGTTCGAGTCTGGGGTCGGTTTGCCGGCAGGTAGGACGACTTCGTCAATGGTCCAGACCCGGTAGTCGGAGGACGGGACCGGGGTGGAAGCCTTTGCGCCGCCCGTGCAAGCACCGAGCTTGTCAAAGCCCGGTTCGGCCTGCGAGAACTTGATGCGGATGTTGGAGTATCTCTGTCCCGTGATGGGCCAGACACAAGCCTTGCACTCCTGGGTGATGACGAAGCTGTTCATCTTCTGGTTTCCGGCTGAACGGAGATAGTTGATCATCCTGCCGTCGATCCAGGACTCCTGCGTACGGAAGCCACGCTGCGTAGAGTAGATGACAGTGACCGGTTCGTCGATCGGTACAAACAGCGGCAGCTCAGAGCCCATACACATGTGCGACTGGGCCGAGTATCTAAAGGAGGCGAAATTGGCGCTGTAGATACACAATCCGGTCGCAGGATCGGCCGCACATCCGTCGCCGTAAAACACAACCGTCTGGATCAGATCGCTCTTGATCTTGGGATCGTAGTTCGAGATTCCAGCCCAGAAGAACATTGCCGAGGGTGAGGCAGAAGATTGGTCGGACACGTGTCGCGCCATGTAGTCGTTGATGATCTTTTCCTCTTTCTTCTCCAGCTCGGCAAGTCGCTCGCTGATAGCGGGAAGCGCGCAGCCAGCACTGTTAAGACTGCTTCCGAACGAACCGTACCGAGCTCGGAATGTGAGCACGTCAATCAATCCACTGTGAAACGACGAGTCCAGGATGGCGTTCGGCGCATCGTGGCGGGCCGCAGACTTAAGCTCGGTTCCGATGGAGGGGTCTGCAGTGCTGATTGCCGGACCACCAACACCACTACCGTCAACGGGGTTGGCAGGGGTCGTGTCGGGATCAGAGCCAGAGACTCCGTCACGCCGACGAACAGACGGCTTCGTATCAGGTTTGGTCGCAGGGTCAGACTCGGTCGCGGACTGCTCGTTTCCGGCTTGCTGCATCGAGGCACGGTGGATGTTGTCGTACCAGTCTGAAGGCGGCGCTGCTCCAGACTGGAACTGGAACGACACCTCGACGATATTGGCTGTTGTTGGATCCCATCTGCATCCAGCACCAAATACACTTGCTACACCCGCACCGCTGTTGACGACATCATGTCCTTTGGTTTTGTCTTCGTCACCTTTGCCACCACCACCACCACCACCGCTACCCGCGTTAGATGGGTGGCTTTTGTCTTCTGGTTTGCTGGAGTCGCGTTTATCGTGCGGAGGGTGAGAAGTGTGCCTGAGCCCGTGATGTGACCTTGTCCACCAGGAACCCGCATCCACTTGCTTAACAAGAATGATGCTGGCTAGAATCCCCGCCCAGAGAAGCGCTGCGTAGCGACTGGTTCGCATGTCTGGATGTTGGCGAGATGAAAGGCCTTTCAAAATATCAAAAAGAAGCCTTGGTGATTTAGTATGGACACAACGACATGGTGTCAGTAACGTAGCAGGTGGTCAAGAGGGCTGTTGCAAAAAGAGCCGGAGGCGGATCAGGCAGAGACAGAGAAGCGTCTTGAACATCACACACGTTGCTGCGAGATGAAGTGGGTCAGGGCCGCGCTCGAAAAGCTGACAACGCCGCTGGGAATATACTGCATCGCCAAAAGAGCTCATGAAGTTGCAGAGAGTGGCGCAATGTGCTGCACAGGCAGCATCCTCAAGCAATCCAGGCAATGGAAAAAATTCGAGAGAGTCAAGGTGAGGCTGACCAATGATGCAGTGGGTGGGTATGGCAATTTTGCCGTGATATTCAAGTATACATCGATGCAAGGTGACCCGGAATACCATCGCCCTTGACGTGGTAGAGGGGGCGATCCCGCTTCCGATATAATGTACAGCAATTCCGCCATGGTGTGACAACGGTAGTGATGATGCAAGAAAGAGACTTTTGGAAAGACAAAGCACACCGCTGCTCTGGGGACCAAGCCAGGTCCAGCCCGTTGCTCGGCCCGTCTGCAGAACAGCGTACATGACATGCAATAAGAAACAGCAGCACAGTGGTACCCGTAAATGCCGTGCACGGTGGGCGGGAATTAAAGCCCGTCAATGTTGGATCGAGGCGGCAGATGAAAAGTCGGGCTGCATTCTTCTCATCCCTCAATTGTAGGTGAAGGGGTAGCCGTCCTTGATGCTGACCTTGCTACCAGTAAAGCAGCCCTTGATATTGTGGACCCATCCGGCAGCATCGGGGTCACTGTAGCTCCCAGTTGAGACGCCCTTGATCTTGGTGAAGAGGTTCATGTTGAGGTCGACCGAGGTCCAAAGGTTGGCATCGCCAAAATAGGCCTTGAAGCTCCCGCCGGGGCCCTCGATGACGACTTCGCGACCACACCAGTCCGAGATCATCTGGTTCCAGAGGTTCTGGTTGGAGTAGTAGGTGACGAGACCCGAGGAACCGTACGCCTTGGACAGATCAGCGAGTGGAAGAGCGAGGATGGGCGAGCTCTTGTCAAAGTTAGCACCGCACCAGGTCGTAGAGGCCTCGCCCTTCCAGTTGGGCTGAAAGGCGGTGGCGGTGAGGTCGAAGCAATTCCCCCAGGGGCTGTTTGGGGGAGCAGCACCAGCATTGCTGGAAGCGGAGCCGGTCGAAGACGAAGAGGAGGACGAAGAGGACGAGGAGGCAGAAGAGGCAGAGCCGGATGCAGTGGCGGAAGCCGAGGCCGAGGCAGAAGCAGAGGCGGTAGCAGAAGCGGATGAGCCGGACGAAGAGTCAGAGTCCGAGCTCGGATTGGAGCTCGAGTCTGAGTCAGACGATGACGCGGACGAAGACGAAGACGAAGAACCAGATTCGCTGCTGGCGGAAGAGTCGGGGGTGCTGTCGCTGCTCGAGGCGGTCTGGGAAGCGGTGGGGACACGGTTGCCGTGAGAGTGGTGCTTTCCCTTCTTGCGGCCAGACTTGTGGTGCTTCTTGTGACCCTTGGTCTTGCCGCTGGAGGTGCAGCTCTTGCGACGGTGGAGGGCGGGTGGATGGACGATCATCTCGTGGTCGGGGTGTCGGACGCTGAGCGACTTGGCGTCGACCACGGGGACGACTAGGTCGAGGCTGCTGCTCAGCAGAGCCAGGCCCGCGATGGCGAAGAGCGTGGACCGCATCTTATCTGGGATAGAATCTGAAAGCTCTCGGAGCGTTTAGAGAATAGGCAAGAGTGGATGGAAGGTCGACAAAGACGAGAACCTGCTCAATGTCGATGCCGTTGTAAAACCAAGGTGCCAGACCTTTAATAGAGAAGAAAGGGGAGGAGAGGTCGAGATGAAGGGACCAGCCACGAGCGCCTGAACGACAAGGAGGAGATGGATGATGATGATGGTAGGGAGGAGGAACAGGGGAGGAGGAGGAGACTATAAGGATGGGGAGCTACATCACTGCAGACGATAGGTAACTCAGCGAGACATGACACACGCACACGCAGCACGCGTGGCTTCACAGAGCAGGCCTACGGTCGGCACAGTAGAGGGTGAAACCGACAAGCAGTTCGGCTACGGAGGAGCCAGGAGACTGTCACAGAAACAGCCTCTCAACCAGCCGGGCTACAAGGCGCCAGTCCGTACGCGATCAGATGGCGGGCTGCTACTGCTGCTAGCTCCGGCGGCGCAACCAGCACCGTCTCGAGGAAGGTTGCCCATGGGATGAGGGGTGGACCCTGGAACTGCAGAACCCGGCAGCATTTGCAGCGGCATCAACACCATCGCTTCTTTTCTTGTCTCGAGAACCGAAAAGTCTACTGTTGATATGGGGAGCTGTCGCGCCAAGTTGACAGCGAATCTCGATTTGCTGAACGGCAACAGGGAGAAGGATATCCTTTAGCTCGCCCGAGGTGCATGAGCGTGCAGCTCACACGGACGACGCGCTCGCATGCCAGTCTTTGGCAGCTCTTCCGCTTCGGGACGTCAAAGGAATATGGATATCCTTGATTGGCTTTTTTGTTTTATTTATTATTTACTTTTTTTTCGTTTTTTCGGAATTATTCGCAGGTGCAGCGGTCGAGCAGTCAAAAGTGTGGCGAGATCGGAGTGGATCAACGACCAGCCTTTCTTTTTCTCAGGCAGCTCGGGCCCCTTCCGAGCGTGTGAACAGTTGTGCCAGGCAACAGAATCAAAAGCCAAGTCGCTTCTCAATCCACTACAGTACGCGATGCTGCCCTCGGTTGGCAACCACAATGGAGCGGCCCGTCGTCTATAGTGTGGTTCGTTGCCTACACTACAATACCACCTTCCCACAGGCCTCTGCAGGTGTCTGTTAGCTGCTGCATGTGCGTGCTGTGCTGGCGGGTGTGGTTGCGCCCTCGAATTTTGACCACACATCAATCTCACATGTTGTCCAGCATAACGACACTGTTAGAAGGAAGACCACGGTCTAACACTGTAGCGTTTAGCTGAATGTCCTCAGCGTAAGTTGTAATCTCGCAAGGTCGCAGGCATGACCACCCGGTGACAAGACCGTGACGTCCATGAAGATCAATCTCGAGTGAAGCGCCAAGAACAATCCTGGGTGTCGCAATGACTAGGAGCAGACATGTTATACAATGTGTTTCTGGAATGTGGTCGACGGCAAGGGCCAGTGTGGGACGATCTATGATTTCGACGGTGGCCTCATGAGCTCCAGCAGCGCCTCTTCAAGATCACCCTTGTGCTTGGCCAGCGTTGCCTCTGCAGTAGCCCTGGACACGAGCAGCTCCGAGCTCTGCGGGCAGTACAGACAGGCAGCATCAGTTTATAACAGAAAGACACGGGGTCAGTTGGCTGCAGTCTTATCGGCGCAGAACGCGGTCGTAGCTAGAGTCGTGTACCTACAATGAAGTCGACATCTTCCCGCTTGAGCTTCTGGCCTTGTGCCGGGCCAGCAGCAATGTGTGGCGGACATTTGACTGCCTTGTCACCAAAGCACAGCGCCTGTACGGTCTTCTCCATACGACCACGCTCAAAGCTGTAGCCGTTCGAGTCAAAGTCGGCCCATTCTTGAATCACCTATTGCATCGCCGAGGAACGGAAAAAGCTCGCGGATTTTAACATTGATTCTATCGAAGCTGAGTGATGAGAATAGATACCTACCTCTGCTTGAGACTTAGATGCAGCCATGATGACAGATCCGAATACAGCAGTCTGCAGTGTTGATGCCGAGTTGATCAGTAGTGAGAGGCTCCCGTAACGATCGAGAAGATGGGCTTTGCATGTTGCGCTTTCCAGATTGACGCTTTGCCTGCAGTGGTCCCGAATTCCGAAATCCGCGCGTTAGCAGCTCCACCATCTTGTACACGATTTTTTTGTTTTTTTTTTGGTTCGAGGCTGGACCCTAATGACGACACTCGCAACACAGTACACCTTCGATATCGACAGTGGTTTGGCGTCAACAGTGGGCAAGCGATGTACTACCCCTAGCCGGATCCGATCACCACATTCAAAGGCTGCGTCGACTGGAACCTGACGCCTGGTAGAAGCGGGTCGGTCTACTCCGCCTCGGAGATGATTCCGACGCCCTCATTGACCCACCTTACCAAGGACGACTACCGAAAGGTCTACGAGCCCGCCGAAGACAGCTTCATCCTTCTGGATGCACTCGAGGAAGATGCCCATGCTCTCTCGCAACGTCAGGGCAATGACCACCAGGGAGGTAGGCTTTGCGTAGAGATTGGTACTGGAAGCGGCGTGGTCACTGCATTTCTGGCAAAGATCATCGGCTCGACCGAAGCGGCGTACATTGGTATCGATTTGAACCCGGACGCCAACCGATGCACATTGGCAACAGGACTGGCCAATGACGTGCGCGTCGAAGCTGTGCGTACATCCCTCTTCTCTTCGCTCCGACCTCGGCTCGACGGCAAGGTGGATGTGTTGGTATTCAATCCGCCCTATGTGCCCACTGAGGAGGAGGAAGAGATGATGGCGCAGGATCAGCACGGCATCGAAGGCGCTTGGGCTGGAGGAGCCACAGGCACAAAGCTCGTCGACCAGCTGATTGATTCTGGAACGATCGAACAGATCCTGGCTCCCGGCGGTAGCTTTTACCTGGTTGCGATCCGGCAGAATGATCCGCCCATGCTAGTGGCTCGACTGCAGGCACGAGGTCTGCTTTCTGAGGTGAGTACTCTCCCTTTGTGGTCACCATTGGCCGTCTTGAATGCGCATCACAGTCCATTGTTCTCCACAGTCACCAATGTGCACAAAAGAAGCTGACTTTCGGATGTTGTCTCCGCTCTGGACATCACAAACATGCAAAGATCGTCTTGGCACGCCGCGCTGGTCGCGAACATCTTCATGTGATCCGAGCTACGAAGCCGCCGTGAGCAGCGAAACCCTACCGGCAAAGGTGGAAAGTCCTCCAGAGCTGCTGGTCGGCAAAGCATTATGTTCTTGGTTCCAACCTGACCGGCTTGCACGGAAGAAGTACAATCCTCCGAACCTGTTCTGTACTCGAGGCTGCCAGGTCAAATCCTCCGAATGCCAAGTACTGTAGTCCGGCGTCTGTCAGTTGCTACGTACCTACGCACTTGCTTCCGACACTGTGCAAGTTGCTTCCAAGACAAGTGCAGCATTGACACGGCAAGGCCATGTGACGGGATGGCCCACTGGAGTGGCGGATTGGCCACCGTGGGTTTGCAGCACTCGATCAACCAGGTGCAGTAGCCAAGCGACCAAGCTTCCCAAGGCAGGAAAAGAGGTGCGCAGGAAATGGAACTGGCCGTGGCTTGGCTTGAGCCAAAAAGAAAAAATCCTGTCCTCTCCTGACCGGCTAACGGATCGCCTCCGATTTCGGGTTTGAAGGCTTTACGCCGACACCAGTCGTAGACCCTCTTCCCCTTTTTCGTAATTTTTTTTGCGACGTACAACATGTAAATGGCGTGTCTCTGCCGTAACGTGTACAGTACCGTAATCGACTCTGGCGCTGCAGCGACACATGATGCTGCGCGTCGTCGACATCTCAACGACTCTGGCCTGCCCTTGCCCGGACGCGTGCGGTGCCCCAAAGAGAGAGAGAGAGAAAGCTTTCGGAAGAGCCGGCACCTCGGTCCCCTTTGCCATTATGCCTGGGGGTAGCCCGCCAGTATTGACGCTTCGAGACCGCAATTCCATCAACGTCGTCCCTTCTTCGCTGCGCGTCCAGATTTGACAGTCACAACCGGCCAAGCGATGCACTTGAGAACCGCAGAAGCCATGGGTCGAATGCACAGGCTGGTTCGAGGAAGAATGTCGAGGGAAGAAAAAAAAAACCCCCCTGAGGCGGAATGTGGGAGAGTCGTGGTTCCTGCTCGCTAGCTTCTCTGACTTTACCCCAGACTTGGGGCGATGAGCTTGTTTAGCTTTAGACTGCCGGGACCCTGAGCTTCTGCCCGTGCGCCTCTCTTTCGCGGTTGCACTTTGTCGGTACAGTACGCTTCCCCACGCAGCTCGGATGCATCTCAGACGTGCATTCTTGTGTGTGTGTTTTTTCTCTGTTTTTTCTGGCTCTTTGGTCGGCTACAAAGTAAGTACTGTAATTGAGTTAGTGATTTTTGGACCGCTCTGCAATTGTCCGCGTCTTGCTTGCCCGTGCAGCTCGTACGGACCATAGTCGGCCCTATCTCTGCCAACGACTATGTACTACTACAGTACTACTCTAATTGCCCGGCAACACAGTCTTCCATCTCGTCCTCAATTCCTTCCGGTCTTGCCCTCACAGCCTCTGTCACTACACGGCGCCCATTGCTGGATCCACTCCTCAGCACACGTCTCCTTATCACCGAGCACAGCAGGTCATCGCACGTGAAGGGCCCATTTCGACGTTGCCTGGACAAGACGGACGTGCGCTACAACATCGTTGCCGTTGGTCGCTGTAGCCGCACTGCTTCTCCACGAAAGAAAAGAACAGCAAAACATCTTGCTGAAGGTGCCATCGTCGTTCACCGCCTAGCGCATCTCTATGACCCAGACATCCACACCGTCAAGTCGATCGACGGACCCTCGCAGCCCTCCAATGTCTTCTTCATCCCACTCGACGCGACGGTGCGCATCACCAACAACGGCAATCCCCGCATCGTCCAGAGACAACGGCGCAAACGGCTCCAGCGCATCCAAGGCAGACTCGCCAGACCCTTCGAGCGTCAAATCTGAAACCGGCTCCACTTCAACGCCCAACGCCTCGCGCAGCGACAGCAAGGACGACAAAAAGGCAGCCAAACGACCCCGCGAGCAGTACAGCTGCGTCGAGTGCTTCCGCCGCAAGCAGAAGTGTGACCGTCGCTTTCCCTGCAACAACTGCATCAAGCGCAGGCTCCCCGAGAGATGCGTTCCGCCACCATCCGCACGCGGCTCTGTCGTAGTACTCTCTCCTTCGGACTCTGATGTAGCCTCTGCCAAGGCCGTTCTATCTCGCACATCGTCCGAGGCACAGCTGGACCCCTCACCATCCAAACGAGCCCGCACCACTACAGAAGACGGCTGGGACGACCACAAGATCGACGATCTTGCCCGCACCACCTCCCGGATCGCTCGCCTCGAGCGCATCCTTGCGCTTCACGATCCCGACTTTCTTGAACAGAGGCTTGCGCTGGCCGAAAAGGCGGTACGGTCCCGGCTCGGGGGCGAGGACGGTGGCAGCGCTCGCCAGCTCTCAGAGTACAACAAGAACGACCAGATCTCGCGCAGATCCAGCTACGTGGCAGACGACAACGAACCAGATCGCCACGGGGACGGCGGCCATCTCGACGACAACGACGGCTTCCTTGGTACCTCGGCACTAGAGGCCGTCCCGCTACAGCTCCAGAATGGCCTTCCATCATCTTCAAAAGCTGGATCAGGAGGCGTGGCACCACAGCTCTCGTACATTCATCCAAATCCCACGCGCCGTGGCTTCCCCATCCCATCGGCCGATGTGCAAGCCATTCGGGCGACGCTCCCCTCGCGAGATCAGTGTGACCGCTACCTCGACGCCTACTTTGCGCACTACAACTGGGCACGCTCGCCCATGTCCGAGCCTCAGATGCGCGAGCGGTATCGCCAGTTCTTCGCCGGTGTTGCTTCGCCCTCGGATGTACGCATCGATGCCGAAACGCTACCCTTTGTTTCGTGCGTTCTCGCCATCCTCACGCTCGGATCGGTGCCGCCCATCGTTCAGCCGCTCTCTTCGGCCACGTCACACGCCTTCTTCTGGGCCACAAAAAAGGCGCTTGTGCTGTGTGAGACGCTTGGCCTGGCTAGTCTCGACTCGTGCTGGGCACATGCGGTGCTGGTGCGCTATCTCGATGTCATCCGGGTCACCCGCGCTAGTTGGCACGAGATCGGCTCGTGGATCCGCGATGCACTCGATCTCGGCCTGCACCGCGACGGCAGCTCCTTCGGCCTGCCAAAGGAGCAGGTCGCTGCACGCCGCATACTGTGGTCGCACGTCATCCACAACGACCGCGAATGGAGCATCATCCTGGGTCGACCCCTGACCATCACCTTCTTCACCACCGAGATGCCCACTCGCGAGGATCTTGAGCCTCTTGGCTTCGCTTGTCAGACGTATCTGCTCGCTCGTAACCGTCTGACGGCTTGCCTGGAAGCCATCACGCACTGCTTCGAGGAGCGCTCGCAGTCGCGTGGTGCCAACGGTCGAGCCTCGCGCGCCTACTACCGCGTGCTCGAGGTCGACGACATGATTGCCGAATTCGTTGATTCGCTGCCCCCCTACCTTGCACCCAACTGGTCCACGTCCAAAAAGGCCAAGACCGACACGAGTCTCGACCAGGACCATCCGCTGCTGCCCTACTACCGTTATCTCATTCTCGGCGAGCTGTGTTTCTACCGTTCGCTGCTGCATCGTCCGTATCTGCTGCGACCGGCTTCGAACGGCAAGCATCCGTTTCCCGAATCGCGCCGCGTTTGCGTCGAGACGGCGCTCAACGACATGCGCTCGCGGAAAGAGTATGCACGCAAGCTGTCCAAGGAGCAACTGGCGCAGAGCTTTGGCGGCGCCTATGCACTGTTCAACTCTGCCATTGTAGTGGGCATGTCGCTGCTGATCGCGTTCAACTTGGGCGAGCGTATCGAGACGGCGGACCTCAACGAGCGGCTAGGCTACCTGCAAGACTTTATCGCACAGCTGCGCCGCAATTTCGATGCTGGCAACGTCGACGCTTCGGCGGAGCGGGAGCAGATGGTGATCGAAGTGCTTGTATCCCGACTCGAGCCGTACCTACCGCGAGAGCTGGCCAAGCGCAACCGAGGCGAGCTGGCAGCGGCGCAGGGATCGATGCGCGCGACCAAGCTGCAGGATCCACATCGCAGAGGATACGCCGCAATGCAGCGGGAGGAACAAGAGAAGCAGCAGGCAATTGACTCGCTCCGTCTCCTGTCTTCGAGTCTTCCAGGCACGCCCAACATGTCGGCCAACAACGCTGGCCCGAGCTTGCCCGGCTCATCGGATCGGACGGCCGGAGGGATGGGCGGCGCACATGGTCCTGCCGGCGGCCTGTCGCACAGCATGGCGTCGCCTTCGCCAATGGGGGGCGCGGCAGGCTTTGACGCAAATGCCGGCTCGCTGGCCGCAATGGCGATGGGTGCTGCGGGCGGCGGAGCTGGTGGCGGGGCACCGGCCACTGTTGCTGGTGTGGATCCATATGGCTGGCTCCTGACTCCGAATGCCATTGAGTCGCCCGAGACAGCCAGAACCAACTCGACCGGGCCCAGTGCAGCACATACTCCGGTGATGGCAGGCGGTGGCAGTGGTGTCGGAGGCAAGTTGGCGAGCAGCAGTGCAGGTGTGACGGGCGGTGCGGCGATGCGCCACGGTCACGGCGGACACACCCACGGCCACGGCCACGGACATGGACACAGTCATGGTCATGGTCATGGTCACGGCCATGCGCACACTCATGGACACACCCTCAGCGGCACCGACATTGTTGCCGCCTCGCCCAACACTCTGGCCGGTATGGCGTTTGGTGGGGCTGCAAGCGGCGGATTCGACAGCCAGGTGCCGTTCGACTGGGAGGGGATTCTTCAGACCATTGGCTCGGGTTGGACTGGCGACGGTAATCTCGAGACGGGCATGGACAGCCTCTTTGGCTAGCTGTAACAGACTGGCAGGACCTCTGCACTGCTCCCCCGCGTTTTTGTCCGTTCCCCGCAGAATATGTCCCGTGGTCGGTAGTGTCAATTCCTCAATGGCAGTTGGTTTGCACTCCGCGGTAGCGGAGACCCCAGAAGACCGCACTTCTATCGATCACGAGCACTTCGCATATTCGCCCGCAAAAGGGAGAGACAGGAAGGAAAGATCACGGTCGTTCGACCATTAGGACTCGCATAGTCATGAGAATCATTGTTGGGAAGCTGAGATTCAGAGCTGTAAAATTGCACGCTCGGTCTTGGTCGGTCTTGACTTTTGCAAGATGTCTGAAATCCACAAAGCAGTACGTGAGTGTGCGGCAGGGCGGGGGGATTTGCCGACCAAGCCGAGTTTTGATGTTGGATTTTTTTGGAAGGTCTCTGCTGTAATTGTACTAGCTGAATATTAATGGAGCAAGCAGCATCAGTTGGGTGCTTGGGCCCTCACTAATTCAACCAGCTCGCCTGCAAAATGTGGAGCAAAAAATGCAGCAGCGGAGAAGCGAAACAGCACATGTACACAGCACAGTACAGTACAGTACAGCACAGTACAGTACAGTACAGCACAGTACCTACTCTGCTCGACCCCGCCTTTTGTCGGTCAAAGAGGTCAGTGAAGCAATTCGGTGTTCAGCCGTCCAACCCCGGACACCGGACACTGTGCAGCAGCCATAGTACTGTACAGTACCATACAAGTTGACGAGAGGGGCGAGGTATGTGCAAGTGCAAGTACAAGTGCAAGTGCTGTGAGTGTGCTCGTGACTGCGTCATTTGCTGCTTCCACTGCAGACCCACACTGCACGACGCAGCTTGTTCTTCCATCTCGCATCTCGGTGGATAGCCCTCTTCACTCGCATTCTTCCTGGATCCGGCAGGCAGCGATCAACCCCGAAACCCTGTACGTCTGACGAGGTCATAAGATACGACGTGTGCACCATCGACGTTTTCGCACTTTTCTCTTTCTTCCCTTGCTGCATTCGTCTCCACGCCACTTGAGCTCCCATCATCCTCCACTTTCAACTCTCTCAGCGACAACGAGATGACTGTATCAGACCCCGTGCCGTTGGCTGGAAGCCTTGACTCCATCTACTCCAAGGCCGGCGTGCTCAAAAATGCCAAGCGTTGGGAAGGACTGACCGCCAAGTTCTCCGAGCTCTTTGACGGCCAGAAACCCGACTTTGTAGCACGTGCGCCCGGCCGTGTTAACATCATTGGCGAGCACATCGACTACGTCGGATTCTCGGTGTTCCCAGCTGCTATCGAGAAAGACATTCTCATGGCGACCAAGGTGACGTACGCCTCGTCATCCTCGAGCAAGAATGCAGTGCAGATTGTGCTCAAGAACACCACACCGCGATTCGCTGCGACTACGTTCGAGTCCGAGTACCACTCGCCCGACGGCGTGCAGCTGCTCAACGAGGGCGACGAACGATGGGCCAACTACTTCAAGGTGGCTTTCAAGGGCCTCCATTCGCATCTGCCCAAGCAGGTGCTCGACGACGCAAACCCCAAACGCCCGACCAAGATCGAGGTGCTGGTCGACGGAACCATTCCGCCCGAGTCGAGTCTCAGCTCGAGCGCAGCCATGACCACCTGCAGCAGCATCGTCGTGCTCGAGGCATTTGGCGCACGAGACCTCATCGATCGCAAGGAAATGGCAGAGGTGGCCATCGAGTCCGAGCGTCTCGTCGGCGTCAACTCGGGCGGAATGGACCAGTCGGCCTCCATCTTTAGCATCCCCAACCATGCACTCTACATCTCCTTCTTCCCTACTCTGTCGGTCACGCCAACACGCCTTCCTTCCAGCAGCCCCGACCACGTGTTTGTGATTGCAAACACCCTCGTCGTGTCGGACAAGAAGGTGACCGGCCCAGTCAACTACAACCTCCGTGTCGTCGAGACCCGCATGGCCGCGCGCGCCCTTGCCAAGTACCTCGGACTCAACGGTGCCAAGTCCTCGAGCTGCAGAGATCTGCGAGGAGTCCTCGAGACCTACTTTGAAGAGAACGGAGGGGCATCGAGGATCCAGCTCGAGATGGAGAACAGCAAGCCGGTCGCAGAGGCACTCGAAAAGTACGGCGAAGAGGCCGCACGCATCAAGACGATCGAAGAAAAGATGGAGTCGCTCTACCACTCCGCCGAGCTCAAGAAAGGTCTGGTTCGCGCCCAGGTCGAGGAGTTGACTGGCTACAGCGGCGGTGATTTCGACGCCGAGTTCCTCAGCTCGTTCCCCATCCGTGCCGATGCATTCCAGCTGTATGCTCGATCGCGGCATGTGCTCACGGAAGCCCTTCGGGTGCTTCAATTCTGCGCTCTGTGTGCCTCCAATTCTTCTTCTTCGTCTTCTTCGTCATCGGGTGACAGCAACGATGGCGGCGCAGGCCTCTACGCACAGCTTGGTGCGCTCATGGACGGATCTCAGGCTTCTCTCCGCGACTACTTTGACTGCAGCTGCCCGGAGCTCAACGAGATCATCGAGATTGCAAAGCGAAACGGCAGCCTGGGAAGCAGACTCACCGGAGCCGGTTGGGGTGGGTGCACCGTCCACCTCGTCCCCAAACCCAAGGTCGAGACATTCATCTCGGCCCTCCGCTCCAAGTACTACGCCAAGCGCTTCCCCGACCTCGACCAGTCCCAGCTCGAAGACGCCTGCTTCGACACCCAGCCTGCCGGCGGCGCCTGCGTCTACAAGGTCTAAACAGAACACTTTCTCCTTTCCTCTTCTCTCCTTTGGGCCGAACCTGTTTTTTTTTTCCTTCTCGTAGACAGGCAAGACGTGACATGCTCTCAATGCGATTCAATGTGTTTTGATCCATTCAGTGTCGGTGCGGCGAAATTTTTAAAAGAATAAAGGTGTGTTTGTCAGCGTCACAGAGATTGGTGTGAAGTTTGTCCCTCCCCCTGCTTCTGGAAATGGAAATGTGGGCCAAAAGATGAAATTACTACCAAGTAAACTATTTTTTATGACGAAAGTCGGGCGTAAAAAGGGTGCAAAATATTCTTCCCTTTTCTCAGTACTGACTGGGTTATGAGGTTGCAGATTGGCCATTGTGAACTCCGCGAGACTCTATTCTTGTTGAGCGAACACCGGTATGCAATGTAGACGTCGGACGGCCCGAGTATCTTGTCAAGGGCAGACTAGACTTCTGCGTCACAAGAGAATGAGGGTCTACCGCTGTCAACGGGGTACGAAAGCGTACATTTCGGTGCGCATAGTCGGAGGGTTGCCAAAAATTCGCCTCCACGGTCAACCTAGAGGTCGGAAATAGGAACCGGATAGAGGGACCGTTCAGTCGTGAGAGCCAAGGCACTGGGTCACTGTCGGGATTGACCGATGCGAGGGCGTAAGGCGTTTGCTTGTGCTGCCAGATCGGCCAAGTCGAACAAACACGCGAATGCGTTTTCCCATTCACGACTTCATAGCTATCAATGAGCGCGGATGTGGGAGCATCAAAGGCAGGAATCTGTGGAGCGAGAGTCTGTTTTGTACCTGCCAGATGTACAGTACGTGCTGTGTTATAATGTAATACAATAATGCACTGCTCGCTTTTGTTCAACAAACTCTTGTACAGCAGAACAGAGCAAAGACAAACAGAGATCGACGTTCGCTTGAGAACGGTGCCACGCTTCTCCACCCGCACTGAAACCAAGCCTGTTGTCTCGCCGCCAAAAGCCTAGGCCACGGGCGCGGGATTCCAGGGCGGCTCTGTGCTGCAATCATTCAACTCAGCTTGTCTGTCTCAACTGCTGGCCTTTGAATAGAAAATGATGCATGTCGTGCCTGGCAGAATGCGACCGTGCGCACGCATCCGCCTGCTGTCCATTTTCATTTTTTTTAAATTTGTTTTTTTAGATTTTAAATTTATTTTTATCTCTTACTTTTGCGTCTTTGTTCGAGCAGCCGCAAGTCAGAGTTCGGCAAGGATGCCAACCTTTTCGTGTCTCCCGATCCGCTCTACCCCTCTTCCTCCGCCCTTCCTTCTTTCCTTCCTAGTTTTGCCTCTTGTCGACCTGCCGCTTGCCGCCTGGATCCCGCTGGTTGATGCAAGTTTGACTTTGATTGATTTTTGCATTTATTTATTTTTCTGACTCCGATCTCCGCCCTCAACGACCCTTCCGAAGGCGCTAATCGGAGTGCTTTCTGCTGTGCTGTCGCTGTCAGAACGAAACGGCAACACACACACTCGCACACACACACACACACACAGCTGTTGCTAAAGTAGCGGCCTTTGCTGCTTGTGCTTTGCTGAAACCCCACCTGCCATTTTACAGCTGCTGTGCAAACGATACTGTAGCTACTGCAGTCGGGTAATTGGTGCACTGTAGCAAGCTAGCGAAGCGCACGCATCCGAGCAAGGGCCGATGCCTCTTCGGTTCCCTTGCTGGCCTCGCCTCGCCTCGCATCGACCTGACTCGCATGTGCTGTTTGCGTCGTCCTCATTGTTTCGTTGTTTTCCGCGTCCAATTCCGCTGCCTCGTTCTGATCACGCCTTCCCTTATTATTCACGTCACTTGACTCTCGCCTTGGCACTGGCTGGATCGTGTCGTGTCAGAGGAACACCTCGTACTGTACTGTACAGTTGTACTGTACTGTACTTGGACGTCTGGCTTTGTTCGCGTTTCCGTTTCCGTTCCCGTTCTCGCGTCCGTCGTCGCCCTGGCACATTTGCCTGGCACGTCGCTGCTGTTCGGCTTGGCCGCTCTTTGCCTATCCGATTTGGCGTTCCGCCTCCGCCTCCGCCTCCGCTGTCGCTTGAAGCTGCACCCTCGCCGGCTTCCGACTGCTGCCTGCCGCTGCCGCTCTACTTTTCACCTTTTTTTTTTCCCTCCCCTATCCCGGTCCGCTATTCCTGTCTTTGTTACTGTCGTGCTGCTGCTGCTGCTGCTGCTGCTGCTGCTGGTGCCGCCTGCTCACCGTTACTGCCATACTCTTCCTCTCCTCCCTACTTCGTTCGATCATCTGTCCTCCTCCCGGCTGACAGCACTTCTTTTCTCCTCGACTGCGTCGACTGCGCCGACTGACTCGCCTGCTTGCTCGGGCCACCCCGCTTGCGTTCGACTACCGCATCACCGGTCGACTTTTCGGTGCTCGAAAGCAGCTCTGTTGGCCGTCCTCCTTCCCTTCCACTGCGCCGACTTTTCGTCGACCAGTCCCCGTCCTCGGACTCCGCAGTATCGCCAACACTAGTGTCTTGGCCAAGGAACCAGCCGCTCGCCGATGTCACAACTCCGAACGCTTCTTCTCTCCACTCTCAACACCACTACCGCACCTGCACCTGCACCTGCACTGCCCCTGGACCAGGACCAGGACTCGGATCTCGACCTCGATCTCGACCTGAATTCGGGTCCCGTCGTCGATCCGCCTTCGACTACCCACCTTTCCCGAACCAGCGAGACCAGATTTGCTTCCTTGTAGTCGTGTCCTCCGACTTCGATCTGTTCCGGCGTTCGAGTGTCGAGTGTCGCATAAGGCTTGCTTGCACGTTGACTGCATCCTGGCCCTTCGACTGCTTCTTGTCTCTTGCCTGCATCCGATTGACGTCGGCTCGACGGTTCTTCCGTCTCGTCTCTGCCACCCTATATATTACAGCCTCTGTCACCCAACCGCCAGTTGCCGCCAACCTTTGCTGCCCCCCCTTCCTAAGCGCCTCATCAATCACACGCTCCTCTTTTCCTTGAAGAGCATCACCTTTTCAAAGCAACAAAGACAAGGACACAGGGTTATTCACCAACAAACGCCTCCGCAGCATCCTTCCGAGGCTCTCTACCTCGAACAACGGATATATTGAAGAGTGAATGACTCTCAGTCTCTCTTCCTCCCACCTAAAAGGTTCCTTTGATCACTGTGCTCTGCTCCGCACGGAACCGCATCCCTTTTCTCTGTATAGTGCCAGGGTGCAAGAGCCTCTCACCATGTCGACCCCAGCGCGAGGGCGTCGAGAGCTGTTTCGCCGCTCCAAGGCAGGATGCTGGAACTGCCGGTCCAAGAAGAAAAAGTGTGACGAGGCACGGCCCCACTGCACGCGCTGTGCACGCAACGGCGAGGGCTGTCGATATCCATCGGAGGCCTCCAAGACTCCGGATGCTGCAGATGTCAGCAACAGCCATCATCAAGAAGCAGGCCCAAGCTTCACATCCCCATCGTTGCCGTCCTCGTCGTCTCGAGACTTTTCGCATCACTCAGTCTTGCAGCCGTCGCCGAGCCTTGTCCGCTCGCATTCGTCGACCGGCTTTGCATATGCAAACACCCAGTCGATGCAGCATCGGTCGCCCTACCATCCGTATCCCTCCTCTCAGCAAGCCCCTAGGCATCCACAGTCGCACCAAGCGTCGCCGCCGCACTATGGTCAACTGAAGGCTTCACCGCATACCCCATCCCAGTCACAGGCCCAAGCGCATGCCCGTTCCCGACTTCCGTCACAATCTCATCAGCCAGTCCAACAGTCTCGTCAGGCGAGCCAGTCGGGCCCGTACGCGCAGGTGCAGCCTCCTCTTCTTCCATCGCCTCGTACGCAACCGCGCTACGCTCATGCGTATGGGCCCGGGGCTAATGGTCCTACTGCTGGCTCTGACTGGGACGAACACCAACATCCGCAGCAGCAGCAGCAGCAGCAGCCACTGAAGCGCACCAAGTACGATGATCACTCGTCCTCAGCGTCGTCAACAGCCTCGTCGCCAGTGTACACGGACCCATTTGCGCGCAGATCCTTCGGCACCCACGAGAGACTCGCCTCAAACTCGTCCTTCGAGGGCCGAACACGGCCGCGCGATGCTCTGCCACCTATCTCTGGGTTTTCTGCTCCGCAGTCGCAGCCCATGTCGGTCTCGGTCTCACTCCCACCGCTTAGCGCATGGCCCCGTGCAGCAGACCCGTCTTCCTCGTCCCCGAACATGTCTTACTGCTCTACCGACACTTCGCCCGTGTCTCACAGCGTACGAACCTTTACAGACAGCACGGTCATGACCAGTACGACTAGCGTCGACCGCGACGGTCCCGCCGCGTCGACTTCATCCGCCCCAACGAAGAAGGGATTGCCATGTCCCAATGCAGTCTCCCCCAACTCTTATTTGGCCATGTTTGCTCCCCTGCCTCCTGTGCCGGGCCAAGATGCATCGTCCGCCCGTGGGGGGCCCGAGCAGCCGCCCCTGCCACCGGGATACGAGCCGACGCCGTCCTGGGCAGCGATCAAAGCGCTCGAGCCCGATCAGCTTGCACTCAATCCCGACCCGCACCAGCTTCTGCAGAGCAGCTACGAATTCGTCTCGAGCACGGCCAGCACGCAGTGCACTAATGGGTATCGCGCCTTCATGCGTCTCCTGCACGAAATTGCCAAGCTCGAACAGGGACAGGCCATGGCGCATGCCCTTGCAGCTGTCACCGCCACACACCAGGCCAACTTTGCAAAGGCCTTCACTCCCGCTACCGAAGCCGAGGGAACATCACCTGTCAATCTCTCTGCAAGACCTGGCACGCCAGCCTCGGGCGTGCGCTCACCAGGGTCGGATGCGTTGCGACAGCAGACACCTTCAGGTGCCGGCAATGCAAGTGGGTCCACGCCTGGACTGTCGGGCGAGTCAAGTCACCGATCGTCGATGCTCGATCTTGCGGACCGCCACCACGTTGCAGCGATCAAGGCACTGCAGCAACAACACACTCCGAATCGGCGCCGTCGCTTTTCGATCATCGATGCGCCTACCTCGGCCGGCAGTGATCTGCCCATCGGCAGCAACGCCGGTGTAATGCTGCTGCTCATCATGGCGTGCAACCAGGCCGGCAAATCGCTCATGTTGCCCTCCTACTTCAATCAGTGCGAAGAGTTCCTGGCCGATGCCGTCGAGCATATTTCGTCGCACCGCATGTTCCCCTCAATTACGGGGGAGGCGTACGGTGGCACCCCGGACGACCCGCCTGTGTTTGTGCCGCAAAATCTCAACAACTATGGCCATCTGCTGGTGGTGTCCACATTCGTCGGCATTTTCCAGAGCTATCTGGCACAATACGCGGCAGTGACCGACTGGGACTACAACCCTTCGCGCCTTCGACGTTTGCAGCCCTACGACTGGGCCGAGAAGGACGCCGACATCTGGACCTCGACGCGCTGTTCGGCGGCGGAGACGACGTACAGCATCTCGATGCTTACACTCGAACTCGTCGTCGAGACACTCGACAAGGTGCGCAAATTCCGCCGGGCCGAGCAGGCTGCATATGGCAACCGACAGAGCTCGCGTAGCGAGGCTGAGAGCAGCGTCGCGGCGCTCGAAAGTCTGGCGCTGCGCGGTGAGATTGACTTGCTGATCAAGAACCTGGAATCCGGCTCGCTCTGGCAAGGTGCGATCCGCATTCTGTCGCCCGACGACGAGGACGAGGTGTTTGCCTACCTGGATGCGCTCTCCTCGGACGAGCCTGTTTCGGCGATCACGCAGTCAGGCGGCAATTACGTCAAGGCCGAGTCGCCGTCGCGCTTCTCACCAGTGCTGACCAACACGTCGACATCGACGTCTCCCGAGCCTAGGTCGTCAGCCTTGGCAACCGACGCCGCTGCGGTAAGGGAGGGATCTCCGTCGTCAAAGATGAACGTGTCGAGCACGGGCTCGCTCAAGTCTGGCAGCCTGTTTATCCCCTCGTCGACGGGCACGGGCAAGCAGGTGAACCGGATCCGTCTGGGCAACCATTTGTACCGCAGCGCTCTGATGGTGGATCTGTATCTGTCCGTCTTCAACCTGGCCCCTTCGACACAGGTGATCCGCAACCTGGTGTCGCGAGCCATTCGTCTGCTGGAGGCGGTGCCGATGCTGCACGAGATGGGCCTGATCTGGCCGGTGCTGGTTCTTGGCTCGCATGCCCAGGGTGTCGAGCGTGAACAGGTTCGCGTCTTTCTCAAGCGCAGCCAGTGGAAGGGCTCGGCGGGACCGGGTACCGCCGCCGAGGTTCTCGAGCGAGTCTGGTCGGGCCAGGTGAGCGACTGGCGCGCAGGTGTCAACTACTTTGGCAAGCCGTTCATGACCTAGCCTTCTTGTTTCATCAAGCCATTCATTGTTCAATCCCTCTTTACTGTCCAGACTCCTGGCACTCTTCAGACTCATTTCTGGCCTTGCTAATCCTACCAAGTCCAAGTGTCTAGCCATGATTCCGTTAGCGTGTGAGTCAGAGCGAGGGCAGTGTCACTTTGTTGGTTTCGTGCGACGGTGGAAGGGAGAGTGTGAGCCATATTCTGTAGGCGAAACTGTGCAGAGAGCCCCGAATCCATCAGATGAATCTCGCTCTCTGCCAGCCATCAGACAACGCTGTCCAGTTGGTAAGCGAAGCAGGCGGGCGTTCTTTGACTAAGTTGCAATGGCTAGCTGGAAGAGTTGTTAGACCAGGGTACTATATACATGATATTTGAATTTAAATTCATGGAATATACAGAATACAAATTCGAAGTGCAGCAAGATGTCTGCTAATCCATCCACGTACTACAGTACTGTATTTGTGAGTGTAGCTGGGCCAAGCAAGAAGGAAGCTAAGTCGTCCGTCTGTGCGGCCTTTAGAGTCCAACTTGCGTGCAACGTGGAAGAATGTGAGGTGGACAAGGTCATGTGGGCAGCCTCCGTCGTGCTTTCTCCCATGGGTTGACTGTCTGTCAAGGCACTCTACTCTGTCTCTCTTGGTATCAAGATCGATCGTACTCTTCCCGGGCTACATGGCAAGAATGAATGGACGAAGCATGACCACTAGCCAAACGGGTGATCATAGTTAAACCGGGCGAAAGGTGGAACCACAGCAGAGCGTGGGGCGAGTTTAAAGGAGGAGGTGTGTGGCCGAGCGGTTTTTGGAACACTGGGCTCGTGGGTAGTGTTGGTCTTTGCTTGCTTTTTAGTGAGCGAGAGAGTGACTGAGAGAGAGTCGGCAGCAACAACGAAGGCATCACACTACAGTACTGTAGCTCCCCCGCTCGCCAAGATCAATTCAGCCTCAGTCTCCGTCTCAGCCTCCTCCGCCTCAGCTTCCTCAGCTCGCGCGCCGTTTGGTCGTTGGGTCGTGCGACCCGTCATTTAGCATTATTGTTCTTCACAAAGCACACCAATTACTGTATTCCACAGCGTTGGCGCGTTGGGCGGTCGTTGCATGTGCACACATCGCTCGCACTGCAACTGTACAGTGGCTGGCTGGCTGGCTGGCTGGCCCGCACCGCACATTCCAACACATGGTCGGCACCCGCTTCTTCCTCTTTCCCACCTCCTCCTACCACTCACACAGCTTTTCCTCTTTCCAGCATACTACTCGTCCTGACATTTGCGTTCGAGCCTGTTCACTTTCTTTCTCTGTTCATTTTCTCACGAGCCGACCACTCGGCTTTACTCTTTCACTCCTTTGTTTCTGCCTCTCTCTCGCAATCATGTCGTTCGCAGCATCAGCAGCATCAGCAGCAGCAGCCCCCGCACCAGCAGCTTCCGCAGCATCAACCTCGTCAACCGCGGCGCAAGGCACAGGTCCTGTTGCCGCCGGTGCCGCAGCTCCACTAGTGCCAGCACTCAAGAGCGCCATCGTCCGAAGCGTGCTCAGCGGCGACACCATCGTCATCCGTCCCAAGGGTGTCAATATTCCCGGCAAGGAAGAGACTGTCCACATTGCCGGCATCGCTGCCCCCCGGCTCGGCTCTCGCGAGCGTGACGATGACCCGCAGGCATTCCCGTCCCGAGAGTATCTGCGTCTGCTCACCGTCGGACGCGAGATCCGCTATCGCATCGAATACACGGTTCCCGCACCTGCCGCCGTCCCGGGCAGTGCTGTTGCCCAGCCGCGTCAGTTCGCCCATGTCTTCCTTCCGCCCAAGGGTGCCGGTCTACCCGACACCAATGTTGCCCACGAGATCCTCGCCGCTGGCTGGGCCAAGGTGCACGACTCGGTCGCCCGTCGAGCCGACGAGGCCGACGACGGCAGCTGGAAGCAGAAGCTCCGCAGTGTCCAGGACGAGGCACAGGCTGCTGCGGTAGGCCTCTGGGGTCCCGACGACCTGCTCAAGGTAGACCACTCGATGCCCGAAGACACAGCAGCTTTCCTGGCAGAGTGGAAGGGCAAGCCTGTCGAGTCGATCGTCGAGCAGGTGCGCGACGGCAGCATGCTGCGCGTCCGTCTGCTCCTCTCCTCCAACCACCACCAGATGGTAAATCTCAGTCTGGCCGGCATCAAGGCTCCCCGCGTCACCGGCGGCGGCGGTGCCAGTCCCTCGGACGTCAGCGAGCCCTTTGGCGAAGAGGCCAAGTTCTTTGTCGAGAGCCGCCTTCTCCAGCGAAACATCAAGGTCACGCTGCTCTCGGTTCCCCAGCCCGTTGCCGCCCCTACGCCCTTTGCCAGCACCGTCTCGGCTGCCCCTGCCCCGCCGCAGCCCACCGCCACTGTACTGATCGGTCTCGCCATCCACCCTGTCGGAGACATTGCCCAGTTCCTCCTCGCCGCCGGTCTGGCCCGGTGCGTCGACTGGCACGCTGGCATGCTCGCTTCGTACGGCGGCATGGAAAAGTACCGTCAGTCGGAGCGCACCGCAAAGGAGAAGCGCCTCAACCTGTGGCAGTCGTACACTGCACCTGCTTCTTCGGCCGCAACCCTATCGAGCCAGCCCGTGGCCACGCGTACATTTGACGCCGTCGTCTCGCGCATCATCTCTGGTGACACGATCCAGGTCCGCCGACAGCTTCCGGACGGCAAGCTTGGGCCCGAGCGCCGCATTCAGTTCTCGTCGCTGCGCCAGCCACAGGTCAAGGACCCGAAGCAGGCCGGCTATGCTGCCGAGGCGCGCGAATTCCTCCGCAAGCGGCTTGTCGGCAAGAATGTCACGGTGCAGATGGATTACATCAAGCCCAAGGACGGCGACTTTGACGAGCGCGAGTACGCTACCGTTCGTCAGGGCAAGCAGGATGCCGACGTGGGTCTGCTGCTCATCTCGCGCGGTCTTGCCACGGTGCAGCGCCACAAGCGCGACGACGAGGACCGCTCGCCCGAGTTTGACCGACTGATGGAGGCCGAGGCCAAGGCCGCGTCCGAGAGCAAGGGCATCCACTCTGGCAAGGAGCTGCCAGCTCCCCGCATGGGCGATGCCTCCGAGAGTGCCGGCAAGGCCAACACGTTCCTGCCGAGCCTCAAGCGTGGTGGCCGTCTCACGGCTGTTGTCGACTTTGTGGCCTCAGCCTCGCGCTTCAAGCTGATCGTGCCGCGGGAGAATGTGCGACTCACCTTTGTCCTTGCCGGCATCCGAGCGCCCAAGACGGCCCGCAATGCGTCGGAGAAGGACGAGCCGTTCGGCCGCGAAGGTCTCGAGTTCACCACGATGAAGGCCCTGCAACGCGACGTCGAGATCGAGATCTTCAGCACCGACAAGGTCGGTGGCTTCATCGGCGCACTGTATCTCAACAAGTCCGAGAATCTGGCTGTCTCGCTCGTCGAGAGCGGTTTTGCACACGTCCATGGCTACAGCGCCGAATCGACGCCGTTCTACAACCAGCTTGCCGAGGCCGAGGAGCGCGCAAAGGGTGCCCGCAGCGGTCTGTGGCACGACTACGACGCAACTGCCGAGGCTGCCGAGTATGGCGACGAGATTGCTGCTTCCAACGGTAATGGCCGCGCTGGTAATGGTGCCACCGGAGGTGCCTGGGGTGGCGCAAGCAACGGGCGTGGTGCTGCTGCCGGCGGTGCGGCTGCTGGTGGTGCGGCTGCGGCTGCACCTGCCCCTGCTCGAACCGAGTACGTCGACTGCATTATCTCGGACGTGCGTGGCTCATCGGGTCCCGAGGATCCTTTCGGCTTTAGCATCCAGGTGCTCAACGACCAGATCCAGGAGCTCGAGAAGCTCATGTCGGACTTTTCGCTCTATCATCAGTCGCCAACTGCTGCGGGCGGTGCGTCGTTTGTGCCCCGGGCCGGCGATCTGGTCTCGGCCAAGTTTTCGCAGGACGGCGCATGGTACCGCGCGACGATCCGCAAGGCGTCTCCCGGTCTCAAAGAGGCATCGGTGGTGTTTATCGACTACGGCAACAAGGAGACTGTCAAGTACCGGGACTTGCGACCGCTGGATTCTGCTCGATTTGGACGAACGCGCCTGCCCGCCCAGGCGCGCGAGGCCCGACTGTCGTTTGTGCGCCTCTACGATGGCAAGCAGCAGGAGTACGTCGAGGAGGCACTGGACCGATTCCGTGCCATCGCGGCCGAGGGTCGAAAGATGATTGCCAACATTGACTACGTCGAGCCGGGCACCAACGTGATCCACGTCAGCCTGTACGACCCGGAAAGCCCCTCCATCGGTCAGTCGCCCGAACAGGGCTGCATCAACCACGAACTCGTCCGCGACGGCTACGCACTCCTAGACGACAAGGTGCGGTACTGGAAGAGCTACCCCAAGATGACGGACGCTCTCGTCAAGGCCATCGCCGAGGCAAAGTCTCGTCACCGCGGCTGCTTCGAGTATGGTGACCCCACCGAGGACTAGATGCGAATCTTTCCACTTGGCGCTGTCATCATCAGCACAAAGAACACGACATATCCACCAACACAAGCGCAGCACTCATCGAAAACGAATGACCTGTGTGCCATCGTGGATCGATCAGACAAGCCGCCATTCTGGTTTTGGCATCTGCCTCTTTCTCGACTGCACAGGACTCGGCATTAAATCACCTCTATCATTTGCAGCATCAAACAATGATTAACTCCAGAATCGTTTGCTCGGCGTTTGTGATCTCGTTGATTTGTGTGATGGTCCAGCCGACTATATTATCATAATTGGTGACATGAAAGGGTTGTGATGCTGAAGAGATTGTGTGGTTGGCAGCTAGGCATTACTGTGTAAAAAAGAGAAGAAAAAGAGGAAAACGAAATAAGAAAGTGGAAGGTGGGAATCGAACCCACGACCTCAAGATGTTTGTTGCACAATTGCAATCTCACGCCAAACCACTAAGCCTCTCCCACGTTCTTCGTCACGGCAGTGGCGGTACTGCATTATATACGTCCAATAGCTTTTGAGAAAAAGATTTGTTAGCCGAGGGCTTGCGGAGGTGATGGCAACCTGACGAGGCAAGGCCGGTATTTCCAGAATCTGCACTCTCCACATGCAACCCAAATCGCGGGGGACGGTCAACAATACATTAATGTATTATTCAGTGCTGTACAGTACTGTACTGTACTGCGTCGGGTTTGTGCGCGGATCGGCGAAATTACGTCGACTCGTTGTAGGCAATACAGTACGTATAATGTGTGGGGGCACAGGAGCCGGAGATTATTGTTCTCTACTGCGAGGATTGTATTGTACACAGTACTGCACTAGACCGACTACATACAATCCTCGCTTGTGTCTGTGCTTGACGTCGTACAATGTACTACAGTACAGTACTGAGTACTCTGCCGAGCGAGGAGCAGTGGCCTGCATAGTACTACTGTAGTGTACCGTGACACGAGTCTGTCCGCTTTCGAGCCCTTGGGCTTTTAGGCCCTGTGCGTGTGGTGGACAGGCCTCGATATACACACGCTCACGGTGCAAGGGGGTTCGGTACATGAGTCGCACGACATCCTACAAATGTCCAGGTTGGTGGGTCCTTCCGTCCATCCATCCCTCCTATCCTAACCTTTATTTTGTACCACCGACAATCTTGCTAAGATCCTTCCTCCGCCTCCTTCTCTCTCTCTCTTCACCAACAGACTATCTCTGTAGCACACCTTTGAATCGCCATCATGCCGCTCGAAGGATCATGTCTGTGCGGGTCGGTGCAGGTCTCCGTATCCGACTCGGCCCTGCCACTGACCACCGCGATCTGTCGCTGCACAAACTGCCAGCAAACAGCCGGCTCGATGTACTCGCTGGTGTCGATCGTCGAACAATCCCAGCTCACCATCACCGGCGAAACCAAGATCTACAACGACACCACCCCCGACAGCGGCAACACCACCCAGCGTTACTTTTGCCCCGCCTGCGGCAGCCCCATTCAGACCGTCGGCCCCTCTAGACCCGGTAAAACCGTCGTCAAGTGCGGCCTGTTCGCCAAATCCCTCAACAAACAGTTCCCCAAACCCGCCATCGAGATCTTTGACAAGAACACAAATGCCTGGGAATCCCACGTCGACGGCTCAAAGACGTTCGAGACCCGTGCTCAGTAGATCTCTCTCTCTTTTTCTCTCACGTACCTGCCCCCTTCAATCACGTTTCGATAGAGAGACTGACCCAGATCCAAGTCGTTGCGGTCTGGAATGCATGTAATCCGATTCTAATATTACGCTACGAAAGCAAGAATTCCCAGGAGCGTGTCTACGTAATCTAAAGGTGGACGTGTCTAGGCGTCGGCCGTAGAGCTCTGGCTATCTGGTTCCGAGTCCTGTGTCTGTGGCTGCTGAGGTGATGTCGGTTTTGGGTCGTTGCTATTGGTAAGTTCGACCTCTTGTACTGGCCAGCATACGAGGAAGTAGAGGACGTTGACGGCAGTGATGAGGGCAAAGATGGACTTGATGCCGAGCATGTATGCCTTTTGTGCGGCATGTCGAAGCGGTTCCGGGTGTAGGGTGGGGACGAGGGAAGCATCGTGTCTGATATCGGAGATGAGCTTGTGTACGCCTTTCCAGCCGTCGCTTGGATTGGGGAGCAGATCGGGTGTAATGTTTCTGGCCAAGGAGGACGAGAGAATCATTTGGAAAATCGCAGAGGCAAGACCGACGCCGACAACGCTTCCGAGGCTTCGGAAGAGATACACGTTTCCAGTGGCAGTCGCCATATCCTCTCGTCTGACCGACGAGATCATTGCGAGGAGCATAAACGTAAAGATGGCGCTGGTTCCAAACGCCTGCGGCATAAACGTGACGTACTCTGCAAGGACCGACGTGTTTTCGTTCCACGTCGCACCGTAGCCAGTGGAAACGATGTTGAGAAGGCAGCAGATGATGTTGGCACGCCAGTACTTGCCGGTTCGCTTCATATACAGACCTGCCCAGAGGCTTCCTGCAGCCGCGCTGAACGAGATCGGGATGAGATGGACACCAGCCTTGCTCGCACTGAGCAGACGAACCGACTGGAACCACAGGGGAAAGTGAAAGATGACAGCCATGTGCGCACCGGCACCAAGGAAGTAGGACGCACTGACGAGGCCCGGCGTTCTCCTCGTAAGGAGCCAGAGCGGCATGATGGGCTCCTTGACCACCTTTCCCTCCACCAGCACAAACAGCCCGACAAACACGGCGAATCCGAGCAAGAGCCCCCACACCCGCACGTCCGAGAACGGGAGGCCTTCTCCCGACAAGAAGTTCATGGCGACCAGCAGACAGCTCGAGAGCGAGATGAGCATGATCGAGCCGAGGTAGTCGATTCTGGCGAGCTTCTTGCGCAGTGGCTGACCTGTGGAAGGGAGAGGGATGTTGACAAAGGTGGCGATGCAGGCGCCTCCGATCACGAGGAAGGGCACCTGTGAGCCAAACGCGACTCGCCAGCCATAGCTGTCGTTGATGAAGCCGCCGAGCGGGCCACCCATGGCCGACGCGGTTCCAAATAGGATGTTGGTGATACCTTGCCACAGGCCCCTGTCTCGGAGCGGGATGACGTCTGACATGATGATGGAGCTGGAGCTGAGGATACCGCCTCCGCCAATACCCGCCACGAACCTGCCGACGAGCAGCTGATCCATAGTGGCGGCCAAGGCGCAGAGGCAAGTGCCGGCTGTGAAGAAGGAGAGTGCCACGAGGAGGGCACCTTTGCGGCCGATGATGTCAGAGAGACGGCCGTAGATGGACGAAAAGGCGCAGACCGAGAGGAGATACGAGGTGCTCAACCAGCCAGACTTTTCGGAAGCCTTGAAGGAGGAGGAGATGGAGTTGATGAGCGTCACGACGATGGTGCCGTCGAGCGCGGCCATGAAGAGCACCACCCAGAGCGAGCCAATGATGACGGCGAGCTTGAGGCCGTGTGGACGTGGAGGTTCGACCTCGTTGAGCGTGGGTGTCGGTGATGCATCTTGGCTGCTGCTGTCGGTGCCGTAGCTGGTCCGGTTGGCGTTGGCCGCACTGCCGTTGACAGAAGGTGCGCCGTTGAGGGGTGTCCTCTCGTCGACAGTGGGTGGCGGCATGTTGAACGATGCCTACGGGGCCAGATTGGCTGGGGTGTTCTTGCAAGGCTGCTGGTCTACAACGAGACGAAGAGCATGTAGTACAGAAACAAGAAGGAAAGAGCAAGCAGACAAGTCAAGAGGAGGATGAAAAAGACGTTCTACGGGGCCATGCTGTTGGACAGCAGTGGTGTATGTACAGCTAGTAGCTAGTAGCTGATTTACACCGGAAGAGAGGATTCCGATGTCAGGAACTGCGGTGCATGTGGACAAAGGTGCTAACGGTAACTGTAAAGTGAATCACTGTTGTGGGGGGCAAATGCGCGTCCCATAATGACCGTTATCGGCGCAATTGGCGGCCAAATTTCCTTTGTCCGAAGTTGCCGGGCCGAGATGCTAACCTAACAAGCTGCCAAGAGATGATGAAAGCATCCGGTGTCTCTGCGAGAGTCTGAGATGTGTACTGTACTGCTTGCACCAAGCGACTGCCCCTTTCCCAGGCAAACGCAGAAGGAAAAAGACGCATGAGACTGCAAACAATAATTAGCTCGATGGACCTGGACCCTTATTTGTCGTTACCGCTATCCAGTCTGAAGAATCGCCCGTCGTCCGTCACTTGGTTTGCATTGCCGTACTTGTCGACGCTGATACCTCGACAGACAGCTCCAGATCAAGATGGCGAAACAGTTCTTTCAGTAATTTCTCGACTTGTGATGTTTCGTGATGTCCGCAACGGCGACTACGCAGACGGAGCCCATTGCGCTGCTGCGCCTGCCATCAGGGAGCCGGAATGCAGTGCAGCAAGAACCACCCAAAGACGCCTCGCACATCGACGACCCGAGCCAGCGCATCTCCATCGCGGACAGGTACGATGACACCGACGCCAGATCCGAGACCGATGCCACCGGTGCCGAACCCGCCTCTGGTCCTCGGGATCTCGACTTTCGAGGCACGCTGTTGCTCGCCGTCCAGCATGCTTCCTCGTCGTGGGGGTTCCGATCTGCCGAGTTTGCCTATCCGCTCTACATGGTCCAGCTGTTTACCAACACACTGCTACCGGCCTCGATATATGGCTTTGTGACGACGGCCGGTGCAATACTCTTCTCTAACACGGTGGGTCGCACCATAGATCGGTACGGTCACCAGAAGCTACGGACGCTTCGGATCTTTATCCTCTCGCAAAAGCTTCTCGTCGCTGCCTCGTACGGGCTTTTTCTGGTACTCTTCAGCTCGAGCTCCTTGCGTCAAGAGGCCGAGAACGGAGGTATGGGCAACGCACGGCCCTGGCTCATCTTTACTGCCATCTCTATGCTGGGAATTGGCGTCATCCTGTCCAACGTCGGCGTGAGTGTAGGCGTCGAGAGAGAGTGGGTCACCATCATCAGCGATGGCTCGTCTGCCCGCCTCACCCGACTCAACGCCATCATGCGCCGCATCGACCTCATCTCGAAACTCGCCAGTCCGCTCTTTGTCTCGGCACTCACCACCGCCATCAGCTACACGGCCTCGGCAGTCATTCTGCTCGCCGTCTGTGCCCTTTCGGCTATCTTTGAACTGCTCTTTATCGGAATCGTCTACCGACGCTTCCCCATGCTTGCCCTGGATGAGCAAGAAATCACCAAGCGAAGACAGACTGCAGAGCAGCGTAAGCAGGACGAGATGCAGCAGCAGAGGCGAGAGCAGGACCAAGTGCAAGTCACACGCCGCTCCAGGTTCAAGCGAGTGGTCTCGAGACTCTCGACGAGCATCAAGAACGACTTGGTGCAGCAGTATCGAGACTGGGCCTTTTTTGTACGTCTGCCCATCTTTCTCACTTCGCTGTGCATCTCGCTGCTCTACATGTCGGTGCTGTCATTTGACCCGACATTTATCGCCTATCTCAAGTCCGAGACGCTGTACAGCGACCCATTTATCGCGGGTATGCGGGCCGTTGGGGTGGTAGCTGGGTTGATAGGCACACTGGTGATGCCGTGGCTGGAGAAAAAGATTGGGCTGGTGCGTACCGGATCGTACTCGCTCATCTCGGAGTTGCTGCCGCTGGCGCCTGCAGTGGTGGCGCTCTGGATCACGGGCTCGCCGACGCAGAGGTTCGGACTGCCTCCGTCTACGGCTGCCAAGACGCGACCGAGCTGGAATACAGGGCTGTTGTTCTCTGGTCTGGCCATTTCGCGCATCGGGCTGTGGTCGTTTGATCTGGCGCAGCTGTCAATGATCCAGACGGCTCTCTCTCCACAGCAGCTGGGTCGGGATGCAGACCGCAAAAATGCACTCATGGCGCTGCAGTTTTCGTTGCAAAACATCTTCGACCTGGGCCACTTTGCACTGACGCTGATATGGAGGCGACCGTACCAGTTCAAATACGCAGCAACGGTGTCGCTGGGTGCAGTGGCCATGGCTACCGCCATCTATCTGTTTGGATATGCTCGGCGGGTGCGAGGCCACATTGTGCATCTGGATGGACTGCAACGGCTTCTCAGTCGCAAGGACAAGTAGCCGCCGATTACCATACTATGCTATAGTATAGGCAATGCTCCAATCAAATAGAGTCTAACAGACGAAGTTGCTTGCGTACCGTATGATGTGCATTTCGACGATGCGTTATGAAGTAAGCAGCGAGAGCTAAGCGTTCGGTAGAAAGGGAGAGGATGCGCGCGTATTTGTTGTTGGGACACAATCGGCTCGTCAAGCTCGCTTTTCTTCTTTTCCTTTTTTTTTCGCATTCGACTACTGTACTCTACCTGGCTGGACGGCGAAAAATAAAACAAAATAAAAAAAGACACTTAACTCCACTCTACAGTATGCACAGAAACCTCCGCACCAACAAGCCGAGCAGCCAAGGGTCCTCTTATGGAATTGATGGCAAGGCGTATCAGCAGAGCGGCTTCCCTCGCTGCGTGTGGTCGTGTTGAAAGACACCAAACATCATCCAGGCCTGCCCCATTGTGAGATTACTGCATCGTGTGTGGGGTGGTGGTGTATCCATTCCTACACCGGCAAATCTGCTTCCGGTCAATGACCGAAGCCGCACTCGGAAATGATCAGCATTCTCGACAGTACAGTTACAGCACCAACCAACCAACCATTCACCCTTCTCCACTGTGTTCTCCCCCCCTCAAGACCCCGGATCCTTTTCCTCGCTTGTGCTCCCTCAACGCCGATACCGTACCCTCTTGCATCCATTGTTCTTGTACTCTACCCCGCATCTTGAGTCCAAGCCTGTCTGCCTGTCTGCCTGCCAGCCTGCCTCTGCTGTTGTTCTCTTTCCCTCTCTCTGTCTGTCTCCCCCGTATACAGTACCTCGTTCAAGCGAGCACATGGAGCCGGATCTGCATGCAATCTCTTCTCCTGCCTTGGTCCTGCTGTACATAGGTCACAGCCGATAGCTGGCGTTCCACATTGCCGGACCTTGTTGAAAGGGTCCCCTCCTCTCCCCCTCGGCTTTCCACTGGACAAGCTTCATTCCACTCATCCGAAACGCTTCTTCTCCTTGATATTTAGTCCCAGCTTCCCTCGCCACCAAACCCTAACTTTCCCTCCCTATCAAAGTCCTAGATCAGACTCGACCTAATCTCATACCCAACTCTCCCCCGTTCCGTTATTGGCTCGATCTTGACGTCTGTTCCATCCCTCCTTCACTACAACAGACTTGAGCACTTTTTCAGATTTCCAAACCTTGCCTCTCCTACCATATAGAACGTCTTCACCATGTCACGACCGGATCCCAACGCGACTTCTTACACGCCCCTCAACGAGGCAACCGGTGGATGGGGTGCCGCACAGGTGACACTTCCCATCCCAATGGGCGAGGTGGCAGCACGCACCTCGCAGGACATTGCTGCTGCGCGAGCGCAGGCCGACTTTGACCCCGCGCGTATCGAGGATGTGCTGCGCGATGCACGCATCGACAACGAGTCGCGCAAAAAGGTCATGTCGACGTTGGCCAAGGATCCCGTCTTTGGCAACTGGAAGAAGCGAATGATCCACATGAACCGAGAGCAGCAGATGCGCATGTCCCACTTTGCATGCCGACGTCTCCTCGAGCTTGCCGAGCAGCACGACTGGACCACGCACGAGGTTGTCGAGGCCGCCCTCACTCTCGACCTTCAGAGTCCTATCACCATTCACTGGGTCGCCTTCGTTCCCGTCATCTTTGGTCAGGGTAGCGCAGCACAGATCGAACGCTGGGGAAACGCTGCCATGAACCACGAGATTATGGGCTGCTACATGCAGACCGAGCTCGGTCACGGCACCAACGTCCAGGGTCTCGAGACCACCGCTACCTACGACTCGGCCTCGGACAGCTTCATCCTTCACTCGCCCACCCTGACCTCGACCAAGTGGTGGGCCGGTGGTCTCGGCACCACCGCCACCCACGGCGTCGTCCAGGCTCAGCTCATTATCAACGGCAAGCGATACGGCCCGCATCTCTTCATGACTCAGCTGCGAGACATGAAGACCGGCCAGCTGCTCGACGGTATTGTCGCTGGTGACATTGGCCCCAAGACCTACGGCGCTTTCGGCGGTCTCGACAACGGATGGGCTCGATTCGACCAGTTCAAGATCCCCCGTGACCACATGCTTAGCAAGCACGCCCACGTCAAGCAGGGCGGCGAGTACGTCAAGCCTCCCAGCGACAAGCTCTCGTACGGCGGCATGATCTTTATCCGTTCCCAGATGATCGACCGAACTGGTTGGATGCTTAGCCGAGGTGTCACCATCGCCACCCGCTATGCGCTTGTTCGCCGTCAGTTTAGAGACCCCTCGTCCAAGGACATCAACGATGTCGAGCGTTCGGTCCTCTCGTATCCTTCGACTGCTCGTCGTCTGTTGCCGCTGCTCGCCAAGGCCTATGCCTACATTCTGGCCGGTCGACGCATGCGCACGCTCTACGAAGACATGGCTGCGCAGCTCGAAGAGGGAAACACGGAGCTGCTTGCCGATGTTCACGTTGCCAGTTCCTCGCTCAAGGCGTACTGCACCAAGCAGGCACTCGATGGAATCGAAGAGTGCCGACAGGCGTTGGGCGGACACGGCTTCTCGGCCTACGCCGGCTTCACCAGTGTCTTCCCCGAACAGGCACCCGCAGTCACATACGAGGGCGACAACATCGTGCTTGCTTCCCAAGTCGGCCGAGCCATGCTCAAGATCTCGGGCGAGCTCGACCAGAACCCTTCCACCAAAGTCGCTGCCACGTCAGGCTTCCTCCGCGCCATCGCCACTTCGGGCGCCATCCCCTTCACCCAGCCCCGAACCTCGGCTGACTGGTACAAGCCCGAAGTGTTTTCCGCCGCCCTTGGCCTCCGTGCCGCCCAGCTCGTGGTGGATCTTCGTGCCGAGATCAAGTCTGGCCGCAAGTTTGTCGATCTCTCCTTCGAGTGTATCGAGATCGCCAAGTCGCATGCCGAGTTCGTCGTCGATCTTTGGTTCGCAGAAGGCATTCGCGACGATGCCGAAAAGCTTGGCCAGCGAGAGTGCAACTGGCTTTCCAAGCTCGTTGTTCTGCACGGCCTCACTGCACTCTCCCGCAACATCACGCCCTTGGTCCTTCCAGCTTCCGAAGGCCGTGCGCTGGCAGGCTACAGCACCGGAAAGGCGATCCTTACCCCCGAGTCGGTCATCCTGCTGGAAAAGGCAATCCGCGATCTGGTTAGCGAGATCCTTCCCCAGACGATCGGCCTCTCGGACGGCTTTGGTTGGCTCGACTGGGAACTCGGCTCCAGTCTCGGTCGCAAGGACGGACGAGTCTACGAACAGCTCATGGCAGACGCAGAGAGCAACCCGCTCAACCACCCCAACGCCATCCCCAACCTCAGGAGCATTGAGCAGGTCGGCGTGTACAAGTACGGATCCCGAAACGCCGGCAAGGGCGTCGTCGATTGGTACAATGCCGAAATCGGCCCCATGCTCCGCGCCGCTGCTCGTCGTGGCGAAGAGTCCAAGCTCTGATCACGCCCTCGCCTATTCTTAATTGCCAATAGATCTACTCTTTCCCCCGCTCCCAACAGCTTGTTCATCATCTCCTCGTATCACCGTATCATACTAATTTGACAACGTTCGGTAATCAATTGCGCACCCCACTCTGACGCAACGCCCTGCTGAAGTGAAACTTTCCGGAGAAAGAACATCGAGCTCAATGGTAGCGTGTACGGGAGTCAACAGACACAAAGACAGATTGCAAGTGTGGTGGACACATTATCAAGACATGGCAATCCATTGGTATATGCGATAGAGACGATGGCACATAGGTGGGGTAGGGGAGGAGGTGATTTAGGCTCTGAAGAATTTGGTAAAGTTGGAGAGGAAGAGAGACTTGCCCTTGATGGAGCCGGTGATCCAAGAACCAGGGGTGAAGAACATGAGGTATCCCGCGCCGCCCCATTTGCCGAGGGGCACCATGATGATATCGCCCGACTGTGGTGGGGCTGGCTTTGTGTTTGGTTTCGCAGACTTGGCTTCGGCCTTGACGATCTCGATGATGTTTTTGGCGGTGGCGCTGGCGTGGGTGCCGGCCATGTACGAGGTCTTGCTGACCGGCGCATCGTTGGCATCACCGACGACAAAGTATCGCTTCCAGAGCGGGGACGACGACTTGACAGACAGATCCGGGTTGACCACCACCTGTCCCTTGTCGTTGACGACGGAAGCGTCGACAGCCTTGACGAGTTCAGAGTTGGGTTTGCCTCCCGAGGCAATAAAGACAAAGTCGGCCGGGATCTGCGCGCCCTTTTCCGTGGTGAATGTCGTCGAAGACTCCAAGGCACCAGTCGAGAGGTCGTCGGCAGAAATCGAATCGTCGAGCACAACGTTGACGCCCTTGCCCTTGAGCTGTGAGATGAGCTTACTAGAGAGGGTCACAAACGAGTCCTTTCCGTTGCTGATGAGATGGTCTCCTCGGGTGACGAGGGTGATGTTCTTGGCCTTTTCGGGATAGACCTGGACGACCTCGCCTACAAACTCGACACCGGTGGGACCACCGCCAAGCACGAGGATGTTCTGAGCGGCCTTGATCTGGGACTGAAGACGCTGGAAGTCGGCGTAGATGTCATCCTTGGTCTTGGCGCTCTTCGAGATGCGGTTGGGGAAGCCATAGTCTGCTCCGAGCGCGAGAATGGCGCGGTCGATGGGGATCTCGGTACCGGTACCGTTGAATCGGCTTCCCTGGATCTCGGAGCTGACATCACGGTCGACAACAACATGGTCCTCCTTGATGTCAATGACGCGTGTCGAGTTGAGTGCAATGTGTCGAGTGTTGTCACCAAACACATTTTTGGTGTTTACGTCGCGGACGATCTCCTTTTCGTAGCCGGGCTGTACGGATGCTCTAAGCGCAGCAATGGTCCAGAAGGCGGCGGGGTTGGCTTCGAGGAGAATGACGCGGTGAGTCTCGGGCAGGCTCTTGGCGAGCTCAGCGGCAGCAGTGAGTCCAGCCGTGGCCGCACCCACGACGACGATGTTCTTGTACGACATGTCTTGCTGGAGGATCGAGTCGGATGCAGGGTGAGTAGATGATGTGGAGGGGAGGATGGAGGAAGAGGTCGATGAATAGGAAGGAAAGACACCAGGAAAGCTGAGCAGCCTCGACATGCTATTATATGTATCTTTTTTGTCGCTCGATGGTGGTCCGAGAACGCGAAATAGGCTCGACAGGCAAAAATGCAACAAAGTGAGAGCAGCAATGCGAGATAGAGTACATACACTAACTACAGTACTGTAGTACATTTGTGCAAATGTAGTCGCGGACCGAGCATGCAGGCGCGGTTACGGGGAGTTGCTTTCGGATCGTGTAAGCCGAGAATTTCCAGCTCGTTTACGCAATTCGACACTCCCGTGTGATTGAATGTGCGAGCGACATGGCGGGCGGGTTGGGGCGCGTTGGCAGCAAGCAGCAGCAACAACAACAGCAGAAGGCGTGAAATGAAAGAGTGGAAATCGGAGCGGAGAATGGCAAGCTGGATATGCAAACTTGTCACGTCAGGGTCCAGCAATTGCCTTGATTGATTGGCAGGCACGCACCCGCGAACACTGTACTGTACTCCTTACAATTACACTATCATGTATTACTGTACAGTACGCGAGACCACTTTGCGTCGCGTGGGCTCTTTTTTTCCCTCCCTGTGGTGCCATAATCCATCCGCATGAATTTTATGACCCAACGAACATAAAAAACCCTGTTGGTGCTCGACGTCAGACAGACATGTCCTCTCTGCCCTCAATGCCTTTCCGTTCCGCCTGAAGAAAGAGACCAGACATGGTAACGCAGACTGTTGCTGAACCTGCGACGACCGTATCAGTGTCGTTGACAGCGTACAGCCGCTTTGGTGTTGGCTAGAGAGGGTCTAACCTGGTCCAGGTGAGGAGGTGTCGCTAAAGCCCGGACGACTGCAGGAATTAACATCCTAAAATCCGAGGCCGAGCTGGGACCCTGCGCCGGGATCTCGCTTCCGTGAAGCAACATCGACAGACACAATAATCTCATGCCTTTCTCATAATCAACAATGTCTCCCAAGCACTGACCCATCCGCCGCTACTCGTTCCATGACCGCATTCTATCACGCACTTGCAATAATGCTGCAAGGCCATACGGTCATTAAACCGACGGGTCAGATCCGTCTATGTATATCATTCGACACGTGCTATCGACCAGACTTGTGTTGCAGAAATGTATTGTTTTAGTGAATTGTTCTGTCTTTCTTATCTGATCTTCTAAACAGAATGGCGATTCGGCAAAAGAACGTTGCATGACGCTCGATGCATCAGTGAGCCAGCCCTACATTGTAGGCGCCTCGATTGGTGACCTGCTGGGATGAGTCGGTCGCGGGAGAGCCGTGTACCCCAGCGACGGCACTAGCCGCGTGTGTGTCGTCGGCCGAAGCCGATCGATTCATGCTGGTCGACGCAACCGTCGTCTCCCCGTTTCTTGCGTTGGGCTGGTACGCAGGTGGTGGAGGTGCCTCTCGACCCGGACGCATGCCTGCACTGCTACTGCCAGTACCATCGCGTGCCACATTTTCGGCACTCAGCGCCAACCACTGTCGAGACGACTGCGTTGGATTTCTCGACATCGGCGCCGACCCGCTTGCGTGCGCAGACGGCGAACGCATTCCTGGCGGAGATGTCGTGCCGGCAGCTGCTCGTGATCCAACAAGTCCCGTTCGACTCGTCAGCACAGGCACGGGCACTGACTGCCTCGCTGTCCCGGTGCTCATTGCCCCACCGTCAGATACTGGACTGCGGGCTGCGACGCTCTCGCTGGGCTCATCGGGCAGATTCCAGTAGTTTGGCAGCGAGGTCCACTCCACAGCTGTATGTGCCGACGTCAACGTGATGGGCGCCTCGATGACAATGTCGTACATCTTGTGATCCTTGCCACTCGAGGGCGAAGACGAACTGCCGTCCCCGTAGACACCTTCCGGCTTCTCGACACGTATTGCGAGCCGGACCAGATGGTGGACGGCGATATTTGAACGGTCGTGATTGGTGCTCATGTTGATACGAGTCGTACCCGAGGCAGGAATCATAAGGTCAGTCGCAAGTTCCCATGGTCCTGTCGGATCCAAGATCGATGTGAGCACATCCGAGTCCATATCGTCATCCGCCGCCAAACGAGCAAGTGGTCCCACTGGACTCTCGTCCAACGCGTTGGCCGAGTCTGACATGATGGGCAGGATCGGTTCATTGCCCTTGGTGTGAGCCAGCTTGAGCAGCGTCCACTTGCGCGGCACTTCGTGCCGTGCGACCCGTCTTCCTTTGGCAAAATAGTCTGTGCGCTCTTCGAGCGTGGCAATGATTCGATGGATCTTGACTTTGCCCAGCGGTATAAACTTGAGCCACAGAGGAATGCGCTGACCAATCGGAAAGCTCTTGCCGCTGAAGACAACCATGTAGGATAGGACATCTTCCCAGCATCGCTCTACAACAATCGATCCAGTCTCTTCCAGTGCATCCTCGTCAGGAGCATGAACCAGCTTGATCTCGCGCTCAGCCAGCAAGTTTGGCGTCAATGCGCCCGCACGCACTACGTTGACCTTCAGCACGTAGCGATTGAAGCCAAAGTCGGCATGTAATGTCGGCGGCAAATTCGAGGGCAGCGAGATACAGATAGGATAAGTGTATGTACCCTTCTTGAACTCCTTCGAATCCGATGGTCCCACCGATGCGGCCTCGTCTCCATGTCCTTTCGTGGTGTCCGGCTCCTTGAGCAGGGTGTGTATCAGGTTCTTGAAGCCAGGCTTCTTCGTCTTGTTGCCGGTGTCCGTGGCTGCCTTGGTACTTGATCTTTGTTTGGCTGCAGGCTTGTTTTTGTCGACAATCTCCATCGAGTTACGTCGGCTGTTGGGTGCACTGCGGGATGCAGAACGACCGTTGACGCTGCTAGTCGACCCCGAGGCTGCCTCATCGACGCGTGACTGTGGATCGAAGCGCACAGAGTGGTCTCGCGACCGACTGCATGCACCTGCTGCTGGCTGGTTGTGCAAAATGCTCTTGGCCGGTGCAGCAGAATGGGCCGTTCGCGTTGCCTCCAGAGTGGATCCTGTCCTGCTGCCCGGCTCGGCGGAAGCAGACTCGGCTGACTGCGAGGTCAGGCGTGCTGTACTGCTGCTGGCACTCGCAGCGACACTCGCTTCGGTATTTTCGCTCGAGGAAACAGTGCCGTCTGCCGACATGGGTTCGGTAGGCCAGCTGTCATAGCCCTGCAGCGGCGCTGATCGTGGTGCGTACAGAGGCGGCCGCTCGTGGCCCTGCGACTCAAAGTAGTCATGCCACTGGCTGAGGTCTTGAGGTGGCGATCGTAGCCGTCCACGACTCTCTTGATCGTGTAGGCTCAGATCTGCCAACGAAGCAGATGGAGAGAGACGAGTTCGTCCGAAGGCCTCGGCGAAGGCGTCCGCGCCCGATCGTGCGCTTGGAGAAACCGATGCCGATCCCTGGAAGCGGGCGGACGGAGACTGTGCCGGGCTACTAATGCGAGAGTCGGGGCTGGCTGCGGAGTTGGCCCAGGATGATGTGCCGGATCCTGTTCGCTGTAGAGGCGGCCGATTGCTGCGGGAGGGCGTTGAATCCTTGGGTCGTACGAGACCAATGTCGGGCCTCAACGTAGGTGGGATGATGGCGGTACCTGCTTTGGCAGCTGCGCCTGCGATCTGTCTAGCCAAGTTGCTGCCATTGGCGCCGCCTGCCGACGTCGAACGCTGGTCGTGTCCGCGAGGAGTGGCAACAGGGGTCCTCGAGCTACTCGAAGAAGCGTGTGCGGCTGCGGCATAGTCCCAATCTATGTCGTCTTGTAGGCCGATGCCAGGACCTACCGAATTTCGTCTTGGACGGTTACTCTCGGCGTCTTCGTGTTTGGCATTGTAGAGGGTGAGGAGCTGCTTGAAGATGGTCACTTCCTCTACTGTCTCGAGGCGATTGGGGCCGATGCCTTCGGGCCAGTCGGTTCTCGCAGTTCCCGTGAGCGACACGGATATTTCCTTGATCTTTGAGGGTTTTGGGAGGGAGACGGTGACTAGCGCGCGCAGCTGAGATGGTGGCGCATCTATGTTGACAATCTGGTGGCGTCCTCGCGCATCCTGACCTGAGGCTGACTGTCCACGAAGGAAGACAACGGGCTCGAGCTGCGTGATGGTGACGCTGGCAGGTGACATAACGCCGATGCCGCTGTCTCCGCGAGCTCACCGACGCCCGCCGCTGAAGTCGATATGCTGTGGATGGGAAGCTGCGAAAGGCTGAAGCTGAGGTGGACGGTGACAACGAGATATGATAATGACAAGAGAGTCTAATACCTTATAGTGGTCCGAATCGATGGTCTTGATCAGTGCAGGCGGGAAGTCTATCGCACCACTATAAGGATGTTTTTATACTGTACAGACTTCTAGTATTCTATCAGCGGAGCAATCGCACCATGATGAGCAAAGGCCGAAGAAACAGTTACGTTCGGCAAGCCACTACGTTCGGGCCGCGCCGATGATGCGAGCCGGCAGGAAGAGAGGCTCTCGGCAAGAGCAGAGGTGGCCAATTGTGCGCGACCGCTACCTTGTCCCCACGGTATGCAGCACAGAGCAGATGTGGTGGTGAAGAGGATGGCGACCACGACGTTTGGTCGGTGAAGTAGAGTGATGAAGACGATGATTCAGCTCGTCATGCCTTCTCCAGCCTAATTTTCTTTTTCTCTTTTTTCCCCCTTGTGGATCGTATGGGCGACTCCACTTGCGGGTTAAGGAAGAGAGTGGGAAAGCGACACCTGACACGCACGCTCGGATGGCTCGGTTACCCCCCTAACT
Organism: Testicularia cyperi; assembly: GCA_003144125.1. Taxonomy (NCBI): domain Eukaryota; kingdom Fungi; phylum Basidiomycota; class Ustilaginomycetes; order Ustilaginales; family Anthracoideaceae; genus Testicularia; species Testicularia cyperi. Next base: position 518,041 of record KZ819198.1, read on the forward strand.
GGTTTCATGCAACTGTCTTTATTTCTCTTCTGCTCACCTCGCTGTCCATGCTCTCATCTACACCTGTGAGCTCTGGCTCGAAGCTTTCTCAATGAAGGATGCCTGCCCGGTCAATAGCGGCAACCTTAATGAAAAAAAAGTCTGTCTGCGGCAGAACAAAGGAAGGAGAAGGAGGTCAATCCATGGAATGCACTACTGTACTCAGCCGCCTCGGTGTCAAAACCCTTGTCGAGCGAGGCGTGGGCCCCGCCGTGTTCACCGTCGCGTGTTTGCAGATCTGCCGAGGCCCAACTTTGGTCATGTCGAATTTCTCTCCCTTTTTCCATCTCTTCCTTTACTGCCCTTTCATGTGGCACCGCATCCGATTCTTCTGAAGATGGAGGGGGCTTCGTCATCTTTTTGCACAGAGAAGCTCGCTACTCAACCCAGGCTTTACACCGTATACTAGGAGCTAGTGATATCGCAGACCTTCCAGGATTGAGTTCGGACTGAAAATTGACCGACGGTGAGGCGCGCGCCAGTAATACCAACTTAAAAAAAAAAACAAAAACAAAAACAAAAACAAAAACAAAAACTTAGGGTTACAGACCTCAATCCCACGAGACCAACCACTTTACCGTACTAAATTTGGTAGCTGCAGCGGCGTGGGGAAGTGGACCAAAAAAAGAAAAAGCCACGCCGGCGAGAGAGGCAGCTGGCACGGTAAAGCAAAGCAAAGCAAATTAGAGAAAGCCAAGACGGCAGGCACTCGCAAGCGAAGAGCGCCCTGGCCGCGTGCGCGCGTGCTTCCATGTCAGAACAAAAGTCGCTCCATGCTCTCCATTCCACACATCAATTCTGGACGGTATGGAAAAAGATGGATATGGATGGCATCACCACAAGTCCCTGTCCAGACCAACCTAGCTTCTTCTTCTTCGCCGGATCGTCCGCAGATGTGACTCTTCCCGACCCGCATATTCTTTCGCATCCATCTCTGCAGCTGAGCCGTTCTTTCTGACAGCCGCTGGGCCCGCTGGCTGTCTTTGTCTCGACGTCTTGACCAAGGAAAACTCAATAACATGCATGTCTTGGGCGTAATTTAAGCTTCGTCGTGAAGCCAACGTTGGCGATAAGCGCCGAGAAGGGGCCGAGCAAAAAGTTGGCCGGTGACGGCGGCAGAAAGCACGGGCAAAAAGCCGCTTCAATCCGGGCCTAACAGCTGCAACTTGACTCTAACAGATTCAACGTCAACGTCTGATGATTACAAGCGGCTCTCGGGCCTAACACGCTGTCACGACACAACTCGCGCGACTCCACATCCATTCTGGCGTTTCCTCTTCGAAGCCAACCCGTTGGACCCTTTCTTCCACCTTGTCCCACCTATCCGAACCCAGCACCAGCCAAGATAGCCTCCACCGCTCCTCTCAAGGCCACCGACTGTCCGAATCTATCACGACAATCCACCGCTGTACATCAAAGAAAGGCAGGCCGTTCTTGGACAGTACAATATTGCCAGCGATGCCGACGGATCCAAAGGCTCTCATAGCCAACCGGCTGCTAGACTCGTTACTGGGCGAGATCGTGCTGGATACAGCTCTTAGGACGCATGCCACCATCAAGCGGGCGCGATCCATCTGCCGGCTATGCGGAACGCGATGTCAGGCACACACTCCTGCTGCAGGTAACGCGGGTCATCTCGCTTCTACTGGCACGCCGAACCTGGACGACGGGAGCAACGACGGTGGAACTGGATCTGCAACCGGTACTCCGGCCCCAGGGGCAGGTGGCAACAAGCCCGACTACTACTCAAATAACCCGCTATTCGAATGTCTGGTCTGCTCGCGTCAGGTGAGCTCGAACCGCTATGCCACGCACCTAGCCAAGTGCATGGGCATGGGCTCCAAAGGCGGTCGAAAGGGTGCTGCACGAAATGCCAAGGCGGCCAACACTAGCGGCTCGACTCCAAATAGGTTTGGCACGCCACGATACGGCAGCGATCTGGACGATGAGAGCTTCGTGCGCAAGAAGGGAAAGTCTGGCGTCAACGGAAACAACAAGCGTGCTCTCAGTCCGCTCTCTGCCAATTCTGTGGCCAATGCAAGGATGAACAAAAAGACGAAGACTAGCTCGCCAACGCCTCCGCCTTCAGATTCGGTGAGCGGTGGAATGGCGAGGAGCCATTCCTCGCAGACGTTTGCGCCTTCGGGTCTCAGTAGCTCGACGGTCATCAGTGGATCGCCTCTCAATCCGCTCAACAACAAACGGGGTGGTAGGGCAGGCTCGGAATCAGTGCTTGCGGAAACGACGACCGCGTCTTCCTCAAAGCTACGCGAGTCTGCGTCACCGGTCAAATCGAGCAAGTCAAACGGGAAGACGGGTGCCGGCGCAAACAAGAAGCGCAAGATAGTGGATGACGACGAAGAGGACGAAGACGACGAGGGGTCATTCCGGGATGCTGGATCCGAAGGCTCAGACTCGGACGCCGGTTCTGATGACGGAGAGGACGAGGAAGAGGGCGAGATCTCGGAAGACGACGCTGCGCCGGCAGGCGGATCCTCCACTCCAAAAGCCAGTGGTACCAAGATCAAGATCCCCGTGCGTGCCAACTCGGCTGGTCGAGGCAGTGCCATTCCCATCGGTGACGACTCTGACTCCGACGACGACGACGAAGATGACGACAACGATGAAGATGATGACGACGAGGACGCAGCCGCAGCATCGAGGAAAAGGGGTCGAGGTTCAAGTCCCGACGTACCCCTTGGCGGGGCGTTTGGCAACCCGGCCAGACGCAAAACAGGCAGCTCGAGCGGTCTGCAGCGCGAACGAGGCAGCGATGGCGAGTTCATCGACGTGGAAAGCGCGAGTGAACAAAGCGACGGCGACTCGTTCTGATCCTTGTCCCTTTCTCATTGCATGGATTCCACACACGTTCAGTCTTTAGATACCAGATACCACCATGTACGTGTGCATTGGCGCAAGTTTCGTTTCGAAGGCTGAGCTAGTCTTTGACGCCCCCGTTGCTGGGTCGGTTCCGCCACTCGGACCTGTGTCGATCTGAACAGTAGGCTCAAATGAAGGCGGAGACCCCAGTGTGGAGACAAAGACGCGGATCGAGCACTGCAGCCTCATCAGACCTTTGACCTCTGGAGAAAGCACATCGCAAAGGGTTCGAGCGCAGACCTTCGGACCAGGATACGCGGAAAATCCGTGACATTGCAGAAGCACAGCGCAAAACAAGAGCAAATGAAGAGCGATGAAAGTGTGGGGGGACCAAAGATACGGTCATCAGAAAGGCTAAGATACACGCCATCGAAATGGACTGCAATGAAATAAAGAATGCAAATGAGAATGAAGTACACGAATGGGTGCGAAAAAGCGGAAGCTAAAGAGTGTGGGGCAGACCAACAGAGAATCGAAAAGCAAAGCCGAGTCGGAGTTGTCGAATAAAGAGTGTGTGAAGTGTTCGACGACGTGGGTGGCTCATCCGACGATAGGGATTCGAGAGAGCCAACGCCACATTGCCAAACGTGATCCAGGTATTAGAGAATAGAAGAGACTCCGATGGAGAGGGAGGCGACGAGGAGGGTGATCCAGAGGACAGGTTGGGCCATGACGCCGGCCGAGAGCTGACCGAGACTGAGGAAGATGTTGCCGTACTTGCCCTGGCCGTTTGTCGAAGTGAGTGGAACGAAGCCGAGCATTTTGGATGCGTCTTCGGATTCGAGTTCCGAGCAGTCGGGGATCTCGCACTCTTCGTTGCCCGAGACGGTGCTCTGGTTGCGGTACCAACACTGGGTGCCCGTGGCGAAACCGCAGCAGGTGTTTACGATACCCTGGCCCCAACTCGCCTGCTGGTTGACCGAGAGCTTGTTGGTCATCGAACATGTGGACTCGGTGATCGTCGCTTCGCCACCCGCGGGCGCACTTCCGGTAGATGTCGACTCGGCTGCCGATGCTGTAGACGTCCCTGACGCCGACGCGGATGCATTCGTCGCCTGACGCGCCTCCAACAGGTCCCGCTCGGATAGAACAATGGGCTCCCCCACCAGTGCTGAAGAGTCCAGCGATCGCTCAAAAGGCTCCGCAACAGCGTCGAGGCTGTCCAGCTGAGCAAGCACGCAAGACGCTGCAAGCAAAAGTGCAAGAAGATACGAGAGCTGTGCGACTCGCATTGTGTAGGCTGACGTATAGATTGATCGGCGAAGAGTCCTTCAAAATTCCAGAGGGTGACGATAGCTGTGCTTATCGCGTTGAACCACTCGTAATCGAGCTGCAAATCCGATACTAATGGGTTGACACTCTGCAGAAAGACGCCAGCAAAATATATCTAAGCTGGACGAGGCCGGGTCTGGTGGACAGAAGAGATACGTCGGCCACGATGGAGAGAAGTACGACGAGATGCGGAGCAGGCAGAAAGTACGAAGCAAAGATGATGGAAAAGAGATGGGCGTAGCGTGACGAAAGGGTACGATAGGGACGGAGAGGGAGGCAATGACGATGGTGATGGGCAAGAAGATGAGTGTTTGTAAGGGAGCGGAGGTCGAACTGAGATCGATGGATGGAAGGCTTGGAGCAAACGGCGGTTTGAGAGCGCTGGGACACAAGGGGAGCGGCGGGGAAGGGCACGATTCTGCGGCGTGAGTGCATTACTTTTAGTCGCAGGAAACCAGCGTCGAGAATCTCGCTCGCTCACGGGCATGCCGACAGACGAGCACACCAGCAGACTGCAATACTGTACAGTACGTGGTCTGCAGTCGTACACGGGTCAGATATATTGTTTCAGAACCGCGAGGGCAAGGGGGCAAGCAAGGCAAGAGGCAAGAGGCGGCTCCGGCCCACCGGCCACTGGCGCCTGTCAAGTCAAAGCGGAGATTGGATGGGAGAGCAACGAGGTGAGCAGCAGCATAGTACAGTACAGTACAGCACAGTAATCGTATGCATGAGAAAGCACCATGGGAAAGAGCAGAGACAGAGGCGAGAAAAGGCACGGAGGCGTGCAAGCGAGCACCACCCTCGACGCGGGGTCGGAGTCCAGATCCTTGAGAATGTCGTTTGGTTTTTCACAGTAGTCCTATCTCGCGCCTTGCCATACCTACCACTTTTTCCGATCCCGAAGCCAACTTGCCGTAGAGGCTGCACAAAAATCCGCCATTGATCCAATACTCGCCAGTCGAGACGGCGCAGAGGACCGATTGAAGAAGTCGTGAAGACGAACAAAGCAAGCATAAAGTAGGAGGGCTGGGGAGGACGGACTTGCTCATGAACGGTGCGCGACTCTTGTCCGCTAAAGCGACCGTCGGGTCTCTGCTGCGCAAGGAGCGGAGGACAAGCAACAGCATGGAAGGCACTATGTTTCCAAGTTAGTGGCCAGAATGCTGCACCCGATCTGGACTGTTCTCTGCGGGAGAGAGCTTGACGATGCCGCAGGTCACATTCTCTATTGTTCTAGAGAGAGCGAATAGGCACGAGAAGGCGAGCATGTTGAAAGCCATCTCTGCGTGCCGCTCGTGCCCGAATCGGCTACTGTACAGCAGCGTGGTTGCGAAGGATGCTGGACTTGGACGAGGGCGATTTAGGGGGGGAAACGAGCGTGGGTTTGCGCGTTTGATTCGAAATTTCCAACAGAAGCCAACCACTCGCAGCCTAGCCAGTTACCCTGCAGTTCTGTATGTGATTATTACTCCTTCCTGGGAATTGAGACAGACAGCGGGGGATCTGCTTCGCAGCTCAATTTCCAGCACTGTGTATAGTGCGATACAGTACGTACAGGGGACGGCATTTGAGCCGTAGATGAGCAGTAGCTGCATGGTTGATTTATTGTGGTCATCTGCAGCGGCCGATGCGAATTCATTCGAGGTCGCTCCACTCGGCTCGCTTCCCATCACCACCGCATCGCGCGTCTGTTCCTGCTTTGCAGCCAACAATGCAGGCAATGCCGATCGGCTAGATCCAAATTTTCCTCTTCCCGATCTTTCACATTATATTGTTATGTGTCTGCTCCTTCAACACACTTTTCAATTCTTCAGAGTCAGATTTCCGACACTTCACGAACCCGGTGTCTGGCTTCAAAAGGTGACATTTCTAGAGAACCCCATATGTGCAACATTGAAACTACAAGTACAAAGGTCGAAAAGTGTGCAGGATGCGACGAAGCTGTCATACATAGCGCGTCAGTTGGGTCTGTATACGATGGGTAAATCGGGCAAGATGCTCGGCGTCGTTCATTCTTGCGGAGAAGGACTCTGAGGTCTGCTGTTGGCACGGCTGGTGCTGGTGCTGGCAGAGCGACGCTGGAAGAATCGCAGAGCCGGATTGACCGAAGGCGATCGGACCCGTGAGGCCTCCGTATTTTGCGGAGAGGGCACATACTCGTTGCGAGCTTTGTTTCGGCGATTCCGAAGGTCCTGTAGACGGTCCCATTCTCTTTGGTAGTCGTCGTCGCTGAGGTTGAGATCGCGCAGCACCTCTCTGGCCTGCATCTCGAATTCCACCTCGTCCTCGGCGTCAATCAGACCAAAGCGAACGCCGTCGACCAGCGAGACCGGATCCTGGGTGGGCGAATCGGGACGCCCATGTCGCCCGCGTTCCTTCCCGTTGGCACTGCTGCTGCCGTTCTCTTCACTATTGCGCCGAGAGACGTACTGTGAAGCCGAAGGCGATCCTGACGGAGACCGCGCCATCGACGCACCTCGAAGCATTCGTTGTTGCAGTCGATGGCTCAGCATCTCTCGCCAGATCTCGGACGACGCATGCCACTCGCTCTCTCGGAATGCTACCGCCTCCATCTCGAGCAGATGCTGCAGGTCCTCGCCGCACACGCAGTGCGTCACCGACTCGTGCTCGTTCCTGCCAGCCCAGAAGTCGCGCGACACCGTCGGCACCGGGTTGGCATCCTCGGGCGTGTACGAGGGAAGGCACGTCGTCTGCCACTTGAGTGCACATGGCGGCAGGATCAGGCCCCAGTTGGCGCGGTACGTCTTGACCTCGTCTGATCCGAGCGATGGGTCCGAATAGGTAATGGTCAGCTCGAGTGCATGCGCCATGCAGATAGCACAGTCGGTGCCCGGCAGCGTCGATGCCCTCGCCTGCGAGTCATCGGGGATACGCGCAACCCAGTTGTTCTGTCCAAGGGCATAAGGCGTGCTGGGGACATTTGAGGCATAGCCGCTGCCGTCGCCGGTGCTGCTGCGGCTGCTACTACTGCCACCATCAGCATGGCTGTGTCCGTTACTGATCTGATGCTGCTGTTTGGCCAGCGCAAGAAGGCCGTCGAGTCCCGCATCGTCTCCGCTTTGTTCAAGAACTTTTTGCAGCTCCTCTGCGCCTGCCTCGAAGAAGATAAACCTCTCGGTGGGCGCCTGCTCGGAGTAGTTTCTGCGTAGTCGAGACTTGAGCGTGGTCTGCTGGAGTAGCGCAAGTTTGAGCGAGTGCAGCTTTAGAGTTGGGCTGGGGCTGTCGAGTGCAAACGTGATGCGGAGGTATCCGCCGACTGTCAGGTGCTGTGTTCGCACGCCAAAGAAGATGGGTCCGAGTCCCTCTTCAGCAGAGCGATGAACGTGGTAGTAGGGCAGAAAGCCCGATGTGGCAACCGTCTGCACGAAAAAAATGTTCTTTTCCGCCGTGAGCGTCTTTTTGCCGATCAGACCGGGGAAGGTGGCCTTGACCTGGATCTTCTGGTGGTGTCGACCGTGCTTGCATCGCTGGTAGGGCGCAGTGTTGTGATCGACGTGAAATGAGACCTCGAATTGATAGATGTTGCCGGCCTGCAACTTGAGGTCGGATGCCGAGGCAATGGTCTTTTTGTTGTAGTAGGGCTGGTTCTGCTCGAAGCCACCTCTTGGGAAGCCGATGGACTCGTAGCCAATGAGACTGGCAGTGAGGCTGATGAGCTTCGACGGAGGCTGGTAGTTGGCCGGGATGCTGAGCTGGATGATCACCTGGACAACGGCTGGGTCAATGTCCTCCTGGTTGTCGTTGCCTGAGCGAATCTGCGGACTAAGAAAGACATCGTTGACGGTGGTGGAGAGGATCTTGAGATCCATTTTGCACAAGGGATCTCGTTGCTAGCGGAGTCAGAAGGCTATGAGACGATGCGATGCAATGCAATGCAATACTTTACGAAACGACAACGCTTGGAGACGGCAGAATCACTGCCCTTTTATACGAGTCGCAAATGTAGCATATGGTTTATGCTGGGACCCTGAAGCGTGGTGGTCGATGCAACGACAATCGCGGAGAGGAGACTGAAGGAAGTATCACGTTTACAGATTGTCGTGTGACTCGCTGGTGTAAAAAGCGACAAAAGAGGGTGGAGAGAAGGTGTCAGAACAAAGAATGATGACGGCTGTGACGTGGACACCAGTTCTGGTAGTGAGGAATTGACAATGTCGCACGACGGAGTCCGGAGATAATGTCGAAGAGGGAGGAAAGATGGTGCGAGTCACAGCTGCGGTCAGTAGGGCCAAGCGCAGAGCAGTGCAAGCGATGTAGGATGGGATGAGGAGATGAGATGCCGAGATGAAGGAGGGTAAGGGAGCGACGAGACGAGGAGCGAGAAGACATTTACTGACAGCACGGATTGCAGGAAGATTTGTCTCTGGCTCGATCTGGCCGTTCAGACTGCCGAGCCAAAGCCAAAGGCAAAGGCAACCAAAAAAAGGCAAAAGGGGTTTCGTAGAAGCGCATTCGCTGCCCGACGGTCCGCTTAGACAGAATTAGCCGTGGATGGGGCCGGAAACGGGGAGCGACGGCGTGGTACATTGCACACGCAGACACACAGAGACACACAGGCATGCAGTATGGGTCGGTGCATGGCAAGGATAAAATTAATTGTTGTTCGCCTGCACTGCGGGGCGGTGGGGTTGGACGGACACCGACACGACGAAGCATAGAAGAGGAGGCAAACAAGAGGAGAAGGAGGAAGATAAACAAGAAGGAGAAAACTGCAGTTGGTAATCGTAGAGTAGGAAATTTCGTGAATTCCTGCCGCGTGTCGTGCCGGCGCACTCTGCGCCGCCCGCTCTGTCGCTCGCGTGTTTGGGCGCGTGTTGGAGTTGGATGGACAATTTCGAGGCCAATTTCTCATTCCTCTTCCAAGTTGAAGTTGAAGCGGATGGGCTGGGACAGTACATGTACTGTACTGTACTGTACGGTTGGATTCGACGTCGACACGCCAACGCACGGATGAATGTCGTCTTGCTGCGCTTTTTTTGACCGGTGGAAAGGGCGCGAGAGCGGGGCTTCAAGAGCAAAAACGTGCTGCCCACGCATGACGAGCGAATTGACTCCCCATCGTCGTCCCTGGTTTCCCCCTTCCTACTATGTACTGTCCTGTACAGTACTGTACAGTACCGTAGTCCCTGTTATGGCAGCCAGTGGGCCTCGTGTCCAATAGTACTGCCTGGACTTTTGGCCGGCCCTTTCTCGGCGTTCAAGCAACCCGAACTTTTACTCCACACACGTACTACTGTACTTACTTGCCATGCTTTGCACAGTAACGTGGTCTCTCTTCTCTCTCTTCTCTCCCTCCCCGACTTTCCCCCCTTCTCCAAAATCCGACCTTCTCTGACTCCCCCCTTCCAGCTCACACCGCAGCCACGCGAGCTCTTTCGGCTTCCCTTCCCTTCCGTCGAGCTGCGTGGTCGGCTATTTGTGAAACAACCATCACTCCTCCGCAGCATTCAAGAAGCACCTGTCCAGCCTAACCCTCTCCAAACAATTGGCCGGCAAAAACATCGAGGCCCGTGTGTATAGAGTTCCTTGACCCCTGCTCCCATGCCGTGATGGACCCTTCAGCCGCAGCAGGCTCCGCTGCTCGGGGCCTCTCGCTGCAGTCGCTGCCCTTGGATCTGCTCGTCCCCATCTTATCGCAACTCCGACATCGAGTCAGAGATCTAGCCGCCTGTGCCCTCACCTGCCGCCTCTTTCACACCCTCGCTACCCCGCTCCTCTACGAGCGCCTCTTTCTCCGCGATCAACGCCGGCTCCAGCTCGTCTTTTGGACCCTAGCACGCAATCCGGAGCTATGCAGCCTCGTCAAGATCGCCGAACTGCGCGTGTTCCCGTTCGGCCTTCATGCAGAGCTGTTGGAGTCACTCGAGGCCAACATCGAGGCCACCTTCCGTGCAGCGAACCATCTAGAAGAACTCGTGTGGACCAGAACTGGTAGTCTCAACGATCGTCTGCTGCCCTGCCTCCTCCGCTCGTCTCCCCTGCTGCAGCGCCTCGAGATTACGGGTGACGCAAGATCCTGGTCTACAACGGTGCTCGTTGACAACGTCACGTCCACTGTACAGCACCTCAGCATCATTCTGCCGGAGAGATCCGTGGTAAATGCAATCGTCGACATCGCAGCCAAGATTGCACAGACCGGTGTCCGCCTTCACAATGACAGCGGAGTTGACAATGTCGCCGACTTGACAGGTGACTCGAGTCACGCTCCCCCCGGACTGCGCAGTCTCAGCCTGTTATGCCAGCACTCGCCTCTGCTCAAGGATGCCCACCTTCTCGCCATGGCTCCACACCTGCACCAGCTGCAGCGACTCTCCTTGGCGGGCTGCCGTGCCGTCACTGGCCGCGGCATCAGAGCCGTCTTGCAGTCTGCAGCACAGGGCGCAGGTGTCAATGAGCTGGCAATGGAAGGGCTGGATATGCAGGGAAAAGATGTGGCACTGTTGATACCTTTCGCATCCCGACTCCGCCTACTGTCTCTGACCTACCCCCGATCTTCCTCTTCTTCTGGGTCTCGATCCCTGTCCTCATCGGCGATCGGTGACTTTTACCGCAACTTCTCCAGTCTGGTTGAGCATGCAGACAGGCTCGAAGAGCTGACGCACTACGCCGGTGCTGGATCCAAACCGGCCGCTGATGGAGACGGCGGCGCGCACGATGGCATCGTGGATCTCGACGAGCTCGATGATGCGCTCGACGAAGACGAATCCGAGTACGACGAGGACGGCGAATATCAACAGGGCTCAGCGACCTTGCAGAACGACAGCACCTTTATGAACACGACATCCGAAGAGCTCATTCGACGCTTCTCAGGACCGCCTCCGGAGGGCAGTGTTCGATACGGCCATCATCGGCCGTCGGAGCCACCCTCGAATCTGCCACTCTTGCCAACCTCGTTCCTGACACGTCTGCTGGCAGCACGTGGCGATCAGCTGATCAAGCTACGGCTGCACGGCATCGGCATCTCACTGGACCAGCTCGCACTCGTCGTTCAGCATGGTCGAGTCCTGAGAGACCTTGTGATTCAGATCTGGGAAGACGACCTTTCGCGTCTGGCGGCGCTTCTCTGCCAGTTGCCGCAGCTCGAGACGCTGCACATCCTCGCCTCGGCCTCGTCCGATACGGTGCTTGGCGAGCGAGAGATCCAATGGATCGCCCAAGTCTGTGCCGATGCAAATCGCGAACGCAGACTTCAGATCGATAGATGGTATGCTCGCGCCTCACGACAGCCGGAGGAGACGCTGCCCAAGCATCTTGCGGGCGGGAACGGCTTGCGACAGATTGGATTCCGGAACCGGGTGTGGCTCGTGGAGCGAAGCTTTGCACCGGCTGCAGCCGTCCAATCTGACACTCACGAGGTACCACGTGCATCGAACGGCACAAAGGCAGAGACGGGGCTGGTGAGTAGACAAGACATCCACAACCAGGGTCCGAGCACGACAGCAGCAGCAACAGTAGAGACGGAAGGACCGGAAGAAGAGGGAAGGACTCTGGTGACGCTCAGGCGGTGGGATCCAGCGGCCGGTACGTTTCCCGAGGTGCTCTTGGTGGTCAAATCATAGCAGTCGGTTTCAAGGGTTCAGCTTCGGATACAATCGGCAACAGGCCATTCCGAGGACTGCGTGGCGCTACCGCCTTTGCCGACGGGCTGTACAGTTGCTCCGACCAGTCAGGGAACATTGAAGATTCGGCCGGTCGGTGCACGTGTGCGGCGGCATCGTCTCGACCCGTTGACCGGTCTTGTCGGAATGCAGGGATCGGCAGAATCGCCGAACTCGGTCTTGTACGGATGCGCCGATCCCATTCGTCCTCGCATTATCTTTCTCCTCCTGCTGCTGCTGCTGCTGTCATAGTCGCTGTTTGTCTTGCATTAGATGCCATTCTGGAATTGACCTCGGACTACCTTATTATTATTTTTGCTCACTTGGGTCGGGGGGTGCTGTTTTTTTGGTCTGCTGCTTGGCGCTGTGCCTGACCTGAGCTCAGACTGGCTTTCGCACTTTGCTGCGAGAGACAACACAGGCGTTTGGCGCCTTTACCAGAACAATGCGTTGAGGCTCAGACACGCACACGAAATAGCGATTAAATTGACTCGTGAACGCATATGTGCCATCGGAGATCCTTGACTTTGGGAAGACATTCGAGGTTTCAAACATGCAGCCAGCCAGGGGTGAAAATTTTAGGAAGTTTTGGGAAGAAAGAAGAGAAAACCAAAAGAATGGAAAACCTTCCGTGTGTGGAAGAATTCTCCGACCTGCATGCATCGTGCAGCCGGTCGATCGGATGTGACGGTCAAGCTCAAGGTTCAGGGTCCAGCAGGTACGAGATGCTAACCAAGCGACGTCCGTGGAGGCTAAGGATTAGAGTTCCTGAAAGGGTGAGCTATTTTAAAGATCAACCTTGTTGCTGGTGCAACGAACTGTTCTCTGCAAAGATGTGGTCTTGTCCTGACTATAAAGGCAAGGCCTGGTGGAGATGATCAAACTGGCAAAGCGGATAAGAGCTAGACGAATCGGAAATGTTCGGTCGAAAGGACAAAGGAGGCGGATGGTCAGAGAGGCAGTGAAATATGTGGCTGCACGTTTGAGGAAGGGTCTAACAGAGGCAAAGATCGTCCGAACCCTGCATTTGAGCTCCGGAAGAGCCGACCGATGGCTGACTAGCGAGTCACGACAAATCACTCACCTCGCTGCATCTCAGCACCGACCAGCCTTGCATTGTCAGCCCTACGGGTCTGCGCTGAAACTGCGCATGCAGGTGGGTCAGGCCCCTTTGTCGCCAGTCCCTCCCACAAGCCGCACTCTGCTCTCCTTGGTCTCCCTGTCAGCACACACCAAGCATCGACGGAGGTCGGCTTCAGGAGATGCAGCGCCAGACGCCAGATCAAATGTGTTCGGACCGCAGCCAATGCTTCTTTTTTGTGTTTTTTTTTTGTTTATATGTTTTTTTGAATGATGATGTTGGTAGAGCATGTTATCGATAGCACCCCGACACCGCCTTGCCGCCGGCCCGAGTGGCCTGCATCATCAAATTACATCAAATTGTAGAGCCAGTGCCACTTGATTGATGGTACTTTGCTCGGCGCTTTACGGTCCGAAGTAGTGAGAACTCCATCGTGTTGATGCGCTCAGCCGACACGGGACGGGAGCGCGGATATGTGTGGGTGACGACATTGCCAATTATTCGGCGCAGCTGGGTCGGACAACGAACAGGGAACTGGGAACGGACGGGAAACTGGCGCACACCGCGGCAATTGAAGGGCCGTGGACTAAATCCCCCTTGCGTACAGTACAGCATAGAGTATCGATTTTCGCAGGTCGAGCCAAAAATGCAGAGGCCAGACCGGCAAATCAGCCGCCCTGGCCGTACTTTGGGCTAACAAATTGAAGACTCATTTTTTCAATAACGCACCACTTACTCCTGCATGTCGTTCGTTGGGCTCTACGAAAAGGGTGGGTGCGAGAGCATCCGTGGAGTTGGTTGGCTGGGCAAGGTCAACTACACCTGACCGAGTCTGGGCGTGTGACTGCTGACTTGCGGGACAAGAAAAAAGAGGAAAATTAAAGAGAGGAACGCGCCAAACGGGGCGAGAGAGGTCTGTTCGGCATGGCAGTACAGTACTGTATTACGCAGTGGTCGAAGTGTTGCTGCTGCATTCGGCCTCAGCGCCGCCGCCGCCCTCCAACCGCGACCGCAACAGTAACAGCAACAACGCTAGCCCGGCTTCGGTTATTAGCGTGGCCGCAAAGAATTCATGGTACTGTATCGCACGACGCGAGTGTCACTCACTGGTACTGTACAGTATGCGACTCCAGTACGGTACTACTGTACTGTTAACTGGACAGCATGCATGACGGCACGTACGTCCGCCCGCCCGCCCCGCCTTGCCGGATTTTACCATCCACCTCGACATCAACAATGGACAGAAAACGACTGAGAAACTTCTCGCCCATCCACCAAGGCCTGCTGACGAGCAATCCCAGAGAGGTCGGCTCCTCCACGCCGCCCATCCACACGTTGCCAATCGTTACGCAATAATCTCACCCATGCCCTCTCTCTCTCTCTCTCTCTTTGCTCACGCCCTGAAATGTACTCTACTGCAATCTCGCACTTACCTCCGTGGACCAAGCTTTGTGTGACTCTGCTCAGCTGTGCCTGTGCCTGTGCCTCTGGCACCCTTTGCCTGTCGGTCCTTGGTTGCCATAGCCTTTATTTTTCTTTTTATCTTGGTTTGCCCCCTGTGTCGCCGATCCACCTGATCTGCGCTTCATACACCGAGCATTCCGGTACATTCGGAGCAGACTAGGCTGCTCGTCGGAAATTTTGCGCTTCCTTTGAATATACTTAAGGCTCCCGTCCTCGCCGTCGATAACCTCTATCCCACTTTCCCATACGCCACAAAAGTCTTTACTCGTCGCTCCCGTCCTCTGCGGTCTTCTCAACAGCAACGGATCTGCAACTGTTCCCCCTGGCAGTAGCCCTACATAGAAAAAGGCATGGCTCAAACACCATCATCCCGAGCCACAACGCCCACGGCAGACCACAGCAACATGGATCTCGAAAAGCAGGTCTCGTCGAGCGCCGGCGAGGGTGCCACCAACACCTCCAACAGCACCAATGGCGAATACTCGGAAAAGGCACCCGCGACCAGCACCGGCCATTCGCACTCGAGAAGCAAGACCCAGGCTTCGATCGGATTCGCGCCCCAGGCATCCCCACAGTACATCCCCGCGGAAGGCAGTGCTGACGGCCAACCACGCCCCATGCGCACCTTTTCGCGTCGCGACCGAATGGAGCTGGTCGACTCGACGCATCTCTTTGGCGGTGACATCGAGCGCGCAAATACCGAGAACCATCTGGAGCGATTCCAGTCGCAGGCCGGAAAGGACACCGTCGTGGTGCACTGGGAGGGCGAAGACGACCGCGAAAACCCCTTCACCTGGTCCCGCGCCTACCGCTGGTTCCTCACCCTCCTCGCCGGTCTTCTCGTCCTCAACTCCACCTTCACCTCGTCCGCACCCTCCGGCATCTCGGGTCAGCTCCAGGCCGAGTTTGGCTTTGGTCGAGAGGTGGCCGTGCTTTCGCTCTCGATCTTTGTCGCGGGATACTGCGTCGGCCCTTTGCTCTGGGGTCCTCTCTCGGAACAATTTGGTCGAAAGCCCGTCTTTGTCGGTGCAATGACCGTCTACACGTGCTTCAACGTCGGCTGCGCACTCGCGCAAAACACCGCCCAGATCCTCGTATTCCGTTTCCTCGCCGGTACCTTTGCCGCCTCCCCGCTCACCAACTCGGGCGGTGTGATTGCCGATCTCTGGGATGCAAAGACGCGGGGTGTCGCGCTCTCGCTCTTCTCGCTTGCGCCGTTTGCAGGTCCCGCTCTCGGTCCGATTGTTTCGGGGTTCATCACCGTTAGCGGCACCGACTGGCGATGGCTCTTTTGGACCTGCACTCTCTTCTCGGGTACGTGCCTGGCGATTGTCGTGTTCCTCATCCCCGAGACCTACGCCCCCATCATCCTCCTCCGCAAGGCCAAGCGCATCCGCAAGGAAACCGGCGACGACCGTTACAAGGCGCCCATCGAGCTCGTAAAGACCGACATCAAGGAAAAACTCCACAACACGCTCCTCAAACCCTTCATCATGCTCGTTCAGGAACCCATGCTCCTCGTCATGACCATCTACCTCTCCTTTGTCTACGGAATCGTATATCTCCTCTTCGAGGCTTTCCCCTTCGTCTTTACCCTCGGACACGGATTCAACGAGGGAATCAGCGGCCTCATGTTCCTCCCCTTCTTTGGCGGCGGTGTCGCCGCCGTGCTTCTCGTCGTCTTCTACTTTAACCCCAAATACGGAAAGACTGCTGACAAGCTTCGATCCGAAGGCGTCCAGCGTGTTCCCCCCGAGCAGCGCCTGTACGTTCTCATGGTCGGCGCTCCAGCCCTCTCGATCGCATTCTTTTGGTTTGCATGGACGTCGTATCCTTCGGTCAGCTTCGTCTCGCCCATGATGGCAGGAAGTGTTATTGGATTTGCCGTGCTTCTCGCGTTCCAGGGCGTTTTCACGTACCTTCTCGACGTCTATCTCGCCAACGCAGCCACCGCTCTGGCTGTCAACACAGTCATTCGATCTCTCGCTGGCTTTGGGTTTCCCCTATTCGCTTCCCAGATGTACGAAAAGCTGAACCCCCAGTGGGCCAGCTCGCTTCTGGGCTTCATTGCGCTGGTCATGGTACCGATTCCCTTCGTCCTGTTCAAATTCGGACCAAAGATTCGCGCCATGTCGAAACACGCCATGTAGAAAAAAAGTCTAACAGACGCCTGTAGATTTGTCGCTCTTGCTCTGGTTTCCCTTGCATCACATACCCTGTCTTTTTCTTGTGCAATAGACGAATCGATTCGGATACAGAAACAAAGACTGAAAGAGAAAGAGAGAGGCGTGTGCGTGTGCCATCGTGTCGGCGGTGTCAGAAACCGCCGGTTGTGGCGTTCGGCGGTACGGGACACGCGCTTTTGCATGTCTAACATCCAAGTTGTTTCCCAAAAGCGGACGACAGATAGGAACGTCCCGCTAAACACGCAAATGAAGTCAGTCGGCTTTCGAGAGACGTGCATGCCTGCATATGCCCGCCAGCCAACGCTCTGCACGTCTAGCCGTCCTGTCCCAACAACAACAGTACTGTACTGTACCGCTCTTTGTGGTGCGAGTGTCTCGTCTCGGGAGCCTCCTTCATCTCAGCGTCAGCGTCAGTGTCAGTGTCAGTGTCAGTGTCAGTGTCAGTGTCAGTGTCAGTGTCAGTGTCAGTGTCAGTGTCAGTGTCAGCGCGGAGGGCGTGGGTGGGTCTGGATAAAGCACAGCCGCAATTGACACAGTACAATTTCCGTAGCCATGGCTAGAATAGCAGAGCTCACTCCACGACCCAGATTGTCTTGGTGAGAACTCGTCATCTCATTTGTTCATTAGTCATATACCAAGTTTATCAATGCACATTATCACTTAGAGCCAGGATGCGGGGGATATCGTACGCTGGACGCTCAGCCACGTGCTTCGAGGATTCTTTTTCTGCTGGGCATTGAAATCACCAGCACAGACGACGAGGTTCTTGAATGCAGACGAATCACACGAGTGTTGCGATCGAAACGACGGAATCGTCGCGACACGAGCGAGGAATGATCGTGATGGCGAGGATGGGAGGTGAAATCTAGAGTTTTGCCTGCTGCTGTTTTGCGAGTTTTTCAGCTCTGAGACGACGCTGGGCGAGAATGGCTCTGCCGGCGGAGGAAGCGTTGGACCGGCCGATCTGGGAGTTGATCCAATCGCCGACGTCTACGAGTTTCTCGAGGTCGGTTCCGGTGGTGTACCCCTCGTTGTGGAGGGCAAAGACGACGGATTCGGTGTCGATGTTTCCGGTCGCGCCTGGCGAGTAGGGGCATCCACCTAGGCCGCCTACTGCCGAATCGACGGTTCTGACGCCGAGCGAGACCATGTGGAGCACATTGGCGAGTCCCGTGTTCATAGTGTCGTGGCAGTGGGCTGCAAAGACGGATGCATCCCGACCCGAGTGTTTGACAGACGCGTTGAGAGCGGCTTCCATTATTCTCGGGGTGCCTTGTCCGATGGTGTCGCCGAGCGAGACTTCGTAGCATCCCATCTCCAGAAGCGCCTTGGAGACCTGGCCGACGACTTCGGCGTCCACTGCTCCCTGGTACGGACACCCAGCAACTACAGAGACGTATCCACGGACTCTCAGGCCCTGCTCCCTGGCTCTCGAGGCGACCAGTTCGAGTCGTTCCAGACTCTCCTTGATGGTGCAGTTGGTGTTGGCCTTGCAAAACGCCTCGGACGCGGCGGTGAAGAGTGCGATCTCGTCGGTCGGATTCGGCTTCCCCCTGCCCTGGAAGTCGGCGAGCAGCTTTTCCAGCCCTTCGAGTCCACGCATGTTGGGAACCAGGACGGGATACTTGATCGACCCTGAAACCGGCATGGTCCCCACCACCTCTGGCGTATCGCCCATCTGAGGCACCCACTTGGCAGACACAAACGAGCCCGCCTCGATAACAGGCACGCCTGTCTCGTTGAGCCTTCGAATCAACTCTACTTTGGTAGCAGTCGGCACAATCGTCTTTTCATTCTGGAGGCCATCGCGCGGTGACACCTCGACGATCTTGACGAAGTTGGGATCGCTGGCTGCCGTTGCCAGTGTTCGACTCGCGAGGCGGGAACCACTGGATCTCAGAGTGAGAGCAGAGGTGAGCGACCCGGCACTACGGGCGAGTGCCCTCGTTGCTGATGTTTGTCCGGCCGCCAGCATGGTCGACTTGCGTTGAACGAGCGGATATGTGTGCAAGGAAAGGTGGTGGTCGGTGATCAACCCTGATCTATGTCAGCGTTTCTGGAAAAGGATTGCAGGGAGGGAAGACTTGTGTCCAATGTGGATAGCCGTAACTCAGCAACAATGCAATGGACGCGAGCTGTGCGGATGTGCGCTTGGAGAACCGGCGCACCTTTTTCGGCCTGCGACTTTGTCGGACGGACGTTGAGCTCAAAGGTGTCGAGTTTTGAGTGTTTGAGTGTCGAGTGGATGAGGGACTGAATGGTAATATAATAGATGTATAATGTGTGCGTATGTGCGGGGAAAGGGAAGTTAATTACGCGACTTTACCGGATCCCCGCACGCTCTTTCCGCACCAAAATGGCCGCTTCAACCGCTTCAGCCGAAACTAATCTTACTCTGTTAGACCATCACTTCAGCAGCTCATTGGATGGACGACCAATGTTGTGTTTGGCAATCCACATAGATTCCATGGCAGAGTGTGGAGAAATGATGCGTACAATTACATGCAAGGGTGGAAGAGACAAGAAACAATGATGACAGGTATCCATCCATAAAAGCAAAGGCCCGATCCTTCCCAGGGGGGGGGATCGTGAGGGGGAAAAACAAAGGCAATCCAGCGAGCAGATCTCATGGAACGGCAACGACAATGACGAGCACAACGATTGTGGCGACCGTGTTGATCGCCATGATGCGGAGCGCCTTCATCTGCTGGGCACGTCGAACTCGTGAGTCGAGCACCTTTTCCGTTCCAACGGCGAATCCAGTGCCTCGCTGCACGGCCTTCCAGAAGCGCTCCTGGAGCGAGCCATTGTGCGGTGTGCTGTAGCGACGCTTGGAAGCATACTTGGCCTTGTTGACGTTGCTCCCGCTACCTACCGCCGTTGTGCCCGTGGCGGTGGAGAAGCGGGATCGGGTGGCCGAGGGCGGCGAAAACAGCAGAGCCCGAGTGGCGGCCGGAAGATCAGAGCTCTTCTTGGCCGCACTCGACGACCAGGGTGCAATGTCCCCGACAGTGCTGACTCCTCCGTTCTGGGAAGCGGGGGCATTCGTGGCAGTGGGCTCCGGCCAGGCTGGCATCATCACTGCCACATGATCGTCGTCGGCCTCAGGTGCATCGGCGGCGAGGACCTCTTCGCCGTCCTCTTCCTCAAACGAGGGCTGGCGTCGGGCGGCATCTGTAGCCAAAAGCTTGGGGCGTAGGCCGGAAGCGATCGAGGGAAGACCCTTGCGTCGCATTGCGGCGGGCGGAGAGCCCTGCGCCGACGCGGACCCGACGGTGCTGGAGCGCGAGGGACGACCAACGATCTGTCCCTCGGCAAAGCTCGCAGTCGGCGACGCTGGGTTCGCCACCTTCCCTGCCAACTCAGGGTCAAAGAGAAGGGCGTCACGCGTGAACACGGGAGAGTTGGTCACGTCTTCCACGAGCTCTGCGGCAGGCGACGGCTTGGCTACGCCGATGGAGAAGTTGAGCATGGGGAACCGAGTCTGACGGATGGCGCTGTGCACCGCGACGCCACTGGCACCATCCATGCCGCGACTGTCAATGACCGAGGTGGAGCCGTTTCTGGCGTGCATCTCGATGCTGGCACGTGCCAGGCTGTTGAGATCTCGCGAAGAACGACCCGGCGTCGATCGCGAGCCATGGTGCGAGTCGAGACCGAGAGCGATGACCGAGGGTCGGCGCGCTGCTGTGAGAATGACAGCTGCTGGAGCCGTAAGCGCGTCAAACTTTTTGTCGCCGGCAATGACAATGCTGGTGCTGCTGTCGACAGGCACGATCGGAACGTCTGCCTGGGCATGCTTCACCGTGCGAGCCATAGATTTCTCGCCAGGCGGGCTCTTTTCCGACACTTGCTCATCGTGACTGTTGTGCGAATGGTTGCGTTGTCGGCCCTCCTCGGCTGCCGAAAGCTCCTCCGTGTCAACGACGGCCGACTTGCGCTTGGCTGTCTTGTCCTTTTTCTTCTGACCGGCGATTCCAGTAAGAATGTCGGCGATCTCGGGCGCCATCCATTTGTTGGTGTCGCGCTCCACATCTGCATCCCGCTCGTCGGCATCAGCTTGAAGATCGGCCAGATCGAAAGGAAGCGCCTCCTCGCTCGAGATGCGAGATCGGATCTCTTCCCGCTCGCGCTCCTCCTCCTCGTCGGGCTCGCGATTGCCTCGCAGGGTGAGCCACACGCAGAGACCCGTGAAGTAGGCCAAGATGTAACCAAGACCCGCGCACCAGACCGGGCCAGTGAGAAGCCGCCACCATCGGCTAATACGGCCGGTTCGACCATCGGCATGCGGTACCAGTGGGGATGGTTCGATAATGAGAAGGACCGAAAAAATCAAGGCGATGATAGTGCAAACAATTCCGACCGTTAGACGACCACGCTTGGTGTTGGAGCTGAGGTTGCGGCCCACCGAGATAAAAAAGTAGGGGACCACGTGTTGCGACATGTAGGCGTACACCATCTCGGCCAGTGGTGCGAGAACATCGGGATGTGTCGAAAAGTCGGCTTCAGACATGGCCAGCTCGAGCGTCTGCTCCGAGATAAGACCAACATTGAGCATCCATCGCAGTCGGGGCATCTTGGGTAACTCGGCAGGCATGGCCTTCTCTCCGCACAGCTCTCCATTCTGCGCTTCGTCAGCGTCGGCGGCCGTGTCTGATGAGGATCCTGAATGACGCTTACGTGCCAGACGTGTCGCAAATCCCTTTTTGCTGGATGTTGTGATGCAGTGGCGCTGATTGCAAAAGTAGCGTCGAATAAGACGGTCAAACTCGACGCGCAGTGGCTGGTCGTACGGTTTGAGGCCTAGATCGGTGGGCTTGAGATTGGCCAGCAGCTCCAACGGGATCTCTTGCGGAGCCTCGACAGCTTCGCCTGCGTCGTCGCCGTCGCCCTGTAGTAGCATCTCGACGGCGGTGAGCTCGGACGAGGTTCTGACCTTTTGTTGGCGTCGGACATAGGCGCGCACCGCGGCCTTGCACGTCTGCGGGTCAGGACTGCGGAGTCGATCCGAACGAGGTTGCTCTCGGAATTTGATGCAGTAGCGCTCGTAGGCAACGAGGAAGTCGAGCGCGTCGACCTCGTCCGAGAGCAACTTGGGTCGGTCCACCTTCTCTTTGTCGATGCCCGGCTCGGCGTTGCTGAGCAAGTCGAGATTTAAATCCAAGTCGTCGAGTCCACCCGACTCCATATCGGAGGCGGGAAAGTAGGCTGCCATGCGACGTGTGGGATCGCGTTGGAAGTGCAGGAACGCGCGAAGATCGAGGAGACTGATAGGTCGACAACTCCTTCCGTGGATAATGTCCATCAAACTGACGCCGATGCTACTGCGCTGTTCCATTCTTACAATGTCGGAGAGCGACTGCGTCTGTGCGAGCGAGTGCGACCCTGAAGGGCCTGGTGGCTGGGACCGCGAATGCGACGGAGCCAGCGGCAGACCAAGGCCGTGAGAGCGCGTGGCTCGCCTACTGTACTCGCAACACTGACCGCCATAGCCGCAATTCGGTGATCCGCAGCTCTGAAAGTTGAAGGTCCCCTGTTGCGATGACGAAGGAACGGGGCATGCATCATCGCTGTTGCACTCGACGCAGTCGCCACGCATGAAATTGCTCTTGTTGGGGCCAGCGACGGTCTCCCATTCATTTGGCTGAATCCAACCAAAGATGTTCTCTGTGCGGTTGTCGGCGTAAACATCGTGCTCGGTGGCCGAGCGCCACTTTTGCGGCGATGGCGGCTGAGATGGGCCAGCGACAGCCGCCGATGGTGAGCCCCGTGGCAGGGACATGTTGCAAGGTGGTCGGCAATATGCGTCAACGGTCCTGTCAATGAGTGAATGGAGGAAGTCTCAACTCAGATCCGGATGAAGCCTGATGTGTTCTGGTGAGATAACTTTCAACGCAACATGATCGGCGGATGAGGTGTGCTGGTTTGTGGTCGTCGAAATCGATTCGCGCGGTTGTGTCAAAGGTCACAGAGTGTCGACTGTGGTCGGTAGACTGGATGGCAAAGCAAAGCAAGAAAGACTGTAGATGATGTCCTTCTATGCTCGATAGCGGCGGAATGACAAGAATACGATGCAAAAGTTGGGACGGTGACGACAACCTCTGCTAACGAAGACGGCGAGATGATTTAGAGCTGAAGTGAGACGATCAGATCTACGTCGGCAAGACCTGGGTGGGCGAGTGCACGATTAAAAAGAGTCGAACCGTCCCAGGCGAGACGAAGCGAGCAAGAGGCGGTGATGGTCGCTGCAAACAGATTGTATACGATACGGGCAGCGGCTGCGTTCTAGATCGCAAGCCAGGCGACTGAAGTCGGATGATTGGGGCGGAGAAAGAGGCAATGGAGGTAGCAAAGAGAGCTTGTGAAGCGGACTCGGTCG
Source organism: Testicularia cyperi (assembly GCA_003144125.1). NCBI lineage: Eukaryota > Fungi > Basidiomycota > Ustilaginomycetes > Ustilaginales > Anthracoideaceae > Testicularia > Testicularia cyperi. The sequence goes on from KZ819198.1 coordinate 540,961, forward strand.
GGTAAAGGGCGAGTGAGTTCGGAGTCAGGGCAAGGTCGAAGGTGGAAGGGTACCGAGGTGAGGAGTTGCTGAGTTTGCCGTAAGCGATGGATGCTTGATATCAGAGTCGCCTGCCAGGACGAGGGGCTCGAGAGGCGTCCGTGAGAGACTTTCAACGAGGAATTACTGTCAACGTAGCGGGCGGAGCGCAGCTGGGTGTGGCTTGCAGATGCGCAAGACGACGGCCTGCATCGACAACCAAGGTGACGGTCAGGGTGAGGGGAGGTGAGAGACGTAGCGCGCCTCGAGACGGACTGGCAGAGGGGTGACGGAAGGTGAAATCGACGAGAGCAATACTCGAATGATTGAGCGAGTGAAGGCAGGTAGGTCGATGTGGGTACGATACGTACAAGACCGAGACCGTGCTCGGGATGCAAGCACAGGAGGCGACTGGATCGGCCGGGCAATGGACAACGAGAGCGTGGGGAAGAAAAGTCGGCGGCCTCGATGCAGTATTGCTGGTGAAGGGTGAAGGGACAGCCTTTGACCTTTTGTTTAACTGCTGCTTGGCCGTGCCACGCGAGAACAATGGCTGCAAGTATTGGAACTTTCAGAGCAATGGCCGTGATGAAGAGAGTAAGGGCACGGGCGGACGGTAGCCTTGCAGAGACGGTTCAAAGGCTCAGCGAGCACAGGAGGTAGACGGGAACTGCGGCGTACGGCCGAACAGTGGCTGAGGTGATGTAGGACACAGTACTAGTAGTACTGTACTGTCAAAGGTGAGGGCGCAGAGTGGCTGGAGGCGGACGGGCGAGGCGGTGAAGAGGTGCAGTGCGGAATGACGGGAACAAGAGGCGAAACGGACCGGGGTTGGAAAATAGGATCGGGGTCTGGAATCTGGTCAAAGCCAGCTCGAAACCAAAGCGGCGAAGACGGCGGAGGGAGTAAGCAATACTGTAATGGCAGCGAACTGTCAACACACAAAGCAGAGCTGTACAGTCCAGTTTGTGCCGCCCTAGGTTGCCGCTGGAAATGATGATACTCGCAAAAGCCGTGACACCCTACACAGTCTCGGGAGAAGCGGTTTCTGAGTAAGTTGCAGTCGTCTGACAGCAGACGCACTCACGCCAGGAACAGGAGGATGATTGCGAATGAACGCGTAGATCACCGTGTCGAAAGGGTCAATCTGCGAGCATATACTGTACAGGACGTGGGTTTGCGACGCAGGACAGGAAGCAGTGGCCACTTGGAAAGGCCAGCAAGGTTTGAAGTTTGCGGCGTTGCTGAGTGCGTGTGAGAATCGGACAACGGCAAGGGGCCGCCTGTGCAGGGCAAGCAAACCGTAAACCAAAGCCAGGGCAGGAAAGCAGAGCGGCAAGGGGCTACAGAAATACACCAGCCACCCTCCCAAGATAGGAACAGAGACAAAGACGTCAGGCACTCGACAAAGTTGCAGGGCGATGTCGCATTACAGTGCAGTACTGTACTGTGCAATCAAAAGAACCGTGTGGCCGTGCGCAACTGCTGCATGGGTCGTGGTTGCCACGCGGTGAGATGCGGTTCAAGAAGCGAAGCCAAGTGGGTCAGGCACTCGAGCCGAGCAACAAATCCCAGCAGCGGAATCTGCGGACTAAGGCAACATGCGGAGCTCTGCCGCCTTCCTCCTCCCGTTTTTTGTCCCTTTTTCCTTTCCCTCACGTCTGCTCCTCTGGAATATATTTAGAACTGGGCATATCGACAGTAATATAAAATATTTTTTCTATTTGCATCTCGAAATTCAGGATTGTTCGGCACGTTCCAGTACAGTTCTTGCTCGACTATATTTCTCACGTATTTTTGCACGCTTTTTCTGAGGCACCCTTTTTCCACTCAATCGCCTGACTCGACTGCTGCTTTGCCGCCCGGGTTGCTGCAAGGATAGAGCGATCGCCAACACACCAAGACATGCCCTGCGTCCCGACGGAGAAATTTCAGAGGGCCCAAGAGTCCAGAACGCTGGTCCATCGTCCATGCACGACTTTCCCTCTGCATCGCCCTGCCGTCTCTCGTGTTGTACTGTAGCCAGTCGGTGTATCAGCAGTGAAGTGGTCCGGACGGAAATTGCGTGCCGTCTCTCCAAACAGTCGCCTTGCGAGGCCGTCGCGTTGGCTCGCGTTGCATGCTTCTCCTCGTGGTCTTCCTCGCTAACGGCTCACGAGGTACTCATTTCCTCTCCTCACCTGCATACCTCCATCTTTTACTTGTGAACGCCGAGCTTGTTCGACCTTGCCCTTGGCGTTCAGCCGTTGAACAATGGGACACAAAGAGGCTTCAACAATAGCAATAATAATAATAAAAGATTTTGTGTCAGTGTCGGGGCGTGTCAGAGCCGTACAGAACAGCGACAATGATTCCGTTCGTAGCTTGTACGAGAGCGTAAGACCACCAAGTCCACGTTGCGAAGGCTCCGCTTCAATCGACCACTAGCAGGGAAACACAAAAAGAGGGCGCCACGCTGGCCGGATCTGTCTGTCGGAACGCCCACGATCTGGCATATTTTAATCATGATTTCATTACTCATTTTCCTTGCGTGTCTGTGTGCGTGTGTGTGTGTGTGTTTGTCGCCTGCGTTGCAGGTGCGGACGTCTGGCTTCCACTCTGGGCCCCAAGATTTGCACATCTCGTTGGTGATGACCGTATCCGTTCCTGAATTTTCGTACGCCGTCTGCCTGAGTTTCGTGAGTGCAGCGACTGATGCCGCCCTGCAGTTGGCCATTCAAATCGTTTCCGTCCCTCAGCGTAAGCTCTGACTTTCACTCCGCAACCGGTCACGATTCGGAGCACGGCAGTCCAGTAGCTCCACCCGGCCCCTGCCTCGTTTCACTCTTCAGCGCCCTCCGTTTCGCCCCGCCCCCCATCCTTACCATCGAATCGTCGATATGTTGGCCGATGCTTCCTTAAGCTTGCATGCTTGGATGTCGATCCCGACCTCGGCACCGAAGTATCCACAAAGACGAGGCGCGGGTATGCATGGAGAGGAAGGGCGGACCACAAGCTCGATGTTATGTAAACACACGAGCTCTGTTCGTGCGTACGATTTACTCGTGTGGCCGGCTCTTACGCACGATGCAACGGAAACGCATATAGTAATTGTTTCCAGATACTGTACTAGTGCGTGCATGTAAGTAAGCGCGTGAGGGGTGCTTCTGCTGCAGTCTGTACAAACCCTAGGGACCAAGAAGCGACTTGAGACCCTCGCTTGCGTGGCCGTGCACCTCTGCGCCACTCTTTAGCCCTACTACGCGTCTTCTGCCAGTGAATCTTTGGGTCGCTGTTCATCGTCACCGATCAACCCGGCCGGTGGCATGTCGAACGTGACATGAACGTGTGTTGTCAACCATCCCTCCGGTGAGGCACAAAGGCTACGAAATCTCCGGCACAACTGGGAGACCCGCGCTTGCCAGACAAGTCCAGCAAAACCCATGCTGGGAATCGCCGTGCAAACACCGGCGGCTCCAGGCAGAAATCAGACGAGTTTGTGCGACAACGCCCATTTGCTTGGTTCGATGTGGTCTGGGAGGCTGTCAAGTCAAAAAAAAATCTGCACTGACCGGCAGAGCCAGCGGGCAGCGCAAGCAGTCCCAAGTCGCGACTCGACGAGCAAGAGTTCTGGAGAGGGAGAGAGAGACGGAGAGGTCTGCGTGATGCTTGCGCGGGTCCGGCCATGTGCGCAAACGCCTTATGGTGTGCCTTTCCGGCCTCTGTTGCTTTCCCCGCGTCGCCGTGCACCGCTGTATAATACGTGTGTCCATTTTGTCAGAACAATAAGACGCGCTCTAGGCTGCAGCAGAGCCCGACGCTGGCTGCTATGCATACCTCAGCCAGTCTTTGCCAGTAAATCCGCCGTCTTTGCCAGTAGGTCGGTCGGTGTGCATTTCCGAGCACATATTCTTCCTGGCGTGTGGACCGCACCTTTGACCGACGTCAAAGCCTCTCATAGGGTCGTCGTGGAACCCGAACGGCAAACAACGCGCGCAGACACGTATCTCGCTTGTTGCATGTCTGCCTGTCGGGGCCGAGAACTCGGATATTCTCGACCACGAGCCTTACGCACACTCGTGGGTCTGTCGTGAAGAGCCGTTGAACCGTGAAAGCTCACCTTTTACTGCGGAAAGAGTCTATTTTCCTGTTAAACCTCAGGATCTCGTCTTCATGAATTCCCGAGCTTGTCTTCAGAAGGTGACGGCGATCTTGGCCAAGTTTGCCGGTGATGAATGCGTTGCTACAAGGTCGGTCCAGACGCAGGCCGACGGACGACTGTACATGATAGTGTATAGAGCTGTATTGCCCCTGTCACGAACAGGCGGCGCGCAGCCGCTGCAGCAGCTCGCGAAGCTCGTCAGAGTAGAGAGCGGCCTCCTTGACGTTGACTGCCGAGACGCCAGAGTCTAGCAAGTCGGCAGCTAGGGTCGCGGCATCGAGCACTCGCTTTCGCCGAGCGTCGCCCAGGAGCTGGCGTCTCGCGTGTTGCCAGTCTTCGTTGGCCTTTTCCTCCTCGACGGCTCCCACTGCTAGCATGAGAAGAGCTCGACAGGAACAGATCTTGATCTTAAACATTCTGCCAGCTAGACCGCTGCATAGAGTGGCTATCACGCGATCCAGCAGATCACCGTGCCCCGCCGGCGATCGAGTCGTGCTCTCAAGCGGACTGAGAATCGTCTGCATGAGATACTGAGACGACACCGCACGCTCGAGTGCAGATGCGGCATTCCACCGCGACTTGGGCGGCTTCGATGAGGTGTCCATGACGTTGCAGAGGACTGTGAGCATCTGCGAGGCCAAGTCTCGTGCCTCTGGATTTTGCTCAGGCGCCTGATCCTGCTTCTGCTGGCGCCGGCTTAGTGGTGCCTTGAACATGGCCAGCAAGACGCCAAATGCACGATACGCCGAGATCGCGACACCCTCCTGATCTCGAGCTGCCTCTAGACAGGCTATCACACACTGCGACCAGCTGATGTCACTGTGGAGCGAGATGACATCCCGAGCGGTACGAAGATACGCCTCAAGCCAGTTGGCCAGGCACCACATGGCCCTCTGTCGCACCAGACTGGAGGTGTCCCAGAGAGCGCCCGAGTGGTCCCGAGAGCCAAAGAGAATCTGCGACAAATGGGCTGATTCGTCCAGAAGCTTGTCTTGTACAGACATCCTTTTGCTTGTCTTTGCTGTCAGTTTGACGCTGTCCGGCTGAGTCTGCGCCTGCGACGGCAAGACGAGCAGCCCGAAAGCTCTGATTGCAGCTGCTCGCATTACTTCTTCGCCCTCTATTGTCGCCAGCGTTAGCAATTTGATGACCTGATCGGCGATTTCGACCGTTTGCGCGGATTCGGTATCGAGGCCTGCAATTAGATCGGGAGCACAGTCGATTAGACTGCATCGTGTCTCTTTAGAAAGGGTTTTTCCCTCTAACGTCTTCCATACAGCCCAGACCCGATGAGATGTGTTCGCATCGAGCTTCTCACGATCGAATGACCGCAAGAAGGCGACGAAAGTGGTCGCTTGAACGTCGGAGAACGGCATGGCTTCTATCGAGCTTAAAGACCCGAGCATCTCATGCTGCCTTGCCGGCTGCAAGGTCTCTGCATTCCGAGCGGACAAAGGCTCAGCAGAGGACACCGACGACCCTGGGACGTACCTACTGGTCGCATCTTGGCCATGAGCTTTATTGGGTGTTCCGAGTAGCTGTGAGGAGACTTCTCCACTTTCAATGTTTCGTGGTACTATTTGGACTTTGAGAGGTACCCTTGAGGGTTGCAGTGCTGCGACGACAGCGCCCGCCGCGACTCTTACCCTTGGATCGCCATACGACAGGAACGGTGACACGACCGGCTCGATGACTTGACTGTTGGAATCCAGCAGCTTGGCCTTCGCAGTGCTCGCAACAAAGTTGCGAGTCGCCTGGAGCAGCGCGAGTAGCAGCTCGGAAGGCGTCCTTGTATCGATTCTTTCAGACGAAGAAGAGGTCGACTTATTTGTTGTGGCCTGCGCCTTCTGTAGCTCGTTCAGGAGATGCAAACGAATGTTCACGACCCAGACAGCAACGCGGGATGACAACGAGGTGAAAGTGAGGCTTGTACCAGGTCGCTGCAGTGCGATGCCCAGATGCTGCGAGCCTTTGGAGAGAATGCAGTCTAGTGCGTGTACCGCAGCGATTCGCACGCTGCTGCTTGGGTCTTGCGAGATGAGCGAGAAGAGGGAGAACGTCGATGTGCTGTCAAAACGACCGAGGCGCCCAGGCGTTGTCGCAAAAGCAGCACGAGGTTTGACGCCTTCGGGCGATAAGGGCGACGAGCCGGACGCTGACAGGTTCGGCAACGATGATGGAGGAGTTTCCGGCAGAAGGCGATTCCAGAAGGGATACATTGACCTTGCGAAGCGCTGATTCAAACGGATCAGAAGATGCAAGCTGTTTTGCCGTATTGCCTTGGTGGCAGCATCTTGCTGCCGAGTATCGTTACCACGACGACTAGCGCGCGAGCTCGTCGTGCGAAAACTATGGGCGGAGACGTCGCTTTGCTCGCTCTCGCTGTGGTCGCTCCTGGCGCTTTTGCCTTCTGTCTCGCTCGCGCATGAGATTCCTGTGGCTGATTCGAGACCGATAGCTGATGCTCCGTGAATGACATGAGTTAGTGCCGTAGCAGCATTGGGCAGGGATATTGGAAAGGTTCGTGGACTTGCCGTGGACTGTCGAGCAAGAAGGTGCTGAAGACCAAGGGCAAGGCAAGGGAGGATGATTTCGACGATCGCTTCTACGGGAAGGCGAGATGCGAGCGCCCGAGTCGGGATCGAAGCGTTCAAGGCAGAGCCTGTCTCAGATTCCGAGACGAGAGGCAGAAGACTATGCAGTGCCTTTAGTGCTGAAGCCAAGGCGCGCAGTGAGGACACTGGAAGCGACAGGTCGACTGAGGCCGACAATGCCCCAAGGCCGGATAGCAAAGCTCGGGACTGCTGCAGTCTCAAAGTTGCTCGAAGATAGCCAATGATCGCCCCAAAAAGGGCTGAGGCGGCTGAATGGCTGAATGCTTGTGACTCTCGATCACCTGTCTGTGCTTGCTGCTCGACAGTCTGAGACAGACATTGGAACACTACTCGCCTCGCATCGTTGGGCCCATGCTCGACAATGTCGATGATAGTGTGCAGACTGCCGGTATGCTGATCATCAGCGCCAACTCCGCTTGGCCGAGCCGTCAAGTCTCGAGTGATCTCAGAGTCTGTCAGGGTCCTCAGAGTCTCGAGAGCAGCATGTCGTGTATCGGGCGCTAGCTTGGCCTCGCGAAGCCGAAGTACGGCAGCGCTGAGCTCGAGGCCGCTGTGAGGATTCATGCTCTTGTTGCAGCTTCGATTCTTTCGCACATAGTGGTCCTGCAAGAGGTCCTGGTCGAGGCCAAGCCTGGGCTCGCATCGAGTGGGGGCACAAAGGTGGCGTGAATGCACAAACCGTAAACAAAAGAGGGAAGGCAAAAGGGGATATGCAACTGTGCACCAAAAAAAGTGCCCGGGACGCGGCCGAAGCGCAGTAGGTGGAGAAGCAAAGGGAATAAAAGAAGAAAAGTGCCGGGTTCAGGGTCCAACCCAGCACCGCTCGGCGTAATGCACGGTGCGTAAAGCAATCACCTCTTCAATTCCTTCACTGGCCAGCCTCTGTTCGGACTGTGCAAACTCGCACAACATCGAGCCTCATCTTTCTCTCTTCACATAATCATCAACGCCGGATGCTTTCGTTCGCCGAGAGTAGCAGCATGTCTATCACATCCCGTCGGCTCCTTCGGCACTTTCAAATAGCGACCACAACACTCCGTCCTTCACCCATCACCGGTCGGCTTCCCTCTGTTTTAGATCGCGTCACGACGCCACGTCCAAGTGCGACGCCCCCTCAGACGCTTTCATCACGCTCCTTCACCAGCTCGACAGTCACAATGTCGGATGTGCCGCTTCAAAAGCAGCAATGCGAGCCCTGTGGCTCCTCTCTTCCACCACTGTCTCTCGAAGAGACCAAATCGATGCTCGGATCGCTGCCCGGCAAATGGTCGCTTTCACCTCAACCCAAGACGCTGCTATCGTCAAAGCTCGAGCATCCCGATGCTCTGCACCGCACGTACAAATTCCAGGACTACACAACGGCACACGCTTTTGCCGGCACCATCGCCGAGCTTGCAGAGAAAGAGGGTCACCATCCCGCGGTCATGGTCGAGTGGGGCAGGGTGACGGTCTGGTGGTGGAGTCACGCGATCAAGGGTGTAAGTGTGATCTATCTCTCGCATCATCATAGTCCGTATCCGAACGTCAGCTGACATCTTCTTATTGTTTATCCAATCACGTTCCTCTTTTTCCACAACTTATGCTGTTGTCACCCGACAATAGCTGCACAAGAGTGACTTCATCATGGCAGCCCGTACCGAAGAATTGGCTCAGGCTGCGCCAGGCTACACGCCACCAAAGCCAAAGACGTGAACAGGGGCATTAGATAGACATGCTATTGCAATGTTAGAAACATCAGATGTGAATGGAGCTATGGGCGCTCGAGACTCTTGACGTACGTCTTCCAGATCGATCTGCTCCAGTTGACGAGCCATGGGCTTTCGTCCAGAACCTGTTTGAGTTGGACGAGAGCCTGGTTGCCGCTACTTTGCTGCTGAGCCTGTGGTGTAGCCGCGAGTGAAAGCACGGTATGAACGCACGCGAATGCCAGCGCGTCCAGAGACGTGGGCCTCGTGGCGTTTAGCAGAAAGCCGCTTCCGTCTTGGTTGAGGGTTGCCTCTGTGCGGTCGGCAAAGGCACGAAGGCTTGTGACAGCATCCTCGATCACCTTGTCCTGGTCCACCGAGGCACTTGCAAAGGCGGCACCGACTGTGTCGCCGCCGCCCCTGGCATCGAGATCGCCAGAGGCCAGTGAGGAAGCGGCAGAGGCTCGGGATGCCCCTACCCAGGCCGAGAATCCAACCTCCCAGCCTGGCAATCTCGTTGTGGGCTGCGAAGCCGAGGAGACAATACCGGTCGCGTTGGACGATGCAGCTGGGTTGAGGGCTGCAATCCGGCGGAGCTGCTGGTCCAAGAATGTGTTTTGGAGTTGAGAAGACAGCAGCGAAGAAAGGTAGGGCTGCTGTGTCTGCTCGAGATAAGTGGCAGACTGGGGCGAGAGGAGCACGGCGAGGAGGACGCCTGCCATTACGCGACCCTGTAGAAGGTTTTCCCACGTCCTAGCCTCGCGCGATGCCGCGGCGTCCTGCCACGGCGTCGACGGCTTCTCTCCCAGCTCGACCTTGGAATGGGGGTAGTGATTGTCCAGAAAGTGGGGCAGTGAGGTTGCTGGAAGGAGGGAAGGAGTTGCTCGGAAGCTGCTGGATGCACGTCCATCGAGGTGATTCGGCTGGAAGCTGGGTGGGAGATGGAGAAACGGCAAGGACTTGGCCGGACCCCAGTTATGCGCAGGATCAACAAATTGCACCTCAAAGTCGGCATGCCGGAAGAGGAGCTCGATTTGCCATCGAAGGGAAATCGGATCGCTACTGCTCCATCCGACGCGAGTGTGCAGTCTCGAAGTATCGGTGCCATTGTGCACTTGGGTATCCAAGTCAGTGGGCTGAGAGAGGGTGCCATCTCGGTTGAGGTGCGGTGCGACATAGAGAACGGGTCGAGTGGGGGGAGACGCTGCGGTCGAGGTCGAGGCGGCCTTTGCCGGAGGATATGTATGTAGGGGGAAGGTGGAGAAGAGCCTGGCAATCCATTCCGGCATAGGCACGATCGAGCCCCTACTGCGGGAACTTGCCAGTGAGGTCGAGCTGCGTGGTGGCGCTGGCGGGATAGCCTCGAGCTCTGGGTACGGCTGAGCTGCCATGGTGGTGGAAGGAGCAATGTAGATTCGAAAGAGATCGAGTTCGAATTGGAGTGGGCACCGGTTGATGGTGATATGGTAGACCGCAACAAGGATAGTGAAGGCGCGAGAGCTCCAATCACAGTCTGTGCTGAAGCGTTTAGTTGGGTGCTGCGCCTGCACTTTTGAGCGCGTGCGAAGAGGAAGAAGTGAATACAGCACAGTACAGTACCCGATTTCCGAATTATCGTTGCTCCACATGCTCGTCGATGTGGCTCGAATGCGGTGGAGTTTTTGGCGCCCGTTTAATCTTGTCCCTTTTCGCGCTTGATTATTTTCACCCCATTTTCGATTTGTTTTTTCTCTCGCCCACAAAGTAAAGGGAGGCCAGCTAAATCCAACGCTCAACTGAGCCAAAAGTTGCGCGTTTGCTATCGCAGACGGATGTCCTCCCTTGTTCGGTCGAGCTATTCCGACCCCGCAAAAAATCGCTCGCGGATTTCGGCTCATCCGTGGCCGTGAATATGGTGGGCTGGCTCAGCACAAACGTACGTACGTACTGTATGCCCACTGGCAACTCTAATTAATCGGCGCGTGTTGGACATTAAAGGTGTGTGTTGATTGGCATCGCTGCTGCTCGTGCATCATCGAGACCGAGCCTCGGATACTCAGCTTCTGAGCCGTCGCCGCTCTTGCTTCCCTTGCCACCCTGCCATCACAACCACCTCTCTGCAGCCTTGTCCATCCGATCCAGCCATACGGTGCGATCTCGCTCTTGCTCCCCTATCACTCTGGCCTTTCTTCCCTGCGTCTTCTCCGATACGACCGGCTCACGAAAATCCTCAAGGTAGACCCATCTCTGCTCTGATCGCTCGAGTCGAGGCGGCACCCTGAACATGGCCACCGAGGAGGTCCGACCAAGAGCGAGCATCAATGACCTCCCCACCGAGATCCTGAGAGAGATCGTCGGCCTCGTCTGGCTCGACTCGATTCCCAAGACCTCATTTCGAAACATTGACCCACACGGCCTCCCCTCTGCCTATCCAGACGGTCGCAAGATCTCTTCTACCCAAAATGACACACGCAGGACGCTCTACAACCTCTGTCTTGTCAACAAGGCCTTCTACCACGAGGCACGCGTTCTGCTCTTCCGTCGAATCCAGATCACGCTCCCACACAGCTTCAACCTGCTCCTGCGAACCTTGGGTGCATCTCATCTCGCAAGCGCTTATGAGCGGTATGCGCAGACCGGCAGCGTCAATCTCGACCCTTCTGACCCCGCATCGTTCATCAACATGGTGGCGGCTGCCGGGTTTGCGCATGCGCTGGGCCACAAGCTCGTAGTGGGTGGCCCATCCCATCCGACTCCACCCGCAAGTCGCAATCAAAGTCCCGCGCCAGCCCGATCTTCGATCACCGCAAAGGCCAGTTCTGCGGCAACCCCCGATGACCGCTCGGCTTCCCTCACGCGGTCTCGCTCACGAAGAGATGCTGTGCGCATCAATGCCGATCAGGACGGTGAAGTCGAGCTGGTCTGGACCGAGGATGCCTCGTCTACGCCCGAGAGCCCCGTCTACCATGTTACTCTGCGCGAAGAGAACGACGACGACGACGAGCCCAACACGCTTCACAAGTGGGTGCGTCTGGTTGATTTCTCCAACTTCCGTACCCAAGGGATGCGTCGCACGATCGGCGAGGGCATGGATCGTCGTTTTGTCACCCCGGCTCGTCTGCTTGCACTGGTCACGGCTGCCGAGGGCCTCGTCGCCTTTGGTGCCAGCGAGACGATGGACAGTGCACTGAGCAACGATGTGCTCGAGGCACTCCTCTTCCGAGATGGAGAGTACAGCAAGCCGAGCCGGCTGCGTGGCGTTTCGGTCGAGAGAAGCAGCGGCCGCTCGAACAAAATGCTGCAGAGTCTGGACCTCTGCGAGTGTGTCTCGCCCAGGTTTGCCGAGGCCATGAAAGAGTTTGTCGAGACCCACCTTCGCAAGTTCAGCGGCAGGATGACCGACACAGTCGTTGAAGAGACCGAGTCGGACAACGAGGACAGCTCCGACGACGGACGTGGTGGCCGAGGCCGCCGCAACGACAACAGCATGCTCGTGGACGACGAAGACGATGATGACGAAGAGGAGGAGCGCGGACGAGGCCGCAGCCAACGCCAGCGTACTCCAAGCAAGAGCATGAGCCGCTCAGTCTCGACCCGCCGCCGCGACGACGGTGGACCCAGCCGCCATCCGGCGCGGCCAACTGCCTTCCCTTCGCTTCAGCGTCTCGGCCTGTCGGGTGTAACACTGTCCAACGATCTGCTCAATCCCTTTGTACTGGCGTTCCCGCGTCTGACCCATCTGGATCTCTCGCGCACCAAAGCAGACGCGGCACTACTGACGGCCCTATCAAGCTCCTACCAGCTGCAGCTCGAGAGTCTCTCACTCGCCTTTTGCAAACGACTTACATCGGAGTCAATCACCGAGCTGCTGGTTGACGCGCCCTGCACTCAGGGCCTTGTGGAGCTGTCGTTGGCAGGAACGCTCTTCTTCCCGACGCCAATCGAGCCCACGGATCTGGCCACCATTCTCACACAGGCGCCCTGTTTCCGCTCCGGAAAGCTGCGATACGTCGACCTCGGCGGCTGTCTCTTGACCGACGCACTGCTTGAGTCAGTTGGTCCGCAGCCGTCGTTGTTGGATCTCGGCCTCTCTTCGTGTCCGCATCTCAGCCTCGAGGCCGTCAGCAAGCTGCTCCGCTTCAAGGCGCCAAACGTGCAGGTGCTGGAACTCTCGGACTCTTGCACGGCCACGGCGCCCGACTCAACGGGGCCCGGTGTCGCATTCGAGGCGCGCGACGGTCTCGCCATCAGTGCTGTGCACCTGCAGGGGACTCTGCTGGGCCCGTGTGCCAAGACGCCTCCGATCCCCATCTCGGTACAGCTGGCCATGATGGGCTTCAAGACTGGCTCCGATCCGGCGCCGAGTCTGCCGGCCAATGCGCGTGCGGCAACCAACCTCCGCATTGTTGGACTCAACGAGGCCTCTCTCAAGAGTGTGCGTGGCGGCATTGGCTCGTGGAAGGTCATTCGCGGTTCTGGCCGACGCGGCTGGGTTGTGGACACTGCAGCCGGTCCCAACCCTGAGGCGAGCGACGAGGCACTGGCTGAGAGTGTCAACGTTGGCACCGCTGCGGGACCGGCCGATGGCGTGCCTATGGAGATCAACCACAGCGACGAGGCCAATGACGGTGGCAGTAGGCTCAGTCGAGGTCGATCGGTGCGCTATGGCGACGTGGAGCGCAGCGATGACAGGGCCAGCTCGCTGTTGCGGGCTCCTTCGGCCTCGTCGGCGCGTCCGACCATTCCCTCGATCCGCCGCGCGCACTCGGTCGGCGGTGGCTCCGGCTCCCGTTCCCGCTCTCGCCATCTCGCATCCGCCTACAACCCTCTCCCTGCCGACGCCAAGCTCACACCGCGCGACGAGGTCGTTCGCGATCTCACACCCGAGCATCCCCGCCGCAGAGCTCTCCAGGCTCTCGCTGACGCCAACGGTCACGTGCCCGGTGACATTGGCTGGCACAGTCGCAAGATGGAGGTCCTCCTCGGCTATGGTTTCCTTGGTCGTGAGACTGGCATCTATGCCCTCCCTTCTTTCCAGGTCTGAAACGGCCGCCGAATCCGAAACTCTACTTATATACATCTCTCTCTCTCTCTCTCTCTCGCGTGCGCGCATCTGTTGTATCGTCATCATCATGCATACCCCTCTGTCAAATCAAACGTGTCACGGAAACGGAGTACACGGAATCGTCTGCAAGTACCGGTCTGAAACAGGAGGAAAATTTCGGCGCAACAAGGTTTGATTTCGTGGTTGGGATACGGCAATGTTGGGGTATCAAGGACTGGTCTAGGGGGAGGAATTTTGCTTGGTCTTCCACTCGATGAAGGCGGGGACGTCGTGGGCAATGTTTGCAGGCATCGACATTTCCTGCATCATGGTAGGGATTTTGCCTCTGCCGTCTGACTGGACTGCCATTTTCCAGACCACTGTCTTGGACGATTCGGTCGTTTCTGGTGACGCTGCATCCGGGCCCGAGTTGGACTCGGAGCTGGGCTCTTCCCAGACTGCTTCGAAGGAGGCATACACGGCGCGGACTTGGGGTGGGGTTTCTGGACGATCCGGATGCGAGACTGGCATCTGAATTACCAGAAACGATCGATTGGACGATGCGTCTGCGGAGGTGCCGGAAGAGTCAGCACTGGAATCGCCACTGCGAATGGCTGACAATGTTGCCTGCTCGTGCTCTTCGGAAAAAGGCGAGGCATGAGGTGGCAGGTCCAGGGTGAGCAGAAGCTCTACAAAGTCACGGTCTGCCGTCACGATGGGAAGCTTGTCTGTTTTCGTCATCAGATTAGTGAGGTGATGTTAGGAAACACAGCTCTGAGACGTCTGAATTAGAATCAGAAGAGAGAAAGAGAGAGAGAGAGAGAGAGGGCGGTACACTTACAAGAGTTGTGCCAGATCTCGGTCTCCTTTTCCTTGATAGTGGTGACGAGGTCGACCTGTTGAATCGCGTCGATGTAGTGCTTTTCGTTGGTGGGATGATCGTAGCGGAGGGTGTTTCTGAAGTCGTCGTAGTCGAGACCGCACTGTTGTTTGGTGTGTTTGGATTCTCTGAGATGCCAGGCGCACTTGCCAAGTTTGCCCGACATGCCGCTCGAGAGGGTTCGACACTGGACACTGCCGCCGGTCGGGGTGGAGAAGGACTTGCCCTTCTTCCAGCCAGGTGAGTGTCGGACCATGGAGAATGCCTGGGTCACCTGGACGCAGAGAAAGTCGGCATACTCGGGAGTGCCCGGTAGGGGGATGGATGCGAAGTCGATCTCGCTAGCCTGGAATGGCTCGAATCGGACCAGGCCTTGCGCCTCGGTAGGCGCTCCTGTCGACATAGTCGAACGATGCGCTTTTATGGTCGTCGAGCCTCTTCTATCAATGCTTGCGAGTCTATTCGAAACCGTCTAGTGAAGAGATGACGCTAGAAAGGTGGATGGTGAAAGTAGGATGCTGGAATGAAGCAATGTGAGTTGTATTGGACCCTGCTGCTCGCCCCTTCCTTTTGTGCTGTTTGTGGAGGTGTTGGAGCGGAGGGCGGAAATCAGTCGATTTCTTTTTGTGACGCCATGCCGGCGGGCATTTCCCGCGCCGAACCCTGCATATTTTCAGCTCAGCTTGATGCAGATCCGCACATCATCCAAGCACGCACTCCCACACGCCCACAATACAGAATGGAGAACGGTCACCAGCTGAGTGAAGCTGTAGTCACCGTTGCTGGTCCTCACTCGAGACACTTCGTCGTGTCGCTTGACCGACGTGCTCAAACGCGTGGACCAACGCAAAAACAAGAACAGGGTTGGCTCGAGCTAGACGGCTGATGTTCTTGATCCCTGTTCCGTGCGTTCCGCGGTGGACTCATGCTCAGGCTCATAGACGTATAGTAGGCTTTTCTCGACATCCGTCTCTTGTAGTCGAGAGCTTCTCTACTGCACCCGCTCGCACGGTGATCGCGACACGATCGATGGCAGACATATGCTTAAGCTGGCTCGACCGATCCTCCTCGGCCCGATAGCCGAACGCGCTCGAAAGCCTATCCGAAGCTGAATCTTGTCAGGAGGCGCCAGCGGCACGACTGGTGGTGGGATGCTTCGACAAAGCTCGACGAGTGTCGAGACTATAATGCGCAATATTATGGAAAAAAAAAAAAAAAAAAAGAAAAAAAGAGGAAACAATCACCGATCCATCTGTAAGCTTGCAGAATCGATCGGGATAGGAAGCAACAGACCAAGGGTCCGCCGTGCTTGGCTGAGGTTCGGGTAGTCGGCTCGAAATATTCGACACGGTGAGGTGTGACACCAACTTACAGATAGTGTGCTTGGCCTGACGTCGGCCAAGAGACCACCTACTGTACTTCTGTCCCTGCCATGCAGCAGCGGCAGAGCGTGCTTCCAGCTCAGCGATAAGAGCATTTTCCTCGACTGTAACACTATAATGTGATTGCTTCCCATCTTTCTCTGCGCATGAACTAGTGGAGGATGTAGAGGTATGGCTCGGACAGCCCCTGACAGCTGCAAATCAGAGACGTGGGCGCAGAATTTCTACGAATTCGCGGGTAGGCGGCGGCGGCGGCCACAGAGGCAGTTCACTGTGACCTCGCACAGAAGAGCCAGAACCCAGCAGACGCCGGCTATGCGGACTGCTCACTCTCCTGCCGGTGAAAACTCTTTCCCAAAGAGGAAAGACGTCAGCAAGATGAAGGAGATTGCGGGGTAGAGCCGTACGCTTTACTGATAAAGACCTGGGCAAAGGCCCAAGAGCAGTGTGAATTGAACTGTTCACATAGAAGCTGCAAGCAGCGACGTTGCCGAAGCTCGCTTTATTTTTCCGAGCCGCGAGCCGAATTAAATGTAGCACAGTACCGCCCTGAAGGAAAAAAAGGCCTGTGAATGAGGCTAATCCGCCCTACACTCGACACGGTACTGTACTGAAGGGGATGGTAACCGTCATGGTTACCGCTAGTTCTGGTCTTGGCTTGCAGCTGCTCGGTCTCGCGCGGCCACCACATGTCGTCGCCGAGGCTGGCTTGTCGTCGCTATTGTTCTCCGAGCGTAGTTGACATCGACGCGCTTCTCGGATCTCTGTGTGTTGCTCGTTGACTATCCGAGACACAGAACTTTGCTGTACGCAGCCCCCGCTTTGTTCCGCTGTACTACAGTACTGGGTTGCTCCCCCCCCTCTTCTAGATGTACCACCTTCCCCCATCTGAATCCGAGCATCAGTAGCGATGCTGCAAAGGCAGTGTCTCGTGGTCATCCTTCGATTGTCTCGCCGACACGCGATACATGAAATCTTCTCTTCGCACCTGCCGGTCTCTTTCTATCTAGCGCCGGAAGCCATCGCTCCGCATCGCATCCCCGCTCTTGCTCTATTGTCGTTCCCACTCTCACGCCCTGTTCCGAGTCTGGGGGTTTTGCGGGGTAAGACCTGCCCTGTCTCATTCTCTACCCAATCCCAGCATATTCAAGCCATCGTGAAAGCTCATCGCACTACAGTATACAGTACTGTCAACCAAATGTTCCAAATTTGGCCCATCATCCTCGGCCTCGGTCACAGCACGATCTCGTTAAGGCATGCTCGTAGCGAGTAGCTCCGACTACGCGCGACTATCATCGAGGCTTGGCATTAATTGCTCTGTATTTCGTATATTGGGTCGCGCTTCGACTTTGTTGCTTGCCATTTTTGCCCGACACTTCTACACTCTGCTCTGCCCTTGGGGCCGACGCGGACCTGCAATTTGACATCTTGATGGCCCTTGGCGTCCAGTCTAAAAACAAGGGTAATTGAGACTCCTATCCAATATTCCCAGCTCACAGAGCAAACAGTATTCTGCTTTGCACGGCCCTCGACGCTATCTTACCGCCCCAAGAGGGAGACCGCCGACCGCTGCTATAAAGGAAATATTGTTGGTTCAGGCGGTTCAGGCTGCATGTCTATCGGCTTCTGCTTCATCGCGGATGCCAAGTTCTCGAGTCTGCCGTTTTGAGGGTCTCGGCTGCGGGTAATACGTAGCTGCGCTGTAATTTTTTTTTTTGGGTTCCAGAGAGGTCACTGTCAGACACTACAAACAGCCGCAACGCCGGCATAAACACAAAAGCTGCACGCTGCTGCACACGGCTGCGCACAACAGACCAAGATACCGGCTACGCTTCCGCCCTCGTCTTTGGCCGCAACCATCCTCGTCTGGCTTTCGGCTATGTCCAATGATTGCGAGTGCTGCAGGCGCTCCCTATCTCCGATCCTCGTTTGCCGTGCAGTCTTGATTGTGTTGTCAAAGTCTGCCCAGTCTAGCGTGCCCACGGTTCTCCAGGGTAGCGTCTAGTCCCCTTTGGTTTTCCGAGCGACATTCTTGCATCGCAACATTGCTTTGAGAAAGGGGCCCGACCGACTGCCAAGAGCGCTTCCAACCATGCGATATTGACTCGATCTAGAGAGGACACGACCAGAAGAAGCTTCAGCTTCGGTAGGGATCGGTCAAGAGCGACGATTCTTCCGATACGATACCGTCGCGAAGGTTCATAGCCGAGCATTCGCCTACCACTTCAGCCGAGTTCAGAGGCGCAGCTCGTCAATTGCTCGTTGCCCTCACCCTCATCAAATCGAACCTACTTGGGCCACCCACCCGGACTGACGGCACTTGGGCCTCGGACTCGACGTCGGTGCGTCTCCGGACGCCCAAGCAACGTTGACAGCGGTGCGCGCATCTGACGCAGTCGGATCTCATGGGAACGTTGAGCTTGTCCAAGTAATCCGAGGGTCGTGCACAGCTGTGATGATCTTCATCTGGTCGCCTCGTCCTCGTCCCACTCCTCGAGAGAGTTCATGGTCGTGGCGCTATCGACCATGGAACATAAAAGGGTCACTCGACGACCTCGTTCCATTCTGTAACCCCCAAGCCCGCATTCACTCTTCAGACCACTCTTCTGCCGTCGTCTCTCTGCTGCCTCTTTCCCGACACGCTCCAGACCACCCCCTCATTCACAACCCCTTTTTTCCTTTTTTCCATCGCCGACAAAATGGTTGCCACTTCCCTCAAGACTGCCCTCGTTGTGCTTGCTGCCGCATCTTCGGTGGCCGCAGCACCAGCGCTGCAGCGCCGAGCTCCTACCTGGGCCGACGCGAGCAGTGCTACAATCCACCCCGGAGTCAACACCAACACCGCCGGCGGTTCGTGCACTTCCAACTTTGTCTTCTACGACGGCAGCGGCAGGATCTTTATTGGACATGCTGCGCACTGTTCGAGCACGGGCGGATCGACCGACACTGACGGCTGCTCGTCTGGCTCGCAGCCCGAGGGTACGCCTGTGACCATCACTGGTGCCTCCCAGCCAGGCAAGCTTGTCTACAACTCGTGGATCCGAATGCAGCAGCGCGGAGAGACCGATGCCAACACTTGCGCGTTCAACGACTTTGCCCTCGTTGAGATCGACCCTGCCGACTACGACAAGGTCAACCCCTCGGTTCCCACTTTCGGCGGCCCCACTGGTGTTCGCGCCGGTGGCATCGGCCAGTTCGAGCCCGTCTACAGCTACGGCAACTCGATCCTCCGTCAGGGCGTCACGCTCCTCAGCCCCAAGTACGGCGTCAACATCCAGGAACAGGGCGACGGCTGGTCCCACAACGTCGGCACCGTCTCCCCCGGCATTCCCGGTGACTCTGGTTCCGGATTCTTCGACGGCGAAGGAAAGGCATTTGGCACCCTCTCCACCCTCCAGTTCGCCCCGCTGCCTGCCTCCAACGGCGTAGGCGACCTCGCAAAGGAACTCGCATACGCCCAGTCCTTCTCCGACTTTGCCAGCCTCCAGCTCGCACAGGGCACCGAACCCTTCTCCGTATCCCTCCCCAACCCCGCCACCGAACTCGCCCCTTCCCTGCAGAACGGCGCAAACGGTATCGCCGGCACCCTTGGCGGTCTCTGATTGATTGTAAACACTATCGATCTAACACTCTGCACTTGTATCATGTATCCTACGCCTTCGTCTTCTTCGTCATGCCCTTTAATGTCATCTTTAGTGTCACGCACCCACTCGAACCGCTGCGCTTCGAAGTTGAAAGAGCCTTGCAGTTGATACCCTCAGAGCCCATACGCAGTGGAGGTTGCTTTTCGTTGAAGTGCTGTCCGTTGGTATCATTGAAGAGGTTTGAGATGCAGCGGTTCATTACAAGCTGGACGTCTATATCATTTGGAGGAGAGGTAGGCTTGAAGGGCAGCAAGGGCCTTGTATCGGTGCGAGAGCGAGTTTTTTTGGTTGCTTTCCATCTCTGCGTACGTCAATCCCGTGCCGGTGACTTCGAGGATCGGGTCCCAACCAAAGGCGGTTGGACCTCTTGGCGGAACGATCTTGCCTTCGGTCTTGCCCTCGAAGATGAGGACCTCCTGGCCGGGACCGGGGCTGTAGGCAAAGGTGCAGATAGCGGAGGCAGTGCGATCATCGAAGCCGTCGAGCATCTTGTTCAAGCCGTCGTGGCCGATGGTCTTCATAAAGTCTTTGATGTAAGGGCCGGGCAGACCGCCAAGCGCGTGGAAGGCGAGCGCGGTGTCTTCGGTGATACAGGGACCGCCGAGCTTTGTCGCCGCGGCTGCACACTTGGCGGTTGCGACTTGCTGCGTGGTTCCCTGGATCTCGGGCAGGTCCAGATCCTGGTTGGTCAGCTGGTAGCCAAAGTCGGGTGACGATTCGAGGATCTGGCGCACCTCGCGCAGCTTGTTGGCGTTGCCTGTGACAAAGGTGAGGGTCGGCTTTTCGGACTGCGAGGACATGGTGACGGAGTCTATCTATCGATCAATGTGGGATTTTGGGCGATGACAGAGAATGAATAGGTCTTTGTGGGAGAGTGCCGGCAAATGAACGATGAAGTCTGAAGGAAAAAAAAGGGAAGGGCTCGAAGCACGCGGGTTCAGAAGGCTACATTACTGGAAGATCAAGGCTCAGTTGGCGGTCGACTAAACTCAGCTTTGATCCTTAGGCTCAAGTCCGATAAATATGCCGAGCAAGCCGCCATCCCTACAAGAAAGTGTTAGGCTTCAACTGTTGTTTGTGGGGCCTGACATCCATTCGTCCGCGTTGGCAAGTCGAACGTGAAAGGCTCGAAACGGCAGGTGGAGCTGCACGAGTACCTGTACTGTATTTTGACATGGGGATTGGACAGCTGACCCTAATCTTCATGAGCAGTGAGTGCATGGCGCCCAAGCTACGACAGTGCTGCAGATGTAATTTCAATGATGGACATTGCAGCAGCAGCGGACTGTCAAGCATTACACTACAGTAGTAGTACAGTAGTAGTACAGTACTGTACTGCATCGAGATGGAGGCGGCATCGGCGGCATCCGCACCCAAACGAGCAAGATTTGCGGGGCTGACGAAGCCCGCCATGCAAAGCCCACCGAGCAAACAAATCAACTGCTCCGATTCATGACAACCGCCGGAGCATCTTTGTACAACCAGAAGCTCACCTCACCTACTAATAGCACAGTTGCTCGATATCCATCCAATCACCGCTGCCGACACTGTTCCTCGTCGGGCAGCATGAGGCAGCCGACCCATTAGAGAGAATGGTTCAGGTCACGCTACCAGGCTCGTCGGAGCCCTATCGACTGTCGGCCGACGACGAAAATGGCGACGAGCACGACTACATCTACAACCAAGAGAACAGGATCATCCCTTCGTATCCAAGCCGGCCCAAGGCAGTACCATCCACAAGCGCATCCACGGGCATCTCGGCAGGGCCATCAACAACGCAACGGGGTGCCACGTCTTCTCCGCTACAAGAGGTCAGCCCGGCCAAGTCCGATCTCTCGCAAAATGCTGGTGCTGGCAAGAACAAGTCGTTAGGCTCCAAGATCTTCTCCAAACTCAAACCGACGCACAATAAGCACAACGACCAGCACGAGTCCAGATCACGTCCGCAGTCTTATCCATCCAGCGGTGTCCAGACGCCTGATGGTGTCGGCACTCCGGCTGGTCGTCAGCGAAGGCTGGCAGCCCAAGATCTCGACGAGGCACTCGCGCGAGAACAGCGTCGACGAAGCTATGGTGTCCCGGTTGAGCCACCCGACACGTCCGGGCTGCGAATGCGCAACTACAAAAGAGCACGAAACTCTGCCATCGACAGCCGGGATGAACGCGATCTCATGGCAGCCTCCTCTTCCTCGGCAATGCCACCAGGACTGATGCGGCAGCAGAGCCAAGCTTCTGTTCACTTTCCAGGTGACATCTTTAGCAGCCCTTCGCAACGGCAGCGCTCCTTGTTCCCCGACGAGTCCGAAATGTCGAGCGCCAACGGACATGGACGCGCATACGAACGTGGCCAGCTCAGCAGCAGCAGCAGCAGCGGAAAGGTTGACCGCAACGACCTCAGAGAGGCCGCAACGACATCCGCTTTGGGCCTAACTCAGAGTGATACCGACGAACACTTTGTGGATGGCAGTCCGCACCTCGGCGATGATGCCGACCTCTTTGATCCCTATCTTCGCGAACACGACCACGAACTTATTTACGGACGAACCCAACGCCGATCCTTCGACTCGGAAGATTCAGACGATACCCTTACACACCTGATCCGAGAGGCCGAAGGCTACGACTCGTTGCGCTATTCGCACGGGCAGCTCTCTGGCGGCACCATTGACTTTGATACGCTCCAAGCCGCTCACGACTCTGAACTTGTCGGCAGCGACAATCGCTCTGGCTTCAGTGCCTATAGCGGCGGTGCTTCCAAGGCACTCAGCAAGCCGCTGTTGGAGCTCGAAGATATCGAGCTCGAGTCGTTCTTGCAGAGCTTTGCCCGTCATACTCGACAAGTCACGGTGCCGCATGCTCACCACCTCCGCAAACGACGCATGCCAGAGTGGTCCGACTTCAAGGTCTCGGCTCGCGAAAGCCCCAACGGTGGCGCCTCCAGCCGTCGCCCCACCATGCTTGCCCGCGTCGACCGCGGCCTCCAACATCTCGCCGACGGCATACAGAATTCCACATCGACTGTCTCAAAGCCACTCTCCAAGCTCACTTCCCGCGAGAGACAAGATGACGGCGAGGCCGACGAGTCCGGACTTGACGACGACTACACGTCACACGGCCCTGATGACTCCGCAGCAGATGTCAAGAAGGGCAAGAGCAAATCGTTCAAAAAGTCCAAGTATCCATCCAAGAACAAGAAGAACAGCAAAAAGAAGAACAAGCTTCGCGACGAGGACAACGAGGAGCGTGGCTCCGAGGAATGGGATCTCATTGTGCCATCCTCCTCGCAGAATCCGTACGGCAGCGATATTGCGGTTCCTGACGAGCTGCATGTCAATGCACAGGACGAAGGCGTAGACGGCATTGCTTTTTGTATCGCCTATATCTTGGCGCTGGTGGAGAAGCTTGCGCCAGAGGAGATTGACCATCACCCGATCCGCGGCTACCGCGAAGGCCTCATCCGCTCTCACCTCGAGCGTCTCTACACCATTGCACCGTTCTGGGAGCAGCTCGGCTTCCGCATGCGCCGCCTGTATCGGTGGGAGAATCCCAAAACCACGGCTGCTGCAGCCATGATCTACTTTGTCCTCTGGTACACCGACATGATACCCACCGCCTTCATCCTGTTGCTCATGTACCATATCCTGCGCTTCAAGTACTTCCCACCCTCCGAGAGCTACTTGCACGACAAAGTCAAGCAGCGCATGGAACGAGGCAAGGCAGCCAATACACTCTCGGAAAAGCTCAAGCGACGTTCTCGTCTCGACATCCTCACCATCTACAAACGCTGGGCGGCTTCGTACGGCGCACCAACGCAGGAGGCCATGGGTCTCGTCGCAGACTTTCATGAAAAGATCAAGAATCTCATCCTCTGGCGTAATCCCGCAGCGACCAAGCGAACGCTCGTCATGTTTGGCGCTCTCAACCTCTTTGTTACGTTCGCACCGGCACATTACGTCTACAAGACGCTCTTCTTCTTCCTTGGCATTACGTTCTTCTGCCTCTTGCCGCTGCAGAGCTACTTTCCGTCGCATCGCAAGGCGCTGTCTCCGCTCTGGTGGGCGACGTTTGGCGCGCCCACCGATGCACAGTTTGCCGTTCAGCTCCTTCGCAAGCGACACCTGGATGTGGACCGCTTTGGCAAGGGAGCCACCGCCGAAGAGGTTCGGCGAGCAGTCCAGGGCAAGCCCAGAGCCGATCGCCGAGAAGAAGGCATCGCCTACGACGACCTCGACGATCCATCACGCGCCAGCCAGGACTACGTCGAGACCAGCAAAGATGCCACCCTCAAACCTCGCAAACTCGGAAGCTTCTTCTGCCAGTACAAAGGCCTCCCCGGTCGTCTGCACATCAATACAAAGTACCTCTACTTTACTCCCCTTCACTCGCCGGCTCAGAAACGCGGCCGAACTCCCGTAGAGGCTATCCAGAGCCTCGTAAAGACCAAAAATATTCGCCTCGGCATCTGGAACTCGCTCGGCCTCAAAATCGTCCGAAACAACGGCAAGAACCCCCTCCTCCTTGCTAATCTTCAGCATAGAGACGACGCCTTTAACCTCATTCTTGCTGTGTCTACAAACGCAAGGTGATTTTGGGAATTGATTTGATTTTCCATTCCATGTCCGCGCTATGTGTGTGAAGCCGAGGATCTTCTTTTTTGAGTAGCTTACAGACGTAGAGAGCATGCAAATTCGCACACATACTGCATCTCTCTTACACTGCAATGGTCCGCTCCGTCGTGCTTCTGTCATAAGCGTGGTGGGACCTTTGCTGTCGAGGCTTGCATGTCAATTGGTACGCACGAGTGATCGCCTCTCCTATCGCCGTTCATGGACGGAAGACCGGCGACAGGTTCATATATAGAGTCCGGACGGTAGGTGTGGGGCTGTGATCGAGCTGGATTTCCTCCATCCGTGGCTGATCTCTTGGGATGAACTCGGGTGCTCTCGACTCTCGTGATGCCAGATGAGTCCAAATGAGTCTCTGTCCTTTTGCGTTCCATGAAAAAGTGCGCACTGACTGAAGATGTCTTCATACATTATAAAGCACAGCTCTCACGTGGACTTTTTCTTCGTCTTCTTCCTTATTTCCCAGTATATTCTTCACTGATCCAAACGCGCTTTGCATCACCATGCGTCTGCACAGCTTGCTTTTAGCTTCGATGATTGGAGCCAGTCTTGGAGGAAAAGACACGTTTTTCCTCAACGATGACGACGTAAACGGAAGTTGCACGCCAGAAGGGTCACTGTACCACAACAAGTTCTCGCTGTGCTTCAAAACAGGAGGACGATCGGTCTGGACAGACGACGTCACAAGCAACAGCCCTTACTTGGGATATGCCAACAAAGCGGGCGACTGTAAGTGTTCGACTCGAAACAAGAGCATCCATTCTCCCTTACCCCTGCTGTTGTTTGCGACTGCGATGCTTGCGATGCTTGCCGACTGACTCTGCCCCGTGCTCTTTTTTGCACGATGTTCACCGGTTCATGCTCGTATTTCGGGCGCAATATCCAGCCTTCGCCATCATCTGCGGTCATACTCACGACGCAGAATTGACCATGGACGGCATCACCCTCTTTGTCGCCGGATACACCAACGCAAAAGGCATCCCGTGCTGCACCTACCTGTTTGGCAAACCGGGACAGACCAAGTACCAGCTCGTCTCCTCCGGCGAATACTGTCAGGGACAGTCACGCCAGTCCTACATCTGGCCCGCCAAGGCTTGACCAGCTGCTCAGAAGTGTCAAGCCACATGGTTAGCACGGTTCCTTTACGGACGGCCAAATAAGATCCTTGGGCTTTATTCTGATCAGCAGTAATACATACAGTATCTAGCATGAGTTGTGCATGTTACCGCCTGTAAACACCCGCAGACTCTGTGGTTGAGCCACTGTGTGCGTATGCCACTCAACATGTCCAGTGTCATACTCTCATACGTTTGCATAAGCTTGTGGCTGTGCAAATGGGCTCTCATGTACTCGCGCGTCGACGTTGCCGGAACACAGAGCCACACTCGGCCAGACGAGCTCCGCAGTGCTATCCTTCATTTCGGATGTGGGTACTCATTTTCAAGGCCTGGCTTTCATGATACAATCTCTCATGGCTGCCGTTTATTCCTTGGCAGAACGCGTGAAAGCCGGCGACGAGTTCCGAGATGAGCTCAGATGGGTGTGAGCGCAATGGCAAGTTGGTTGATGATACAAGAGATGAGAACAGAGGGCGCCAGCAAAAAAATAAAATTACCAAAGAGGCTGATATGCGTATCGTGGAGCGGGGCCGTCCTCACCGGGACTGAGCCTTTGAAAAGAGGAGCAGGATGCACAGCCTTTCTAGTCTCGGTGCTCAGAACAGCTACAATAACAGCAAGCTAGCTCCAATCGCTCCGTGTCAGAACCAAAAAGAGGCTGAACATAGACGTATATAGATTGTAGCTTCTCTGGACACCCTGCTTCTCTTGCTCCACCTCTTTGCCTTCCAAAGCCAAGTATCGGCTTCCAGCTTATCTCGAGACGCGCTCAAAGCATGCGTTCGCACGTCCTACTTCTCGTTTCCATGGTTGGAGCCGCCCTTGGGATCGGCTCCATCTTCATTGTTAACTGGGACATGTTAAGCGCCACCTGCGATCCAGATGAGGATGGAATGTTGAACAACGACCTCTATCTCTGCTTCAGCGAAAATAAGAAGTAAAGGCCCCTGGTCGAGGGAAAAAAAAGCTGAAAAAATTCTATCACTTTATAGGTAAAGAGTAAAGAATATTTCTACAGATTCTAGACCTTAAATATTTTTCTGCGAAAGACCATTTCTTCAAACTATTCGCCAGTAGGGTATACCGTTGATGATGGCCAGAGTGAGTCCGCAGCTCAGCGCGAGAGCATCGGTGCCGCAGAACTCCTCGGTGACCGTAGCTCGAAAAGGAGGAGGACTGACCTTGCAGTGTGCTCCTTTCCCCGGCGGTTAATGTTTGATGAATCTGTCCCCCGAATTCTGGACTGCACAGCCTTTTCCTTCATCTGTCAGGAGGGTCTGACTACACAGATGGTCTTGGCAGGCAAAAAACTCTCAACACTTGCCTACAACAATAAGGACGGCACTCCATGCTGTTTGTGGACCATCGGCACGGATAAGCTGCTAAAATCCGGTGAATTCTGTCTCGGCGAGAATAATTATTTCATTGGATGGCCAGAGTAACCTTGACGGACTCTGTTACCCAGCCATTCCATGCGAGCAGCACACAAACTCAGTCAGAAAGTAGCGTGACATCTTGCACAAGAGATGCCAACTGAATCTCGTGTGTCTGTCTTCTGCCTAAAATCTGTGCCGCTGTTCTGTCTTCCTCATGCCGTCATCATCATCGTAGTTCTCGCTTTCAGTCTCTGTCAATCCCAAAGATGGAGGCAAAGACAGCCGTTTTTCATCGGTGATGCGTGTTTGAGTGTAATCACTGTCGATCCGCAGCTTTCTCAAACCAAGACGAGATGCAAAGCTAGAGCGATGTGAAGTATGCCCGCCAAGCCATTGACCTTCGACTCATCCCCGAGGCAATCCTGATGATACTGTGACTTGCCAGGCCCACCATCACAGTATGACTTACCTGTGACAAAAAAAAATCTTATCTTCCACGACGATGAGTGACGAAATTCAAGCTTTCCTTCCTGAGCCCACTCACTTTGAGTGACGAGGTGGGCTCTTGACTCGGAGTCGTTCGCGGGAAAGCTCCCTTGTACTCTCGTCGTCGGACTCGAGCCCCGTCAAGCAACGAGCGTCTCTAGAAACTCGAAGTGGGCTGTGTGGCGAACTGTGGGTCACCGTTGGTCTGCGCCACTTATGAAGCTGCAGAGCACAGCAAGAACCGACAACATGAAGTGCTCTTTTCATAGCTCTGTCTGCACGGTGTTTCCAAGGTTCGATGTGAGAAGCTGCAAAACCCACCTCGTTGCACAGCCCCTTAACGACGCAATGAAGCATCGGACTCTCTTTCGACGAGGCTGCTCGCTTTGTCCCACCTCGGCGCTTTCCCAGCGAATGGGGATCGCCCGAAGGACTTGTAGCCGCAGGTGGACCGAAAAGGCATATATAGCGAGGGCGGATGCCTGAGTATCCATCCGGAACACACCACTGATCTCGGACTGCTCATTACTTTCGTGTACCGCAAAAGACACACGCTACCAGCCTCTCAAGATGATCCGAACTCTCCTTGGCACAGTTGCCCTTTCGATGGCAGTAGCTGGAGTTGCAGCCCAGAATGAAGGCATGCACAAAGACGACACGCTTTGGAGGCAGCACTGTCAGACCGACTATTTTGCCGCTCAAGTGGCGTGTTTCACGTCCGAGACTTCGATCTGGGACGGCCTTAATAACACGAAGCCCGACTTCTGGGGCTACGCCACCGCCGATGGTCTGAGTGAGTATTTGAGAGTTGACAAGAACGCTATGATCTCGAAAGCAAAGATTGGAATTGACGTTCGTTCGTGACGATCGGAATGGCGCTGACATGTCTTTACGCGATGGGCTTTGGATCAGACTTTGGGATCGGTTGCGAGTGGAAACAGCAGAGCAACATGAGGCAGGGAGGATACCTCACCACTACGTGGGGTTATGAAGACCAAGGCCGGACTTGCTGTCACGTAGCCATTACAAAAGACGGCCCGCCGCCTAAAACTTACACGCCGCCTCATACTTTCACTACGGTCTGTCAGAAAGATCACAAAACGCTCAACTATCCCGACAACCCGCTCTAAGCGCGCGAACTGTATCGGGACAAAGCGTGGTGTGCAGACGGAGCTCATCTTCGCGGATGAACTTCAAATGCCTCCGCCTACCATGTCAGTCTTGAGAGTGACGAATGTAAGGCCTCACTTTGCGAAGCCAGGCTTGATCGCATGCCAGAAAATTTGATCGCCGATTCATCCCTCGTCTGCTCAGTCTGACAGCTGATTTGCGTGTGCACGGATTTCTGACGCTTTGGCCCGTACCACGTCTAAGCGTGATGACAATGAGCGTAGTGAATCAGTGAGGGGATGGCATGCGGCGAATCGCGACACTGAGTGCTTTGGCCGTGTGAAGGGTAGGCGGTGAGGCCATCGACCACGGACTTCCGTGCGAGACCGATTTATTTGATGGCCGTTGCACGCTTCCTTCTATTCCGATATCATGAGCTCGGCTACCGAGCGTAAGCCACCTGGAGCTCGGCTATACACGTGAGTACGACATCGTCATCCAGTATGACCGACCGATCCAGAGCTATGCACAACGAAGATCAAGCCTCACAGGTACGCGAGCATCCAAACACGGCACGTGGAAGACGTCAACCTGTCGACGATCCAACCTTGGATCGCCTACCTTGTCAGGGATGGTGGCTTGGCGCAACGCACCGGGTGGTAAGTGGCGGCTTGAGTGCAAGCCACGTTTACTTGCACGAGTGACATGCGACGAGAGTGTCGATCACGTTGTGCGATCGTCGTTGAGCTCATGCCCGCGCAGCAGCCGAGGTGGCACCCTTGTCTTGTGTCTGTCTCTCGCCGTTCTCAGGAAGGTGTCTCAAAGGAGCTCGTCATCATCACCACAACTCTCATCATCAGCATCGTCATATCTGGCAGAGTGGTAGCCTCAAGCTCAAGACGTTGCTATCTTGGGACTCGCTTAGACGAGAGACATCGACATAAGGCCCACCGGAAAGACAATATCCATTCATGATGGATGGATATTTCGGGCAATTGTGGGTCATACAATTACCTCAAAGGTACCCGATTGCAGTAAGAGTAGCGAGCGTCGAGGGTGACGGCAACTTTCTTGGCTGACAGGGCGAAGTGGTAGAGCGACATCGGGGAAAATCGCTTCTCTGGCTGCACTCCGAAGAGTCTCGTTGTTTCAAGAAGACCAGCGCGAGGGGGATTTCGATTTATTTGTTAATTTTTTTGTTGTTTTCTTTTGTTTCCCAACCAGACAAATACAATTCCCGAAATACCTTTGCCAAGGGCAATCCAACTCGAATATTTGTGCAAGGTCAAGGGTCCAACGACGTTTGTACATCAGACACTTGGCCTCGAGAGACGGTAGAAAAAACCTAGCAAATGACGTAGACTGACTCACATATTGCTGCCATGCGACGTTCGGGAATCAAGTGAATCACTTTGCTTTCTTTCGTCGCCAAGACGTTGAGGATGTTGCCGAACTGCACGTCACAGACACACTCGAAACTGTAATCGACGCTTCTTTTACAAGCTCGGCACGGCTTGGGCCGACCTCTGCTCGGAACAAGGACAGTAGTGAAAGTGTAAGAGAGAAAAAAAAGAGAGAGAAAATAAAAAGAGAAAGTTGACCGATCTACCTGGTGCCTCGCGATGAGATCGA
The DNA here is from genome assembly GCA_003144125.1 of Testicularia cyperi. NCBI lineage: Eukaryota > Fungi > Basidiomycota > Ustilaginomycetes > Ustilaginales > Anthracoideaceae > Testicularia > Testicularia cyperi. The sequence continues at coordinate 570,693 of KZ819198.1, forward strand.
ACGTAGGGCAAGGCTGGCCATTGTTCAAAAAATCACAATTCAGGAGCTCGAGACGACGTAGCCTTTTGTCGATATTGCCGTGTTGCCCGTGCCGTGCATCTCCCGCAGACATGCTGAATGCAGAGCCGCGTGCGTCCGTTCGTATGGAGCTCGTAGCAACGTAGCAACGCATTCGTCCCAACTCGAGTGGCCATCGTCGCTAGTCAGACCGGAGGTTGCTAGAAAACGTCAGCAGCTGATCAAATCAATGTATGGTACGCAGGCTAATGGCATGTGTGGCGTTATTTGTGGACACGGGTAGCGTACATGTTGGGCATGAGTGATACAGATGTGCGTGGGAAAGGTTGAATCCGAAGCTAAATAGGTGCCACTTTCTTCCTTTTTAGGTGCGCGAGGCAGACGGGTCCAACTCCAAGTCGTGGCGTTGCGACGTTGCATTGACGCTGATCCACACCTGACGATCATCATTTACGCGATAGGGCTCTCGCCAATTCTATATTATAATATTGTGTTCAATTCAATATGATATGTATAATAAAAATAATAATATACTTGGCCCTTTTTTCTTCTTTTTTCAAATGAATACTGTACTCTGTACAGTATCTAGTTTTGATCTCTTGGAATAATTATATAGTTTGATGGGAGAGAATATCAATATAAATTGCAGAGGTACAAATTGGGGAAAGAAATAGGATCTGGTCGCGATGCTGCTGATGCTAGGTCGCCGTCACATGTCTCGGCAACAAATCGGGCTCTCTCTCTCTCTTCTCTCTCTTCTCTCTCTCTCTCTCTCTCTCTTCCCCCTCTTCCCCCAAAGACTCTCGCTGTTGCTCAGTTTTCCGATCCGCGATCGGTATGCAATGTCCAGACGGCCCACTGATGCGACCCGCAGCCGGATACAGTACTGTACTGCATCCTTAGAAACAAGCTCAACATTATCCGCGTCACATCCCGTGGTCTAGGGACACGGCAGAGCGGAACTGGCGAACAAGCCTTGCCATGCATGGGGGATTTGATCGGCCGATGTGCTTCTCATCTGGACCAAACTGGTGTTACTGGACTGGACCAGGGCGTCGAGGGCGCAAACAACAATCTTGCAGCGTGAGGCCTTATCCTGACTTTGAAGGCAGCCCAGCCGAGCATGAAATCCGACGGGCTCATGAGAATGGCAGCTGCGAGTCGGGCAAGAGACGCGGGAGAGACCGATGGGGGGACAGACAATAAGTTAAAAATAAAAATAAAATAAAATGAAAATACACGGCAGCCAAGACCCATCCATGGCATACTGTACTCTGTAACGGCAAAGGCTTGCGCTCGCACTATGACATATGCATAACTCGGGGCGGGAAGAGGATACACTGCAGTAGTCTCGGCGGAGTTTGACAGGCGGTGAAATCGGGACGGATAACAGTGGGCTTCTGCTGCCTTCGTTGTCTGTCGAAGAGCAGCAGCAGCAGCAGCAGCAGCAGCAGCCATTGAAATCCATCGTCTCGGCTCGCTTCTCGTTCGGCCGTCACTTGACCGACTCCGACACCTTTGCCTTCAATTTTATTTTATTTTGTTATTTATTTTATTTATTTTATACTTGGCTGCTGACTGTCGTAGAGCCCTTCATCCGAGGCGTGGGAACGCTGTCGTCGCCTGGGAACCGCGATGCATGGACGGCCAAAGCCCGTAAGCTACCCTTCGACTTTGCTCTCTCTTTCTCTCTCTCTCTTCCCCTGTACTCCAACTGCCCAGTTGCTCCGTCCTCGCTTCTCGCTCGACCTGCTGCCATACCCTCAGTCGAACAACAAATATGCTGACATTCAAAGAAATTGAGTTCAATACTACCACTGTACCAGCTGATGCGAAACGACTGGGGCAAACCCGACCTACTGCATATACAATTGTCGGAGTCAGTATTTGCCTGTCTTGGTCCTTTTCTCCCTCACCCATCTACTACGGTAGCTGTCAGTCAAGGCCGAGCCGCATCTCCTTGCTCAATTCACCGCCGTCGTGTCGGTAGTGCTGCAATTCGGTCGTGTAGCTGCACTGTATAGTAGTGATAGTAGTAGTCTGTACAGTACTGTACTGCAATAGATGCACAATTGTCCTCGCCAGATGGCTGAGCTTGGGAGGTGGCCCGTCCCGGTTCCCGGATCGACGGCCTGGTGGCGCTGTCGTCCATCGCGACCGTATAGAGCCATGACAGCACCGGTGACGAGTTAATTGCTTCCAACGGCTCACAGTCCGCAGTGTGCAGCCATAGTGCCGAAAGCAAGAAGCACAAACCAATAGATGGAAGCAACAGAACGCGGACCACGATCAGATCCGGCAAACTGCTTACCGCACCATGTCGGTCAGCAGTACAGCATCTGCTTCAGTCCTGGTCCTGGTGCTGATCTTGGCCCCGAGGCTGGTGATGGCATCTGCCTCGGGGCTGCAGCACCAGCACCCGCGACAGCACACGGACTAGCTCGTCTATGCTCGCCCCCGGATGATCAGTTGCAGATCAGATCGTCCTCTCCGAAAGCCATATAAGAAGCATGGTGGTTGCTCCTCCTCTATTCAACAAAAGCTTTCCCCATCCACCGTTCACCGTCCATCGCTCTCCTCTCCCGTCTTTGCTGCTCTCAATCTCGTTATACCCTTTGCTTTTTTTTCTTTTCTTTTCCTATTCACCATCGCTGTCAAGATGCTGTTCAAGACCACCGCCATCCTCGCTCTCCTCGGCGTGGCCGCTGCTGCTCCCCTCGCCACGGAGCCCGAGCACGTTCTCGAGTCCCGAGACCTGTCGCAGTTCCAGGTCCACCAGCCCAACTGGGCCCGATACTGCGGCGCTCACAGCATCCCCACCACCCCCGAGGAGTACGGCATCTGCTTCCGCAAGCAGAACAACGGCTCCATCCTCGGCAACGCCTACGAGCACGGCTCCAACATCAAGGGCTGGATCCACAACGACGAGAAGCGTAAGTCTCCTGCCCAACCGCCTCCCATACACTCGCTCGTAGATTCATCTCCTGACTCGAACATCATCCTTACTTGTCTTTTTTTTTGGGCCACTCTCCTTGCATCTTTCTCTCGAACAGGCTTCTTCGTTCAGTGTGACGCTCCCTACACCTTTATTCAGGGCCGATACATCCTCACCACCTGGCAGAAGGAGGGTGTCTGCTACTTCAAGATCGTCAAGAAGTCGGACTACTCGGTCGTCCAGAAGGGCAAGGTCACTAGCGAGCACGTCCAGTACTTCGACTACCCCAACTAAAGCACTTACCTTGGTCTGAAAGCCCTCGTCTTGCCAAACGCCATTGTCAGCAGCCTTTCCCCTCTCCATCACTGGTGTTCGAGCCCGAGCCCCTCTTCACTCCCCCCCCCCCCCCCCCCCCCCCCCCCCCCCCCCCCCCCCCCCCCCCCCCCCCCCCCCCCACAGCCTTCGTCTTCTTTGCCCACGTTTACGGGCCCATTATTATCCTGTACCATTATGCTTCCTATCACTGCAACGCAATCCTAGATCAAATAAACATGCTCTCGTTTTCGCTTGTCTGGTCTTCTGTGGGGCATTTTTTTATTACTCGTGTATTTCATTGTGTACACGTGTCGGTCGCCAGATTCGTCGACGGCACTCGCCAAATGATACACTGTGCAAGCGAAGAGACTCAAGTTGGGTCCCACCACCACCACCACCATTGCCTAGGTGGTCAAGCTGCCGAGAGGGTCGAAGATCAAGCCGCTTGGTGGGACAGCCGTGTTTAACACCCACCTTCATCTCAGTGCCTTTTTTTTTTTCGTCTCTTGCTGAAGCTTACTCGATCTCATTCACTACGGCAAGCCCGGGCTGATGCCTCCCCTGGATTGCGAGGATACCGAAATGAAGCCACGTGCTCGTCCCGTAGTCTGAGCTGCTGTCTGTCGACCCCTTGCACGGGGACTATAAAAGCGGCGGCGATGGTGTCTGTCCTCGTCTCGTTTTGCTTAGACATCTACCATCGATCCTTTCTTATCATTTTTCGAATCTTGTCGACTTCCAAGCGGGTACTCGTTGATCATGTTGGCCAAGACGTTTGTTGCTCTTTGCCTCGCTTCGCTTGCCGTTGTTCGGGCTGCACCTCTTACTGATGAGGAGACCATGTCGTCTGCCATGATTCCGAGCAAACAGGTGTGGGGACAGTACTGTGCCATCGGTGGCCGAGGACAGCACGACAACCCCTTCCTCTGCTTCGAGACCACTCAGGGCTCCATCTATGACGGTATCGACTACGGACACTCGGAGTTCCTGGCTTGGGCCACCCGTAGCGGTCGAAGTGAGTAAGAATTCCAAGGCAGCAAAAAACAGCAAAAACAGCAAGAGAGGTTCGCGAACTTCGCAACTCCAGAATACACCTGTGCAGCGATTCAACAAAGAGAATGGAAAAGGAGCATGACCCACTGATCTCGAAAATTTTGTCTACTATGTATGAATGCGCAGAGTTTGCATTCATCTGTGACAGCTACGACACCAAATACATGACCCGGGGAAACGTCCAGCTGCATGCCGACGAGTACACCAACGAACGGAACCAGAAGTGTTGCCGCTTCCAGACCAAGAGACTTAGCGACGATGCTGTTCTGTCGCAGGGCGCTTCTTGCCTCGGTGACCGACCTAGAACATTCCGATACCCTCAGTAGCCGTGTTGAAGATCAGCTGCAGTAGCTTTGTTCGCAATTTAGCACGATGTCGTGCACACTACAACAGTACACTACTGTAGTAAGGCTGGCTGTAACGCCATGCAGGGTCCTCGTTTAGTTTTCCATTTCCGAAGCCAATTTAGCAATTTAGCGTCGCAGTTTCTGCGCAACTCCGCACTTCCGCGACACTGATTCGGTGCGCAGTCAGTATGCTCCCCTGGGCGGCTCGCCGTTGTTCACAGCGATCATCTGCAAATATGAGACTGATTGATCTGCACATTTGCAGTCCTCCGCTTCGTTTGGCTGTACAATGAACCGTAAACAATGAAGGAAAATTTCCCGATCCGGACTACTCGTGACGATAGAGAGCAAGTTGCTAGTGGTACTGCGGACATCCTTGGGCAGCCGTCTGCGGCACCCGCTCATTCGTCTCATGCCCGCCGGTAGCGATCGACATGCGACACCGGGCAAACTAATGCGACCGAACCCGGGCCACTGGGTCCAAGTCACCGACTTCCACTGGTTTCGACTAAGGCGGCTCTCACTCCTCTCAGAGTGTCGGTACGACGAGCTTGCTCGCTATTGTCGATCGCCTAGTCTCGCATCCGCCACTGTCGGCAGCGCTCCCGACATCCTCCCGCTAAGGCCCCGAGAACCATGACACGCGAGGACTCGAATTCGGATACACACCACAGCGCCAACGGGGGCGCACCCCTTCAAACATCCCGAATCACTCTATGCCGGCTCCTCCTGTGATTTTTGGCGTGTAGTCCAAGACGCATTCTACATGTGATCCATGCGTGACGATCCGATGTGCAGGACACTAGCGACGCTAGACCAAAGGTGGCAACGGTCAGCTCTTTCCGTCGTGCAGCAGAGCGGGTCGGCGGGATTTCATTGACAAGGACCCCCCCGGCAAGCCAGTCTACTGCGAGTGCACCCTCCGCGAAGCGACCATTCAACAACTCTGTCCAGTGCTGCCGATACCAGCTAAGCGCTGCCATGTCGAGCATGGCTGCTTCACTGCTACCTCCTTTGTTTCTGGATAGAGTCTCTATCCCTGTCTCTGTCTTTGTGTCTGTGACGATGACCAACAAGTCTATAAGAGGCAGGAGGTTCTCGGTAGAAATCCCAATCTGGTCTCCTCATCCACATCAATCCCTCTCATCTTGCCAACGAGCTCTTCTTCTTCTCTAGATCATCTCACTCCATTATCTGCTCTCTCTCTCTCTCTCTCTCTTCTAGACCTTTCTTTCTTTTAATAGATCAGAATGCTTTTCATCAATGCTCTCCTTCCCCTTGTCCTGGCCTCGGTTGCCATTGCCAATCCTACTGGTCCTTACGGTCAGGAGGGCCCATACGGCCCCAAGCCCAGCCTTGGACAGCACAACGGCACGCACCACCACAAAAACGGCACGCACCACCACAAAGACCACACCCTGATCCACAACGGCACCATGCTCAACAACGGAACGCTGCTCAACAACGGAACGCTGCTCAACAACGGCACGCTGCTCAACAACGCCACGCAGCTCACCAACGGCACCTGGCTCGGCAACACCACCATGCTCGACTCCCGCGCCCTCAACTCGGGCAAGTTCAAGGTCGACCACTCGCTCTGGGCCAAGTACTGCAACCAGGTCCAGGACGTAGAGGCCCCCGCTGCCTGCTTCCACTCCGACTCCTCGGTTCTTAAACAGACCAACAAGCAGGGTTCTAACTTCCTGGGTTACTCTACTGCCAATGGAAAGCGTGAGTGTTTTCTCCCTTCCTTCTTTCTACACATCACGATCAGATTCGCAAAGATAGATAGAGAGAGAGAAAGAGAGAACCACATACTGACGCCTCTTCTTTCTCCTCTTTCTCCTTCTCCTTCCTTTTTTCAAATAATCATGACAGGATTCGCCGTGGTGTGCGACAACCCCAAGAGCACCGTCGTGATTGGCGACTACAAGATCGACCTGCAGCCCGACGGCCGCAACACCACCCAGTGCTGCCACTTTGGCGTCACCAGCCTCAAGACCAAGGGACTCGTTTCCAAGGGTCGCACCTGCAACGGCGACGCCGCCAAGGACTGGGAGTTCCCTGCCAAGCCTGCTACGAAGAAGCACACTTGAGTCTACACTCGTGCCCCTCTTTGCCCGTCTTCTTCTCCTTCGATTCGCTTCGCCAGGGTCAACTTGGGTCACTTGACTCCCGGCCTTGGGCTGGGATGATAGCAGAATCTTGCTCCTAACCGCCTCTTGTCCCCTCTTGTTCAGATTTCTTGGTTTCGCTACCTTTGCATCCGCATTCGCATTCGCATTCAAACTGTCTAGTTTTCAACCTCTCTGCAACTCAGTGTTCATCGTTGTTCGGTGTTCACTCTTTCCCCCATTTTTTTTCTAAAGTGTTTCTTCTAATCCAGTGTCCATACCTTTTCTCATCTTGCTTGTTGTTGTTTCATGCAAAGTGTGTCGATTACTGCGTCTGCGATTTGATAAAAGTGACGCTGCGGACAATGCGTCCGTCTTCAATAGTCTCGAGTATGTTTTCTGCTACTCTCCAGCAGCAGTTATGGGGGGCTGAGAGATCCGAGTTCCACGTTTCGACGAGGGCCTGTGGGTCTTGAGGATGGACCCGGCCTTCGATGGGTGGAGACTCGTAGTCAATGTCTGCGGCTGGCTGCTCCGTCCGTAGCGCAGACCTTTCTTGTTCGGTCATCGTCGTAAAGTGGCTCAGAAGAATACAGCCACCCGGCCTAACTAGCCGCGAAATCCGCGCCAGCAACGACCGAGGATGGAAGCGCACTACGAGAATCAGATCAAAGCCCGCATCCTCCAGAGTGGGATTCGGCAGAGTAGCGGTAGCGTGATGAGCGCGCATGACTGGTCCGAGGCCAAGGGTGTGGCATCGGGCGAGGGTTTGGGTTTCTTCCGGGGCGAGAGTCGCATGTTGGTCAAGTGGCTTGCCTTTGCCCGTGCCAAAGAGGGGGTCGATGTAGCCGTCGTCGTCACACTTGGCCCAGATGAGGCCTTCGCATCCGACTCTTGTGCCTTCCCCGCAGACTTGGCTGTCGTCATCGAGATAGAGATCCCGCACGAGCTGCTGAGCGCGTGACAGGGCGGCTTTCCAGTTATCCAGACCAACACCGGACCATGCTACACCTGGGCCCTTGCGTACTGATTCGGATCGGGATCGGTGGAGGATCCAGGCGAGATCACGCGCGGCCCCACAGCCTAGATCGAGCACTCGCCTGTCGATACAACCTTCACCGTCGAGTCGGGATCGGGACTCGATTGCATCCACAACACGCCGCACGGCATTCGAAGGCTTGAACAGCAACGTTGGCGTGTCTTTCGACGTCGCGAGTCTGAGCTTGAGGCTGTTCGAGCTGGCGACTAGGCCTGGATCCCGCTGCGAGGCACACGCGAAAAACTCGCGCGAGTCGCAGACCGTGTTCTCCGACGTTGAGCAGGTGGACGAGCATCCTGGCCGATCCGGAGCGGAGAGAAAGACGAGACGTGCGGCAGTGGTGTGCTGAAACGCATCGACCACCTCGACGTACTGAGCCTCGTTGGCAAGCACGAGAAACGGGACGCCACGAGGCGGCAGGTAGCTGTACCTCGACTTGAGCGCCGATACGGGATGGAGGTGGTAGGAGCGGGATAGATGCGCAGCGTGGAAGTCGGCTTCCGGTCGAACGTCGAGCACCAGCCTCGGTTCGCACAGCTCGAGATACGGCGCCAGAATGTCGTGGGTGTCGGCTGCCCGAGCTTTCGAGTCCATCTTTTGGACCTCGGCACGCCCTGCCAACTAGGTCAGATGGTAGAGTGCAGACGTCGAATGCGATTGAGTGGGTGCTGAATACCGAGCAGAGCAAGAAGAAGAATGCTTGGTTCACTTTCATGCTTTGCCCCAAAATGCCTGGAAATCGCGGAGAAAGAAATGCCAACCAACGCCGCGGACCGCGAAAATGAATGTGGAGACATATAGCCAGCTTTCACGGTTTCCCACTCTCGAGCCTTCATCCACCATCTCACCCACCACTTCACTCGCTCGACGCAAGCATCCTTGTCTCATTGCTATACTCTCTCTGCTAACCAGGATGGATGGACTCAAGCAGCAGCTGGGACTGGGACTGGGACTGGGCCGAACGGAGCCAAGTGGCACCGACGCGCTGGTTGAACGGCTGAGTCGGTGGGCCGAATCGATCTACAGCAATCCGCTCAACATTGCGCTTGTCGTTGCGGTCTTGTGGGTAGTGATCCCTCTCGTCCGTCCGTCCGACCCAGATTCTCCACGATGGACACCCACTCCATCCGCCGCCAGATCGCACGCCACAGCTCCAGGCGACAGATACACCTACCTCCCGCCGGCTCACCCCCCAACAACCGAATGGACCAAATACACCCCCCGCACGCTCGCCGTCTACGACGGCACCGGCTCCCCCTCCTCCCCCTCCGACGACTCCCGCATCCTCCTCGCCATCAACAGAAAAGTCTTTGACGTCACAAAGGGCAGAAATTTTTACGGCCCCGGTGGCCCCTACGGCAACTTTGCCGGCAGAGACGCCTCCAGAGGCATGGCCAAACAGTCCTTTGACCTCGACATGCTCACTCCCCTCGACAAGCCCATTGACAAGCTCGAAGATCTCACCCCTAGCGAAATGTAAGTACCCCTGTGCCCCTGTGCCGCAGTGCCCCCACATTCCATTGCCAGTGGCGTACTGACTTGGCAACGTTGTCGTGTGTCCTTCCCCCCCTCCCCCCCCGTGCACTTTTTTCTGCAGCAAAAACATGAACGAGTGGGAAGGCCACTTTACAAACAAGTACGGCATCGTGGGAGAGCTTGTTGACGAGGATCGACTCTAGATCTATAATCACACTGTAGAGACTCCATTGCACCTTTCGCTGGAGTCCGAGATGCAGCAGCAGCAGAGTAGTAATGTCTTGATAAAAATTAATGGCCAAAAGATGTAAATGCTACTACTGTATATGGAGTGTATGGACGCGGGGGATACATATAAAAAAGCGAGGTTTCAACGGGCGCCGGTACCCCAGAACCGATCTCCGATGGAGCCGCAGCCGGGGGTGATGGCAAACACGACTCTGGTGCCCTTGACGACCGAGTCTGTGCGGAGGGATCCGGGGTTGGATGTATGCAACTTGGACTTTGCTGCGTCGATGCTCAGAAGGGGTGGGGAGGCGAGGAGGTGGATGTTGTTGAATCCGGGAGAGAGGTCGTCTTGATCGATGGCGGCTGCGTCGTTCTCGCCGATGTTGGCGGTGGTGGTGGACTTGACATCGGACCTGTGTAGTGACGCCGGTGTGGATGTGGATGTGGATGTGGAGGACGAGGTTTGCCAGGGAATGCGCAGCTTTTGCAGACCGGGATCGATACCAGCAACCACAATGCGGACGCGGGGGAACGCACGATTCAACGCATGAATCCCGCCATGCGAGCTCGCAAGGAGGGTGAGAAACACGATCTGCTGCTCGGGCACCGAGTGATCGAGCAGCACACGAATCGCCATAAACGCCGCTGCGCCTGTTCCTATCTGAGCATCGAGCAAAAACACCCAGGATTTCGAGGCGGTTTTCCTGGCGCGTATAAAGCTCGGCAGAGCAACGTCGTAGAGATGCGGTTCGCCGTCCTCGTCGTTGGACTGGATCAAGAGACTGCCGAGCGACATGGCCGGGAAAGCGCGGCGCAGAGAGGGCTCGAGAACCGCACCGGATCGCAAAATCGAGACCGAGCAGATGGTGTCCACATTCAACTCGTGGCCGACGTGGGTTCGTCCACCATGGATCTCGATCTGCTTTGTGCGGTAGGGAAGCAGAGTGGTTGCGAGTTCGACGACCAGCGTTCCGACACGCTTGCAGGCGAAGGTGAATTCAGACGTTGGCGTCGACCGGTCGTGAAGGATGGTGAGCAGGCTCTGCAACTGCGGCGTCTGGGGCAGCAGAATCACGTTGGGTGGCAGCGACGAGGCCGAGTCGAGACCGAGGCCGACCGTCGTGGCGCCTGTCGCCACGCCTGATTGAGCGGTTGCGGTAGTTGTCGCGGTCGTTGCAGAAGGCGGAAGCGCAGAGAAGGAAGACGAGGGGGAAGAGAGATTCGGGCTGTTGAGTTTGCTGTGCAGCGGCGTGAGGGAGGATTTGCGCTCGAGGGCCGAGCCGAGGCCCTCAAAGGGGCTCATGGGAGCAAAGGAAGTCTGGCGATTCATGGGCGGCGGCACGGCCGGAGTCTTGTAGAACTCGGCACGGAGCTTCATGGATCTGCTGCGGAGCTGTTTCTCCATGTGTTGACTGATGACTTCAATAGCGACCTCGTTGTTGGCACCGGGTACAATCATGTCGGCGTGTCGAGCAGTGACCGAGACAAAGTTGTCGAATGCCGGCTTGACGTAGCGAAGGTACTGGTCGATGACCGAGTTGACGGAGCGGCCGCGCTCGACAATGTCACGCTTGATACGACGGGCGAGCATGAGATCCGAGTCGGCCTGGACGTAGACCTTGAGATCGAGCAGCTGGCGAATCTCGGGGTCGTGGAGCACAAAGATGCCCTCCACGATGAGCACGGCTGGACCGTAGAGGTAGGTGGTTTCGGCGGTGCGCTGATGCTGGACGAAGCTGTAGACGGGGATCTCGACGGCCTTGCTGCAACGCAGGTCCTGAATGCACTGCTTGAGGATGTCGTAGTCGAACGCATCGGGATGGTCAAAGTCGTACTGCTCCTTGAATGCAAGCTTGGACTGTTCCGGAGTGAGTGACTTGTAGTAGGCGTCCTGACTGACGATGGCGACCCAGGGAACGTTGGGAAGACTCTTGAGGATGGATCGAGCCACCGAGGTCTTGCCACTAGCCGAGCCGCCGGCAATGCCAACGACGTAGGCGGGCACAGGCTCGCCGGCGGCGTTGTACCAAGGTGCTCGACCTGCATCGGTGAGCACGATGGTCTTGGAACGAGTCTCGGATGCACCCTTGGGCTTTGTGGCAGGTGCCGAGGTGGTGGAAGAGGATCCGGCGGGTCTGGAAAAGCTGACGGAGGGTTTCTGGTCGGGCTGCGATGCATCCTTGTCGATGGCCTGCAGGATGGGCGTGCCGTTGCCCGAAGGCCTCTCGACGATGCGTGCTGCCTGCATGCCGTCGCTCGATGGAGTGTGCGATGACAGACTTGGACGCGAATTGATGAAATGCCAGGGTTATGGAGCAAGAGGTGCTAGCTGAAAGGGGGGGGGGGGGGGGTCGCACAAGTCCGTTGCCGAAGGGAAGAGCGTCCAGACCAACGTGGTTCGGAACGGAGCATAGTCAAGCGAACGTGAGAAAAGGAAGCTGCCTTTAGTGGAGTAAGGCGGATTCTGTGCGTGGTCAATCAATCTCTCTTAGTCTTACTGTACTTGAGCATTGCAGTTCAGCAAAGCGCCATTAAAAAAAAGGGTCTCTACGTTGCTGTTGTCTAGAAAAGTAAAAATAAAAAAATAATAAAAAAAAGGAGAACGCATAGGTGAGCTCGAGCCAACCAACGAAATTTAGAGCTCAGACAAGCAAGCAAAAAAATAAAATAAAATAAAATAAACGAGCACACATATACAACTTGCAGCCATTAACGTGAAAAAAAAAAACAGTCCAGAAAATTGCGGCAACATAATAATAAGAAATAAAAATAATTAAATCAAAAAAGGGGAAATACAGTATGTCAAACATATTCTCTCGAGCTCTATCTAGCTTTACGTGGCTCTGTCACTCTTGCCGACCACGTCCAATCGAGCCAACGACGACATGCTCTAGCTACGCACTATCGAATATGCTCGCGGTGGCTCCAGGGGTGGAGACACGCGACATGTCGACGAGTCTGTTTGGGCAGGTGTCGCAGCCGTCGTCGATGTGTCTCTTTTCGTCGACCTCTTCGGATCCGTTGGCACTGTGGTCGACGCAGGTGGATAGGGATTTGCCCGACGATGCTGGCGTGCTTCTGCTGCATGATGCGACGGCCGAGGTGGCCGCTACCGATCTATCAGGGTCTGTTTCCGATACCTTTCAGCTTCGTTGCGAAAGACAGCCGAGAGGTGCGCTGGCAGAGACCGTACTCCATATCCAGTCGCCTGCGATTCGGAATACCTTTATCAGGTCGCCGCCCTTGACGCATCCGACCATGCAGGAAGAGCTCGGTATTCGACTGCCCATTGTAACAATACAGCACTGTGCCATCGGGTCAAGGCCCTTCTTGTTCGAGATTGGCGTCAGAGACTCGCGTGGCAGCAGAGGTAGAATCCGCGTCAGCAACTTTCAGACCGAGCCACGATTGCATCCTGCGACGAAAACGGCAGGAGCAACAGCCGTCGTCGATGGTAACACGGCGGTGACCGACAAGAGTGCAGATCGGCGAAAGGCTGGCAGCTTCAACACCCAATCCCATCCTGCAATGAAAGTCGACGACGAGGGTCCTCTGCTGCACCTCCCACTTCAGAGCGCGGCCACACCCGACCAAGAGGCTTCGGCACTGACCTCGTGGCAGACCGTCTCGCTTCCCCTGGACAGACTCTGTGCGCACCTGTCCAATAGCAGCCTCATCAGAAAGACGGAGCACGACGCTCGGCGGCTAGACGGGCAAAGAGGCACAAGGCCAACGGCGGCGACGGCGACGGCGACGGCGAATCGCTTCGAGGCATTCCACTGCATTACGCATGTGACTGTGCACGCCAATGTGCGTCTCCGCAGGATCTGGTGTTCACAACACTTGCCGGATCACACCCTCCCAGAACTGCAGCTGTTTTCAGAATAACCATCAATTATATAATAAAGACAATTAAACAAGACGACTGTACTGTCAGACCAGACATGACGAAAACCACGTGCAAATTGGCGGCACCACAGATAAGGCGTCAAGGTGTGTGAGAAAAAAAATAGAATAAAAATGGAGTGCAGGGGGCGAAAATGGCGCATCGGTCTACTACTGTGCTGTACTGTATTGGAGAGAGTTGGACCCTTGATTGGGGAGCGCCGTCAAATGATGAGTGAAATGGCTGGAGCGTATACGACAGCGCACCCGACACAGCTTACTGGCACTGGTACTGTACAGCACTAGGAAGCAAGAGAGCATGACAACCAGCGCCGCTTGAAGAAGAGCCGCGGCGCACAAGTCGCGATACGCGCATGCAACCAACAGTTCACACGCCGTCCGCTCTGGTCCATGCTACATATAATATTGATTGTACTTTTGCTTGCTACAGTACAGTAGAGGGGACAACTTCCTTATCGCTCCACCCTGTCGCTTTTTCTTTCTTTTTCGGATCATTGCGGCCGACGCATAGGAGGGAGGGAGGTGACAAGGGAGTCGGCGGGGGGGTTTTGTTATCGGCCAACGTTGGGTTTCAGCTTCAGATCGTGTGCAACTCCATCTTGGCTCTGGCGATTGCTGCACCTCGTTAAGCTACTCGCTGTATTGCTTGGTCTAGCTTCGGATCGGACGACAGTACAGTACAGTAAATGCGTTTATCTCTTCCAATTATCTCGCACACTTTTGCAACATTTTTATTCTTTCTATGAAAACCGAAGCCAAGGTTGACATTTATCAAGACGCTGTTTGTCAATGCTCAGCGGAGATACGGATGATGGCACTCTGATCGGATTAAGAGACCTTGGCTCATCCGATGCGGGGTCAATTGGTCAGATTAAAGGCATTACCATCTCCAATAATGGGCCAAACGAACAAGATAACTATTTCTCAGACACGGCTTTTCTTCTGATGGTATGCTGCCCAAGTGCCTCGTTCTGCAACAGCAACAGCAACAGCAACAGCAACAGCAACAGCAACAGCAAAAGCAACAACCCTTTTTTTTTTTCGAAGAGCCCGTCGCGAGATAAGCGCATGTGCGATTGTTTGCCTTGGCACTTTTGACACCCAAAGCCCCCCAAGACCGGACCAACCCACTGCCCGCGCTGCCTCCTGTTGTGCCTTTCTATTCACCGACCGACCGACCCGACTGACCGACCGACCAGTACAGTAGAGTGCCCACCTTTGGCACACGTAACGCACCGTACCGTACTTGAGAGGACCACAATTTTTTAATCTTCCGCCTATCTCTGGAGGGGGGGAAGGGGCAGCGAGTCGCATCCTCCCCCCGCTTTGTTGCCATCTAGGAACGCAGACCTTTGGTCGGGACTCGAATTCGTGCTCTCTCTATTGTACTGTACTGTACTGTACTGTACTGTACTGTACTCTTCTGCAATGGCCACGAGATCGTTGTGCATCCAAGCCGTGTGCTAGACCTCTGGACTGCCCAGTAAAGTATCATGGTGCGGTACTACACTGTATCCATGCTCACTGTAGTACGTACGTACGTACTGGTCGTCTGCTCCATTTCCCTCCCCGTGCAGACTACTGAATGACAGTTTACGTAGAGAGCCATCTCTCTCTGTCTTGCCTTGCCCTTCGAGATGCGCGCGTCTCGCTATCGGCTGCACCCTGCGTCAAGCGGCAACAACTCAGCTCTCTCTCTCTCTCTCTCTCTCCTTGTCTCTCTCTCTCTTTTGTCTCGTCTCGTCTCGCCGCTATTCGCTATTCGCTTCTCGCTTCTTGCTCCTTGTGCATACACTGTACGCCATGCAACTGTCCATTGTCTGCCAGAGTACAGCACAGTACTGTACTACTGTACTGTAGTCGGCAATGTCGAGAGCATGCCCCAGCTGCGCTCACTCGCTCGCTCGCTTGTTCGCTACGTGACCGCTGGTCCGGTCCGCCGTTTCGGTAGCTACTACTGTACTGTACTGTACAGTCACTCTATGCATGCTCTCTCTCTGTCTCTCTCTCTCTCGCGGGTCCTCTCCTGCAACGTAACGCCCGTGCGCTGTTTTTGCCCCCTCTGTAACACTCTCTCCGTTGCTTTACCCGACCGTATCCGCTCGCTCGTGACCCCACTCCGCTTGTCGAGATAAGGATTTCGGCCCGTCTGTCCGACAACGGTGGGTGTCGTGTATCACACACACAGTTCTCGTTCCCTCCTGTTCGCCAAGGCCATTTGGTCCCAGTCGGCTATATAATCCCATCCCCAGTGTCAGACTCGTGCTCTCTCCTGATCGCTTCTCTGCCATCTTCGACTCTCAACTGACTCTTTCTCGAGATCAGCGTCTTGCCTTGCCCGCCCCTGTGTTGGCCTTTGGTCGTTCTTCTCATTTCTTCTTTGTTCCCCCCTCAGATCGTCGACAGAGTGCAAGTCAGACTGAAAGATGGTCGCGCACCCTCTCGACCCGCCCTCCGCCAAGGAGATCACCACTGCCACTGCCACCCTTCGAACCTGGCTGGCCGAGAATGGCATCAAAGCGTTCAAGTTCACCACGGTTCTGCTCAAGGAGCCCCCCAAGGCTTCCGTAATCGCATACCTCAAGTGGCCCGGTGGTTCGTCGACCGAAGCCACCGAGGCCATCGAGCGAATCGTAGAGGTCAATGTGATCGATATGCTGACTGGCGAGACGTACGAGTTCCTGGTCCAGCTCGACGGGCTCAAGCCTGCTGTTAAGTCGGTCAAGAAACTTCCCAAGGGTGTGCAGCCCACCATCACGCTTGAGGAGCTCTGCAATGCCGAACAGGCCATTCGCAAGGACCAGCGTATCATCGATGCCGCTGCTGCTGTCGGCGTCAAGCCCGAACAGCTCTATGCCGACGGTTGGTCCGTCGGCTGGGACCAACGTTTCGGAGACAAGCGTGTCCAGCAGTGCCTCCTCTACGCTCGTTTTGACCCGCATGAGAACCTCTACGCCCACCCAATGGACTTTTTGCCCGTCCTCGACGTCAATGGAAACCACGAGGTGCTGGCAGTCGACTTCCCCAACCACCGTGACCCAACTACAGGCAAGATCTCGGGCTCGGGTACAACTGCGCCTTCCGGTGTTGTCAGCCACGAAGACCCAGGTCACCGAGAACGTATCCCTCCGCCCCTCGAGAGCCACGAATACCTGCCCGAATTCGCCAAGCGAGAGATGCGGACCGATCTCAAGCCCATCCACGTCACCCAGCCCGAGGGTGTCAGCTTCAAGCG
Source organism: Testicularia cyperi (assembly GCA_003144125.1). Taxonomy (NCBI): domain Eukaryota; kingdom Fungi; phylum Basidiomycota; class Ustilaginomycetes; order Ustilaginales; family Anthracoideaceae; genus Testicularia; species Testicularia cyperi. The sequence continues at coordinate 587,359 of KZ819198.1, forward strand.
GACCGGCAACGTGCTCGAGTGGTCCAACTACAAGGTGCATGTCGGCTTCCATCCCCGCGAAGGTATTGTTCTGTCCGGGCTCACGTACAAGGATGCGGATCGACCGGGTCACTCGCTCGCCAATCCCGAGGAGCGACCGTTGTTCTACCGCATGTCGCTCGCAGAGATGGTGGTGCCCTACGCAGAGCCCACGTTCCCACACTACCGCAAGTTTGCCTTCGATGTGGGAGAGTACGGTCTTGGATACATGGCCAACTCGCTCTCGCTCGGCTGCGACTGTCTTGGATCGATCGAGTACATGGATGGTGTGTTTGTCAAGCACGACGGCTCGACGGAGCTGGTCAAAAACGCCATCTGCATCCACGAGGAGGACACGGGCATCCAGTTCAAGCATTCCGACTACCGGCCCGGTGGCAAGGCGTATGCGGTCCGAGGCCGCAAGCTCGTGATCAGCATGATCTGCACCGTGGCCAACTACGAGTATGCCATCTACTGGAACCTGTTCACCGACGGCAATGTCGAGCTCGAGATCAAGCTCACCGGCATTCTCAACCTCTATGTCCTGGGACAGGGCGAGGATCCGGCTGGGTTTGGTACCCAGGTTGCTCCGCGCATCAACGCCCACTACCACCAGCATCTCTTTTCGCTCCGTGTCGATCCGCATATTGACGGCCCCAACAACTCGGTCATTGAGCAAAAGGTACACGCTATCCCCTACGACACCGGCTCGCCGGAAAACTACGCCGGAAACGCATTCACCACCACCAAAACCGTCCTGCAAACCTCGAAACAGGCCATGCGAGACGCAAACCCCGCCGAAGAACGAAGCTGGCTCCTCGTAAACGAATCCCACAAACACTACGCCTCGGGCAGCCCCGTCGGCTACAAGATCTGGTCCCCCAACTTTGTGCCGTTCTACTGCAAGCCGGACTCGTTTGTGGCGCGACGCGCGCCGTTTGCCAAGCACCACTTCTGGGCGGTCCCGTATGCCGAGGACCGGCTCTACCCTGCGGGCAAGTATGTTCCGCAGACCTACGACGCCCCTGCCGACTCGCTCGAGAGGTGGGCGCACGAGGACGCAAATATTGCCAACTCGGATTTGATCGCCTTTATCACCTTTGGTACCTCCCACATCGTCCGCCCCGAAGACTTCCCCGTCATGCCCTCCGAGATCTGCAAACTCATGTTCAAGCCCGTCGGATTCTTCCGCCAGAACCCGTGCCTCAACATGCCCTCTGTCACTGACCAGAAATCCGTCGCTGCCAAAGCAACCGCTGATGCCGCGGTTGCAGCCAACGGCGCAACCACCAACGGCACAACTGCCAGCGGCACCAATGGCGTCCATCTCAACGGACACGCCAACGGACACGCCAACGGCACCAACGGAACCAACGGCTCTTGCTGCTCCCGTTGAGCTTTTCCATTCTGCACAAACTTGTCCCTATCTCTCCTCGTTAGCCTGTATTTTGCCCTGGAACTGCTATGGAACTCGTGCCTTTCTACACCACCTCTTTCTCCATGTCTGTCCAGAGTGCAGTGGGTGTGACAGTCCAGCCTCGTATGCATCAAGTTTGTTGATAGGAAGCGTGATTCGGATTGTCCAGACTTACAATTGCATCGTGACAGCAACAAGTTTCAGAGATCAAGAGATCGGGTATATGAATGCGAGGAGAGTGTGTTGGGCAACGCGGCTGTCATCAAAGCCAAAGACGACGCTTGAGGCCTTCGATCAGAGGTCCGAACAGGGGCATCATTGCTTTCGCCTCGTCCAGGCTGCATACATTTCACAGCATGCGATGAAAGCAGAAGACAAACGACAAGAAAAAGAAGAAAAAAAAAGTACAATCGGCAGATCTTGGGCATGAGTAAGCATTCGAGGCAAGTTTGATCTCTCTGGAGAATGCAGAATTCGGGGACAAGGTGCAGGTGTAACATACCTCTGAATTGTGCCCTGGGTGATAAAGGCAGCGATCGAGTCAGGGTCTTCCGAGTCATACGCCCCTGCATCTGCACACGTGTCGGCAAGCAGGGCAGTGATCCTCGCCACCTTCTGCTTGGAAGTGGCGATGGCACCGGCGAGATCGTCGTCATCGTCGTTGTCATTGTCCAAGTCCCGACTGGCCGAGGCGGCAGATCTTTGGACGTCGTTGCCCAGATTTCCCTGGCTCTGATTCTGGCGGGTAAGAGTGTGGTCGAGATGGCGGGAACGTACAGTAGCGGCACCACCAACTTCAGGCTCTACCTCGTCCGAGATGGCTCTGAATGCGACAACTTTGGGCGGGGATGCATCGGTGTCACTGTTCTTGGCTGTTGGAGCATTGCCATCGTTGGATTTCGGCGCGGTCTTTGTGGTAGAGATATTTTTGATCGTGGCGGTAGAGTTGCTCCTGCTCTCTGCGTTGAGATATTCAATGACGCAGCCCCAGTTGTCATTCGGATGGGAGGACTCGTGAGGAGAGGTGACATAGAGACCCGTCTTGATAGAGACAATGTCGCCGACGAGGATCTTTGTAAAGTGGTTTAGTTTTTCGCTTCCGAAATCGTAGCTGCAGATGTAGAGGGCCTTGGAGGTGAGGAGCGCCACTTTTTCCTCCAGTTTGAGCGACTGGATCTTGTCAGCTTCGAGCGGGGAGCAGACGGTCCACGCGCCAACGAGAGGTTCGGTACCGGCGATGGCCTCGCGATGGCAGCTCTCGATGGCCGAAGCGCGGACCCGTACAAGGCGAACGGCTTCGGACGGATCGCGACTGTTGAGATCGTCATAGTATCGCTCGAGTCCGTTCAGACCGATGGAGCCGTAGATAAAGTCGAGCACCGTCTGACGGAAAAAGTCGGTCACGGCGCCTTGGACCATGCGATATACCGAGTTGGTGGCATCGTTGATCATGCCCAGGAAGCTGCGCTTTCCTGTTCGTGTGAAGTCGACCTTGAGTGCATCGGTGTTGGAGTAGCAGTGCGAGATGGCGTTGGCGTTGTTGGCCCAGATGTCGTTGAAGGCATCGTCGAGTGACTTTTCCGTCAGCACGAATTGGGGGCGCGGCGCATCTTTGGAGGAGGCGATAGGGGTGTCGACGGAGGCAGCTGCTGCTGGAGCCACGGCCGTCTCGTGTTTGTCCGTTGCCATTACGCAGGTAGGACGCTACACGACTACAGAGTCGATGTCGCGAATGTCTGTACACGCTATCAGCCACCCTTTTTGTCGAACAGTGAAGTCGGGTATCGAGCGAGGCAAGGAAAGAGGGATGTCGATATCGTGTGGTATGTGTGTGTGTGCGTGTGTGTGTCAGTGTGTGTATATGGGCGGGTGAAGGAGGAAGGAGGAAGGAGGAGGAGGTGGTGGTGGAATGGTGCAGTTGGGATCCTCGACATGCATACAAATTGGCGGCTGTTGAATTGAAACAGTCCAAAGGGCGTATTACAATCAATGCATGGCTGCAGAAGTGTCGTATTGATGTCGCTGCACGGCTGCAGATTGCACCCCTGTTGATCATCATCCTCCCCCCTCCCCCTCCCCCTCCTCATCCCATGCCATCCCATGCCATCCCACTGTAACACATGGACCTCGCAAAAGGAACATTTTCTTGCATCCTTCTGCCGCTCCAAGCCAACATCTTATTGTACACACACATACACACACCTCTGCCATCGTTGTTCCCACTCTTCAACACATCGGCTGCTTTGGCGCTCTGGTCTGGTCGATTTACTTGGCGCGCTAGTTCAATACTGACTAGTGCAAAGACGAAAATACCAAGGTTAGCCTATTCAAGGGGACCGCTCGTCAGGGGTCCTTGAATCCTCTCTGCACAGCAAATAGCCTTGCTATTCTTGCTAGCCATCCGAGACATCCCTATCCGTGTTCACCTCCAGTCAAGGCTGTCTAGCAGCAGAAAGCTTCTCTTCGCCATCACATCGCAGCCAACACCATGCTGAGGGCCATTTTCTCTTCCGGCAGTGCGGCCAAAAAGACGCAGAGTGCAGACACTTCAACATCCGCCACGGCTTCGTCTACCACATCCTCACCCTCTGGATCGCCCAAGCTTGCATCGGCGCCTCTGTTCCCACCTCGCACTACGTCTTCAGTCATGTCTTCCTGGGCTGTGCCGCCATTCCCACACCCGCTGCCTGAACGTCGCATTGGTCTGCTCGTCACGGATGAAGGTCTGCTCGTTTTCCCCAAGAGCTCTGCGCATCACAAAGCCCACAATGGTCCCACAGCTCCGCACCACGTCAAGTCAAAGACCACTGCCAGTACCTCGTCGACTGCGAGTCAAGCAAGTACTGGTGCCAGTAGCGCCGCCTTTGCATCCGGCACCGGCCTTCGTGTAGCGGCAGTCGGCAACGCTAGTGCAGCCACGATCAACTCCAGCCCTACCATGTCTTCCGCCGTCTCGGGTGGCATTGGCCAGCTCACCTCTCTCGACGTCGGCTTTCTCGTCAAGTGGAGCAAAGAGGCCAAACTCGAACCCATGACGCCCGCCATGTGGAGATCGCTCCTCGAACAGTACCCCGTCTCGGACCAGCTGGAATGCTCCGGAATCATTGGCATCACCAAGATGTTTAGCAGCAGCTACCTCTTTGTCGTTACTTCGTCGAAGCTGGTAGGCCACTACTTTCATGCATCGCGTCCGATCTACTGCTGTACTGGCGTGCTCGCCATTCCGCTCCTGCAGCCGGAAGCGAGTCAGGCAATCAAGGCTCAGATTGCCAAGTCAGCGAGCGTCACTGATGGCACAGTATCCGCACAGGCGTCAGAGGAAAAGGCGGACTCAAGTGACGAAGAAGATGACGGGGAAGGAGAGGACGACGACGACGACGACGACGACGACGATGAAGACTCCGACTTTGACGATGTAGAGACTCCAGCTGCCATCCCGCGCGAGCCCTTCTTCTCACAGCCTGGCTCGGCGATCCGATCCGAAACACTGCGGATGCCCAAGTCACGACCCTGGCTGACCAAGGCAGCTCGAGCCGTGTCCGACGGCCGACTTGATACGGCAGACATCGACCTGAGCGACACCAGAGCCGAAGCTGCCGATGCCACGGACCAGACCACCGAGACTGTCGACGTCCCGGCGTCCCCTCCTTCCGAGTCCAACGCTGCGGATGCATCCGCGCAAGCAGCGGCCGCTTCCCCGCCCTCGCCCGAAAACCAGTGGCATGCAGCCAAGCAGGCCGAACTCGAGGAAAAGGCGGTCCGCGAAACCGCAAAGCACTTTGCCCGGGGCGAATTCTGGTTCGCCTACGACTTTGACCTCACCACCTCTCTGCAGAAGAAGCACGATGCTCTGGCAAAGTCCCCTGCCGCGCCTACATCGCCAAAGGGCCACTCGGCTACGCTTTCTACCTCTTCCACCGCATCCACTTTGTCGGCTGCATCGGCTGCATCGGCTGCATCGCAAAAGACGGCACCGTCCAAAGACGGACCCACGGAAGAGTTTGTGCTGCTCGAAGAACCGTACGCCAACCTGCCGCTCTGGAGACGCGCAGACCGCCGGTTCTGGCACAACGAGCATCTGTGCAAGGATCTCATCCATGCTGGTCTTCATGCCTATATCTTGCCCGTGATGCAGGGATATCTGCAGACGGTCGAGCTTCCTATCGCCCCGCTCGCCACTCCGGAGGCGGAAAGCGTGTCTTCGGACAAGACCACACAGGTCGACACCAAGAAGGATCAAGAAACTACTACTGACGTGGACGGCAGCAGCAGTGTCAGCAAGGACCAAGAGTCAATCCGTTGTCAGATGATGGTCATCTCTCGACGATCCAAGGAACGGGCAGGTCTGCGGTACCAGCGTCGAGGCATCAACGAGGCTGGCCAGGTGGCCAACTATGTCGAGACCGAGCAGATCGTGTATGTGATGCGTACCCCGCATGCATCTTCCAGCTCGCACCTGGAAGACAGCAGAGATAGCGTCAAGGCGGATGTGATGTCGTTTGTACAGTTCCGAGGCTCAATCCCGCTGTTCTGGTCTCAGAGTCCATTCTCACTCAAGCCCCCGCCCGTCTTGGAACGCGGTAGTGATGAGAACCTCTCTGCGTGTCGGCGTCACTTTACGGCCCAGTTGGAGAGGTTTACCAATGTGATCTGTATCAATCTTGCTGAACAGGCGGGCAAAGAAGGCCAGATCTCCCACGCGTACAAATCCGCAGTCAACACCCTCGCCGAATCAGAGCCCTTCAAGGACCACCTCGAATACGTAGACTTTGACTTTCATAAGGAATGCGCAGGCATGAAGTTTGAAAACGTCAACCGCCTCATCCTCGCCATGCACACCAATCTGGATCGTATGCGATATTTCCACCTTCAACTTCGACATCGATTGCAACAACAGCCGACGCAGACATCCGCTTTGGCTTTACCACCAACATCGTTGGCGTCAGAGACCAAGTCCCGCCAATCAGCAGCTTTCCGTGTCTCGTGTCTCGATTGTCTCGATCGGACTAATGTCGTGCAGTCTGCTTTTGCACGTCATGTCCTCGCGGGGCAGCTCCAGTCCCTCGGTATCGCTATCTCCTCTTCTACGTCGCCCGATACATCCGGCTAGTCTTTGTTCTTTCTGCATTTCTTTTCTTCATTTGGCCCAGCTTTTATTCTCTTACTCCCGATTATTATCTCTGCTTTGAATCTCGTCATGTCATGTCCCCGTACGTTTTTGTTCCCAGCATGCTGCCCACGTTCGGCGTTTCACGATCCGATACCCAATCCAAGACCGATTTCAGCCACGAGTAGCTGATCTGTCCGTGCAACCGTCGCACAGTCACGATGTCGAGACGATGAGCAGTTCCTAGTTCCCAATTCCACATCCACGTGCAAGCAGGGAGTGTTGAGGGAATACATTAACGAAGAAGAAAGCGAGAACAAGGTGTGCGCCTGTAGGCAGGGGCGGGACAGAGAAACTGGGCAAACGAGGCAGAAGTGGGATGAGAGAAGAAGTGTCCTTTCCGGGATGTAACGCGAGAGTCTAGCGTGAGGCTCTTGGATGGAGTGGGGGTGATATAAAATCGAGCTCCAGTCCTCCAGATAGAGAGAGAGAGAGAGTATAGTATAAAGAGCGACATTGGTCGTTGGAGGAGTTTTTCGGAAGGGCTACAACCAGGATTGGCCGAGAGTTGCAATCTAGATGAGCAGAGTGGCAGCGAGGGCGACGAGGCCAAAGAGAGCCGAGGGGAGGACAAACGAGGCAGCACTGGCGCTCGACGAGCCAGAACCGGAGCCTGAACCGCCCGTAGACGCAGTAGAGATGGAGCCAGCGGCGGCCTTGGTGGAGGTCAAGCTGTGTGTGCCCGAGGCGCCAGTCTCGTTGGGAAGGGAGCCGGACTTGTTGTTGTACGTCTCGACGTACGCGTCGGAAGCGGGTTTCTTAAGACACTCGACAATGGGCATGAGGGACTGCTTGGGGTTCATCTGGAGGGCAGCGGGGAGGACCACCTCGGTCGCAATCTCGACAGCCTGCTGGTACAGATCGTGGGCGAGGACAATGTAACCCGTCGAGAGCTGTGAGGCGTTTGCAATGATCTGTTCAAACGTGTAGACGACTTCGGCGGGGGAGACGACGCCGGCAGCGATGCGCCAGTCGTTGGTGTCGTAGGGCTCGCCATTGGGAGGCGTGGTCCAGATGATGGGCGTCAGCCCCATCTGGAGCGAGATGGCACGGACACGGTCGTCAATATCGCCATAAGGCGGACGCATGGTGTTGGGGGTGACGCCAATCGTCTGTCGAATGACCTCCTTGGTCCAGCCAAGCTCGGCGACAATCTCCTCGTTGGTGAGCGTGGTGAGCGGACGGTGCGACCACGTGTGGACCGAGATCTGGTGACCCTGCTGGAACTCGGTCTGGACCATCTGAGGGCGCGAGATGACGCGCGAGCCGACGACGAAAAAGGTGGACTTGAGGTTTGCCTGGTTGAGGTACTCGAGCAGGGTGGGGGTGTAGGGGGAGGGGCCGTCGTCGTACGAGAGACCCCAGGTGTTCTTGTCGGGGCAGGTGGTGATGTCGGTGGAGCGGGTGCACTGTCCACAGCTCCACCAGCAGTTGCCACTGGCGCCGGCCTGCGCGAGGTTGGTGGGGTTGCCGCTGCACGATGCCGAGTCGACCGTGGTGCCGACGTTGGGCACCTGCGACCAGTCGATGCTAGCGATCCAGCTCTGCACCTGGGACGAGGTGGTGGGAGGCACAACGTCGAGCGCCGGGAAGTTGGACGGAAGAATCGAGTTGATATCGGGCAGACCGGGGGCGCCGGTCACCTGAGGGTTTCGAGCACCGGCGGCATAGGTGGTGAAGAGCGAGGTGGTGGAGGTGGTGACGCCCTCGCCGGACGAGATGCCGGCAAGGATCGACGAGACCGAGGCGGGAAGCGATCCAGTGAAAGTGGAAGTGGGAAGCGCGGTGGCAGCGGCGGTGGCGGCACGAGTGGTCGAGGACGAGCTTCGCGACTGTCGCTTCTCCATCTGCTGCTGCTGCTGCTGCTGCTGCTGCGGCGTGGCGGCAGCCACTGCAGCGAGCGCGAGCGGAAGAGCGGCGGTCAGAGTGATCTTGACCATGGTGACGATACGACGAGTGCGGAAGAGGGTCGGAAGGGAGCCGAAACGATGCGGTGCGATGCAAATGCGGGTCCTACGATAGATTCCTAAGAGAGAGGGTGACGACCGAGAAAGAGATTGCTCACGTCGGAACTTGCGACGACGAACGACGAACGACGGGAGGAGGGTGATGGGTTGTGATGGTCGGAAGGATGAACGTCTCGACAACAAACGCCGACCTGAACACACGTCCTACTGTACTGTACTGGACTCGGTCGGAAGGGCAAGCCACCGGGGTCACAGACCGTTGGGCGCAGCGTGAATGCACAGTCTCCGTTTGACGCAGAAGCAGGGGGAGGGATCAACGAAAGCTCAAAGCAGGGCTGAAAACCACAAGCCACAATTGGATACAGCAGCACCGCGCGATGGGGTAGCGCAGCCACCTTGCTGTACGGTATCATCGTTGTGTCGATCTCAACGCGCTGCCAAAAAAAAAAAAACAGGGCAAAGCCGGGCAGCTCGGCCAGACACCGCACCGACCGATGCAGTACAGCACCGTTCTGTACGTGCCAAAAAGTTGGTCACAGGCAGGCCAAGAGATGGAGCGGATGTCGCACGAGGACCAACAAACGAGACACGAGACACGAGACTGGGAGGGAGGGGAGGGGGGGACAGGGGACTTGCATTCTGGCATTGTCGGTTTGCCCAGGATGCAAGTGTGATGCATCAGAGCTGCTGCAGGTTGGATGCAGAAAGTTGCAGCCTTTGGCAGACGAGGAATTGCTGCAGCAGAGGAGCAAACTCGGGGGGTTGGTTGCCAGTACTGTACTGTACAGTACAATCGTGTGATTCTTTGTTGACCGAAAAAGGAAGAACGACACCGGCACCCTGAGTGTGTGCGTGCCAGCAGAGGAAGGGCCCTGAAAGACAAAAAAGTCAACACAATTCCGGGACGAATTCGGCAGCGAGCCTGTCGATCAAAAGAACGAGAGATGGGCAAGAGAGACACACCCAAGCGGCAGCACAACACGAACACAGTCAGGCTGCTGTCCTGCTGGCCTGTATTGCCGACAGAAAGAAGGAAAGAAATCACCAGGTTCTCCTTTCATGACTGATACAGAACCGCACAGCAACAGGTCGACCAGTGAAGACGGCCAGATCGCCTTAAAGTTTCGAAAGAAAGAGTAGGCACGCGCGCGCGCGCGCGCCGCGTTTACCCCTGAAATCTGAGCAGTCCTTGTGTCGATGGCCGGGCAGCCAGCCAAGTGGCCTTGGCCTGGCCTGGCCTGGTCTTGGTTTTTTTGGTTCGGAGCGCGCTGTTGGAAGGCGGAAATGGAAGCCGGTCTCGCGCGATCTGCTTGCATTGCAGGGGGTGAGCAACAACGCAGCACTGTGCAGCACTGTGCTGCACTGCTCAAGCTCACGGCGTCGTCACACACGGACTGTACAATGAATCACACATCTAGTACGTTTGTATGTGCTAGTACAGTACAGTAGTAATAGTCGGAGTGTTGTTGCATCCTCCTCGTGCCTCTTTGCTTGGCCTTCAGGTGTCGGACAAAAAGGAAGGGCATTCCCCTCCCCCCATACCGCGCGTGTGCAAGAGGAGAATATCGAATGCCAGTGGTCCGGAGTCTCCGAGCTTGGCGCAGCAGCAACAGCGTGGCCTCGACATTGTCCTGCATGTCGTGCAGCTGGCGCCCTTTCTCTTTGTCTGCGTCTGCACCGCCAATGCAGTACTATGTACTGTAGTCAGTACTGTACTCCTGGTTGTCTGGCGCAGGTTGCAGGTTGCAGGTTGCAGGTTGCAGGTTGCACATGCCCTACCCTGCCTTCCCAGCCCCAGCCTCTGCCACCGCCCCCGCACAGTCGGTTTCCTCCAGCCTCTGCTCCAAGCCAAGCCTTTCATGCACGCAGCCTTTGCAGCTATCGCGCTGTCAATGGCCCTCCCATCTCTGCAACCACCACGCTTTTGACGCTTTGCATCCGATCTTTTGTTCGTCCGTCAATTGGCAATCTTACTGGTGAAAGGCACACCAACAAGCTGGAGGATTCTGCAAGTGGGATCGGCTGTGCAATTTTTCGCGATTCTGTGGAACGGCAAGAAAGTCTGTCGATCAGCATCGATGCAAATGGCTGTGTTGAACTCGTCTATAAGCGAGACCATGATCTGCGTTTTCTTTTTCGGCGCGACCAACGACTATTCTGTACTCAACTGTAGCTGCTAAATAATGCTGTGCTGTGGGACCTCGGGAAATTTTTCTAATTTTTTAAATGCCTTGGTGCTACAGTACAGCTGTTATAAGGATCGATGGTTTCGCGCCTTGTGCACGCATCTCCCGGCGTTTTCGTGCCTTGCTTGTTTTGTCAGTAAGGGTCACTCACTAACTGGCAAGCGGCAATCAAGCATGCCTCGCTCGCACGTCTCGCTGTTCGACGCGAGCCTCCATCTCGGTTACTACAGTAGTGTCGTCTGAAGAAAATTTAGGCGCAAACTCTCACCGCACCATGATTCAATCCCACAGCATGGTCCTGTTTTCCTTCTTTCATCGTGAGGCCTTTTATGAGGCCTTTGGTGGTATCCGGCGACTTTTTGCCCCTTTTTCCCCCGATAGACTTGCGCCATCGGCGATTCTTTTAAAATCAATGAGCCTAACAGTCGGTCGATTCGTTACTACGCCCTAACCCACTCGATGCAGTTGAGTGTTAGGCTTCATTAATTACGTTGAAGCGGGGTGTCAGGCCAACAAATGCTCTATTCGGAAGTCGGACTGGCTGGTGGGCGTGGCTGCAGGCGTAAAGTAACAAGAAAAAGAAACAGAAAAAAGTTCGTTCGTTGTTGAGAAGCAGCAGCCGTTGGGTTGTGGAGAGGCAAAACTAAACTTGCTCTGTACTGGACCCTGAAACAAAATACCTATTCGCATCCACCATATACCGAGTAGCATTCAGTATCCGTCAAGATGGGTGGCAAAAAGGTAAGCCAGCCCGTAGCATTTCGTATGACGTGCCTCGCAACGCTTCGGCACGGCGACTGATGTTGGACCCTTCTTGACCGTTGCGTGTCGTGTCTTTGTTCAGATCTCGGAGCGATCCATCAAGAAAAAGTCGGGACCGACGCATCCGCATTCCCGACGAGCCACGCAGCTCGCTCGCGTCGCCCTGCGCAAGGACAAGCTCAACCACGCCAAGGCCGTACGTGGTCGCTCGTCGAACGCCAAAGTCGACCGTCTGTCTACGCTCGTACTCATGCTGCCGGATACGGCAGAGTCGCTCCCGGATCTGGCGGCAGTGCACGCGTTCGTGCGCGAGTACTTTCTCACACGGCACGACGATGAGATTCAGCAGCTCGAGGCGGAGCGGAGAGCCGGCAGACCGCCGCCCAAACGCCTTGTTGAGCTCAAGGATCTCAAAGCTAAAGAGGCACAGGAGTATCACGACGGCATCGAGATTCCGGACTTTACCAGCATCACCAATGTCCAGCTCCTCCGTGATTGGGAGGGTGACCCGCAGGCCCTCCCCCTCTTTCGAATGGTTCGCATCAGCGGCAAGTACACGTGAGTATCACACAATCAGCACTACCTTTTGGATGCCTGCGTTGTCGTCCCATGGACCGAGCACTGACGCGATTTCCACTTCCACTTCCACGCAACGACGGAGATGCTTTACGCCCACAGCGACGACTGCAAGCTGATCAACGCAGGAACCCACAAGCTCCTCCAACTCGAACACAAGGAACACCTCGAAAAGAACAGCAAGTCGACCGAGTCCACCGACATGGACACCACATCAGCCGAGCAGAGCAGCAGCAACCCCGCCTTCCAACGCGTCGGCGAGTTTGCACAGATGGGCTGATCGACTCCCTTGCTCCGCCTGGCAGCCTGGCATTTCTTGTTGTCCCCTTGTTCCGCCCCGCCCCGCACGCGCTCAGAACCCCATTGTACTTTTATCTCGTCGCAACACAGCATACCTTGTTATTTCAGGCCGACAGACAGACTCACAGACTGACTGACAGAGAGGTTCGTGCACACGCTCTGGATTTCTATACGCACGCATTCCGGAAGAGGTGCGATGCGTTTTCGGACATGTGGTTGGCAATCTATCGAATGGAAAGCAGGCTAGACAGATCCTCCCAGCTTCAGCGTCTCCAATGGATCGTCGAGTGCAGGCGACCACCGAGGCTCAGTCTCAGTCTCAGTGCTGATCAAGGCCGAGATGTCGACGACGGTGCGTGCCGGCGGCCTTCTTGTCCGGCTTGGTCTGGCCGACCGGTTGGGCGCCATCCGTGGCCTTAGCTGCCGAGTCTCTGGTATAGCCCGCGCTCGAAGCAGGCACGGTAAGGACGGTAAACGAAAAGGGAGGCAGGGTTGCCGTGATAGACCTCCCGTGGTCGGTCTTCATTGTGCTCTCGAGCCCGTCGGTGATGGGGAGGATCGTGGCGTCGTTGATCGAGTTGGCGGCCGAGGAAGTCGGGCCTTTGATTTGCCAGATCTTGGATCCGCCGCTTCCGCCAGCAGAGGTCGCTGCTGCTGCACTGCCCCCCAGATTGACAGTGACTGTCTTTTGCGCCGCACCGAGATTGATCAGCTTGACATAGACGCTGTCGCCCACCAACGACGCTCCGATCGAGTGGTAGACCTGCGACTGGTGCGGGTCGACCGACGCCGTGGCCTTGAAACTCGTGCCGATGCGGTGCAGGCCAAAGCCCTGCATGACGTAGTACGACGTCGAGAGCGCCACGTTGGTCTGGTCAAACACCATCATGTTGGGCCAGCCGTCGGGTTTCCCCGCGTCCAGATTCTGCAGCAAGTTCGAGTAGCCCGAGGCTCGGTATACGTCTCCGTTCATCTCCATCCCCAGTAGCGCCACACCTTCAGAGAGACTCATGCCCAGCGTAGACGTCTGTTGGTCGCGAGCCGCATACTCCATGACCCAGATCTCCGTGCCCTTGGCACTGGATCCGAGATTCGGCTCGGGATACATGGCGACAAAGTTGGCAGCGTTGCCGTATGCGTGTACGTCGACAGCCTTTGCGCCTTGCACCTCGGTCGTGGCGATGATTTCGAGCTGTGGGAACTCCTTGCTGATTGCATCCGCCATCATCTTGTAGCGCCAGGGATACGAGCTCTTGGCCGCCGTCATAAAGTCTTCATTGCCGACTTCGACGTACTTGAGTGCAAAGGGATGCTCGCGACCCTGCTTGGCCCGCAGTGAGGCCCAGTTGCCGCTCGTGTCGAGGCAAAAGTGCAGCTCGTCGAGCGCGAGCTGTACGTACCTGGCCATCTCGTCCTGTGTGGCTACCTTGCCGAAGCTGTAGCCGGCGTACAGGCCTAGCAGGGGCTCCGAGCCGATGGCCTCGACGAACTCGAGCATCTCGACCAGTCCGAATCCGTTGGTCTCCCAACGCCCACCCCATGCCGACGGCCGCCCCTTTCGGAGCTCCAGTGGTCCGATGCTGTCCTTCCAGTTGAAGAAGCTACTGGCGCCGCCTTCCAGATCGTTGCCCGACGCGACGCGCACATAAGCCGGATGCAGATCGTAAAGCGCCTGCCCGAGCTGGTAGCTCACGGGCATGTGCCGCCAGATGCGATCGTAGAGGCTGACGGTGCGCAGTTCAAACCCGGATCCCGCGCAGCCGTCGACACTCTGCAGCATGAATACGGCGGCTTCCTCGTGGCTCGCGGCAGAACCTTGCTGCGCAGTGAGCCAGACGATAGCACGAGTCCAGTCGGCGCCGAGCTCGACGGTGAATTCCTGCTCCATCAGTGGCTTGCTTGTGGTCTTGTCGTAGAGACCCGCTTTGAATTTTTTCTCGCCGCTCGTGCCGGAGCCGCCTCGGATGGAGATCAGCAGTCGATGGTCGTAGGCATCGTACTTTAGTTTTCCGTACATGCCTTGGTTGACTACACCACAGGTTTCAGAGCCGGAGCCGGAGCCGGAGCCAGAGACAGAGACGACATTCCGACCAGCGTCCTGGGTAGCCGTGAGCTTGACACCGGAGCCGACGGTCGACCAGCCGGGCACACTGCCCGCCTTGGCCTGTGCAAAGTCGCTGTTGGCCAGCATCTCGGGGTAGAGACCGCCATCGACTCCGGCGTTGATGCCCGTCTCGAGCAGAAGCCCAGCGCCAAACGTCACGCGCTTTGCCGAAGACGGATCGACAGTGATGCTGATGCTGCCACCCGAGCCAGCGCCGAGCCCACCAGACGGAGGAGAGGCCGCTTGAGCTCGGTACGCCACTGCCAGCAGCGGCACGAGCCATGCCAAACTCGTGTACATTTTCATTGCTCGAAATTTTTGTCGACCGAGCAACGTCAAAAGGGGCCGTCTCAATGGCAGCAACTAGAAAGAGAGAGAGCTTTAATGTGTTGCGGTGAAAAAAAAGAGGGGGAGCGGGCATTTACCTCGAGAATCAAGCCAAGTTGACCTTTTTATGTGCTGAACTGAAGAGCCGCTGTCCAGAGAGGAGCTTGGGGACGGGACGGCAGAGTGGGTTCAAGAACATGTGTGGCGACTGCCAGCGGAAAGTCGAAGGACGGCGTCGGGACAGCTTCGCTCCGAGTTAAACGTGCGCCAATCACAACAGCCAACAAAAGCCACAAACCCCAAGCCCACTCTGGCCTCATTTACGACGTTTTGTTGTGTGGCTGCTCAGGAACCGGCGAAGAGTGCATTACAAACGAGGCAAGTTTCAGCCGAGAGATGAGATTAAATATGCTCGAGAAAATGTACAGATTGTGCCGCTTGGAGCGGTGGGACGGAGAGTTGGTTGAAATGAGCAGATGCAGACGTGGTGGAGCCGTGATGCCGAAAACATGCAAAGAGAAAAAAAAATGGTCCATGGTGATGCAGAGATTGTGGTGCTGACCGGTGGGTGGGATTCAGCGTTGCTCTCATGTGGAGAGAGAGTGCAGCGAGAGGTCTTTGTCGGTCTCTTTGGAGGCGAAGCGTTGGTCGAGCACCTTTTCGAGCAAGTACGACGGCCACATTACGACCCAGATGCCTACTGCGAGCACCAATGGCGCTGCATCTAGCACGAATAGATAGACTGTACGATTTCAAACGGGGTGAAGTATCACAATAGAAAAGGAGGCGGAGATTGGCAGGATTGTCGAGAGGTCAGCTTGACTGCACTGCCATCCATACAGTATTGGCGGAGAACAGAGATGGTACTTACTCTCGTGAGACACGAGGTAGCCGTCGTATCCCTGTGCAAACTCGATGATACGATAGACGGATCGGATCTACATGCCGGAAAAAGGAGGGTCAAGTGTGGGTGATTTCCTTGTCAGTTGTTTGTTCGAGTCTCTTTTGTAGTTGGTCAGAAAAGTCAAAAGTCCGGGAAACTCACAATGACAAAGAGAGAGGAAAAGTAGAGACCGGATACAAGTCCAAAGATGGGCGGGGAGAGTCCGAGAAAGCGTCTGCTGCTTGTTCCGAGAGGCGTAATCTTGTTGGAATCGGCAAAGACCTTGAGAGTAGTATATGTGACGAGGGTAGTAAAGAGAATGTAGCTGATGCCCTGGAGGGTGACGCCGGCAAGAAAGAGTTGTCCGCCGATCTGGACGAGACGGGGGTTTCCTTTGCCGCCGCTGGCCTGCAGACCGCCCGCGCCGAGCTGGATGATAAACGTGGTGATGTCGGACCAGATAAAGACGCGCGCGACAATGCGGGGCGGAATGAGGGAGAAGCGGGACTTCTCGCGCTTGGGACCGCCGGCTTTCTTGATCATGGTGATGCGCTGGCTGGCGGTGAGCGCCTGGCCTTCGAGTTCGGTCTGATTGCCGAAATCTTGGTCGACGGCTAGGATCAGTCTGCCATAGAGCAGGTAGTTGAACGCCAGGAAAGCAACGGGGGAGATGACTACAAATGCCGTCTGGGCAATGTAGGTGCTGAGGGCCACGCTGTCGGGGTTCATCGAGGGGCGAATAAAGTAGCCGATTGCCGAGAAAAAGGTGCCGATGGGAAGACAGAGCGACCACCAGTCCTTCTTTCTAAAGACGTAGAAGAAGATGACGACGGTGAAAATGGCGTAGACTACACCAAAGGCGTAGTTGCCGCCGCTGCTGGGTTGGTACTTGAGCACGCCCGACGGCTTGGTAGATGCGGCGAGAATGCTTGTTGACGTGAGTGTTGCTGTGAGTGCCTCGTTGTTGACGCCCGTCGACGTCGACGTCGACGTTGGCATGGCTATTGTTCCGGTTGCGGCAAGTGCCAGTGTGAGGGCGAGCTGCGACAACATGGCGATCGATGCTGGCATCTATAGCCGAGCCGAGCGGGTTGATGGGTGGAAGCAAAGCGGAACAGATGTGCTGGAGTTAGGGAGACGGGGGAATCAGATACTACAAGGGCTAGTCCAGGCCAATTTAAGTAGTCTGCGGCATCCATCTTTGCCGACGATGCATGGGCGCGAAACGACAACGAGGATGCAAAAGGCGTTAGACGGAGCTTTGACAGACGATCTCCGGCGGAGTTGCTCGTGGCGTCAGAATCGTGAGTGAGTACTGTAACTGGATCAAGGAGGTCTGGCGAGGTCGAGGGTGGCAATGTGGACTTCCGCGGAAGGCGATTGATTGCATGGTTGAGCGAGTACATAGATTCAGCAAGCTCGTACAGTGTGTCTGTCAAGCGCGGGGGAGGGATCCACATGGACAAGAGGCAGATCTCAGCTGTTAAGGGCACAGCCATGACAGCAGAGTTTGAGGTACAACTCCGGCGGAGCTGCTGCCAACTTTGCGGACGTTGCAGAAGGGAAGTGGGCTGATGAATCCCGCATGTGTCCCCCCAGGAGCAGAACCAGCAAGAGTCAAGACCGAGGGTAGGTTGTCCGGGGCGCTGCATGACGATGTTGGCAGCCGCTGACAGGTCAATACTGTACAATACTGTGCTACCGAAGCAAAAAACTTTGTGCGAAGCGAAGTCGGCGGCGGCTGTCAAAACAGGGAAAAAGGGTCGGCGGGAGCGTATCGTGGCTGCCAAACTGCCCAATTCAGTAATAATAATGTCATACACTTTACACTCACTAGCTACTCACTAGCTGTTTCCTTGGCCAGTATTCCGCGGCACTTTCTTGCCGACGTCTCCAAACATCTCCGTCGGAGTTGATCTTGTATCACCGCGGCCTTTGCAATGACGACGATTAGCGAGTCTATCATATAAGTGCCACCCCCCCCCCCCTCTCTCTTCTCCGAGAGCTCAAGTCCTGCGGAAGTCTAAACGTGGGCTATTCTTGATTCCCAAGCGAGACTATTCGAGGCACAAGACAGTCCAAGGAGTACGACGGGAGCGATGCAATACCTCTGGAGATGAGCGGGGCGACGACTTTTGCATCGTCGTCTTTGCCGGCCGCCGGTGGATCGAGCAAGAAGAGACCGCTGGCTAAGCGATCGTGTCTCGAATGCCGAGCCAAAAAGGCCCGATGTGAGCTCCCGGATCTCTACGTGCCCAGCTCCAGCGATCCGCTGCCGCCGGAAAAGCGCTGTCATCGATGCAGCGTCCTCGACGTCGACTGTGTTGTCTACGACGGCAATCGCAAGCGCAAGCCCAAGCTTCCACCCGTACAGCATGGCGGCGCGTCAGTCCCGAAATCCGCCAGGCTTGGCCAAGAAGCCAACGTCCGCTCTCGACGTGATCGGTCGCACGGTGCGGTAGACAAGCAGAGCCGAGTGCCGCCCGACGATGCCTATCTCGGCGGCGGCGGCGGCGCGAGTGGCGACCTCGAGACCGACGCCGACGGCTCAGCCGGCGAGCCCGAGATCAACGGAGCCAGGGCCCAGACGCTCCTCCGCCGTCAGAAGCGCGGCTGGACATCTCTCTGGCGACCCTTTTTCGTCATTGTTGAAAAGCTGCAGGGGAGCGAAGAGTACAAGAGATGTCTGCTGGACAAGATCGTGACCGAGGCGGTCGCCATCGATCTCGTGTTTGACCAGGCCGCCGTTGGGCTCTGGGAGACTCGGCTGGAGGATCGGCTCGTCTGGCATCCCTATCTGCCGCAGCTTTCGGCGGCGTACCGCCAGCATCACGAGAAACCGACCAAGTCGCGCGCCCTGCTCCTCGCCACGCTCGTGCTGCTGGCGTGTCCGGACGCTTCCAGTGTCGACCTGCGCCGTCGGCTCTGCAGACTCATCGACCAGCTGGGTATTCAGCTCCTGCTCGGGCTGCCACGCGAAATCTCGCTGGTCATGGCATTCGCGCTGTTGGTGCAGCACGAGCCCGGGCTTGTCGGCGTGTCGATGTGGCAGGGCTCGCAAGACATTGGCGGGTTTAGTATGGCTTCCGAGAACCTCTTGACCTGTGCTCTCATGGTGGCACGGCAACTCGGGATCGACCAGCCACCTGATGCGCGATGCTCGAGTCGATCGGCATCCACGTCGACGCAGATGGCGCACGCCAGTCTCTGGTTCTCGCTCCGCATCCTCGAAGGACACTATGCCATGCTCGGACAGACCAAGGCGCTGCGCGACATGGACGACGCCACTGCCATCAAGCATTTGCTTTTGCACGTCGATGATGAGGGACGCCCACTGGAACTGACACCGGTAACACCCTCCACGGAGCTGTCCGACATTCAAGAAGGCTTTGCCAGGCTGGAACGTCATCTGGGCCGCACAGGCATCCTCCGCAGCGCCGGTCGGACCCTCGTCTACCAGCGGTACGTCGCAATGTCCAAGTTCCACCAGAGTCTCTGCCGTTTGCGCGACAGAGTGCTGGGTGCGGGCTCGCTCGAGGTCCGGCGGCTCGCCATCGTCGAGGATCACGATCGGGATACCGCTGCTGCCGATTCGCTCAAGGCCGAGACCAAGGATTTCATGCGTAAGTCTCAGCACATTTCCGTTCGACAATACACTGTAGCCCTGTAGATTGCAATACTGACAACAGCTTTGGGCTCGGGCTCGGGTTTGAATGGATGATTCACAGGCTGGTTTGCAAAGCAGCGAGTGGTGCGGATTGCAGAGAAATGGTCGTGTATCGAGACCGACTTTCTCACGTCGCTGCTGTGCAACTACGAGACAGCGGCGCTCTTCAACGGCAACATGGAGGGCAAGGTGGAGGCGTCGGTGTTTGTCGAGATGATCAAGAACCAGAGTGAGCCCGGCGCCCATGTGAGCAAGGTGGGTGGAGCGAGGCAGAAGATATCGCATCGCGTGCTTGCGGGGTTGGGGACGCTGGGGCAGCAGCCGAGGGGCACCCGCGGCTCGGCGGGTTTGCAGCTGCTGCCGTGTCTTCTCACCGCCACAATCGCGATGGACGCCTGCAAGCAGTTTCTCGAAGCTACCTCGTTTACGCTGTATGCGTTTGGCACGATTCCGCAGGATCACGACACCTCTCTCATGCTCATGCAAGGCGCCGCTGATTGCATACGCAGTCTCGACGGAGATGGACGTGCGAATAGCCTGGCCACGGTGGCAGCCGATTTGACCTGGGATATGATCGAGAGCACTCGACAGTGGCAGCTCTTTTACAGCGTCTATCGACACGTTCCCGTGAGCCACGAGCCGTCTACCACCGCATCTGCAGCAGCGCATCACGGCAGTGGCAACGGCAACGGCAACGGCAACGACAACGACAACCACCCAGACCTCAACGTCGATACCAGATCCCGCTCCAGCCCTCGCACCCACTCGGCCATGGACAAGCTCGCCGCAGCGGCAGTCATAGCCTCGAGCCCCAGCAAGCCTGCCAATCTAGACCCTCTTGCGCCTCTCGCGGTCAACACACAACCAGCCGGACCAGCAACCCAGTCGAGCTGGGACGCAAGCTCGTCGGAAGCCACACCGCGAAACCCCGACGACGTGGGCCTCTACAACCTATCGCTGCCCTTTGACCTCGATGCATTCCTCAAGGACATTGACCAGTGGTTCTAGCCCACTGCACACCGACCAAACCTTGAGATGATCGTCATATCTTGACACAAAAACATAAACAACAATAACAATAATTTCTACACAGGATATATCTTAAAAAATGGAGTGAAAAAAGCAGCAAAGACAAAGCGCGCAAAAAGAAATGGCTTGATAAAAGTAGCAGATCAGAGATGAGCGGCTCTGGGCTCCTGGCCAGTAATGCTGGAGCGGAGGTGAGCGGGTTCGACGGCGCCGATTTCACGGGCGACGTTGCGGGCGACGCCACGAGCGCCGGCCATGGTGGTGATCATGGGATTGACGCCGCTGGACTCGGGCATGATGGAGGCGTCTGCGATCCAGAGGTTCTTTGCGCCCCAGACGCGGCCCTCGGGATCGCAGGTGGACATCTTGGGGGTTGCGCCCATGCGGCAGGACGACATCTGGTGGGCAGAGGCAATGGAGCAGAGGTAGGGCTGTGCGCCGACGGTGGCAACCTTCTTGAGCCACGCCTGGTATGCGGGGTCGTTGAGATCGCGAGGCGTGGTCTCGACCGGAGTCCAGGTGGCCGGGATCTGGGTGGTCTCGGTGTAGACGCTGTCGGTAGGCGCGACCGGAGTGGTGGTGGCACCTCCGGGAGGCGACGAGGTCGTCGAGAGCGAAGTGGCGCTAAAGACGGGCACGGTGGCCTGTGCGGTGGCAATCTCCTCGGCACCAGCCATGAGGTGGGCATCGCATCCACGGAGCATGCCCTGGACGAGCGACTTTTGGTCAAACGACGAGATGGTGTACTCCATGCGTGCCTGTCCCTTGTCGTCGAGAACGACCTTGCCATCGTCGCGGTCTCGGCAGATGATGACCATGCTGTAGCTGTAGCTGTATCGCAGCATACGAGCCTTGTGCTCCTTGGCCGACGAAAAGTTGGCCAGTGCCGCGTGGGTCGAGGGCGACGAGGCAACCACCTCAATCTTGCAGCCCCAGCCGTCCTTGTCGACGAGCTCGGCGGCGTTGGAGACCATGGTGAGCAGTCCACCCTCCCACGGCTTGATGGGGAAGTTGTAGTAGCCCGTGATGATGGTGGCCGGGTGCAGGCGCAGCGTCTGGCCGATCATCTTGTTGGACTTGAGCTCGGGGCATCGGAGCAGCAGAGCAGGCGTCTGAATGGAGCCGGAAGAGACGACGACGCCCTTGGAGGCGAGGATCTTGACCTTGCGGCCGTCGACCACGGCGTGCGCACCCACAGCGCGCTTGTTCTTGTCAAAGATGATACGGTCGATGTAGCAGTTGGTCATGAATGCGGCACCAGCCTCGGCGGCATCCTTGAGCCAGGTGACAACGCCGCCCTGCTTGTGGCCCGAGATGCACCCGAGCTGGCACTTGCCACAGTAGTGGGTGTGGCCGCCGCTGTTTTGGGGAACGGGCTCGACAGGGTGGCCGGCACGCTGCGAGCCGAGCGCCAAGAGCGAGTTGCTGATGTTGTGGCGGATGGGGGCAACGGCGACACCCATGCGGGTGCAGACGGCGTTGAGGTCCGAGGTGAAGAAGGGGCTGTTGTAGTATGGGACACCGTACTTTTCGGCCCAGGCGCGTCGGGCAAAGTGACGAGGCTTGAGCGAGGCAGACCAGTTGATGGTAGAACCACCGCCAAAGCCAGATCCAGCAAGCACGTTGATCGAACCGTCCTCCGAGGGCATGATGCCACGAGACTCGTAAAGAAGGCCGTAGCCCTGATCCTCACGGCCGACGACCTGTTCGGGACGAAGGTAGATACCCTTGTCAACAATGAGGGTACGGACACCGCGTTGTGCGAGGTAGCTACCGGCGACGCCGCCGCCCGAGCCAGATCCAATGACAAGAACCTCGGTGTCGACAATGATCTCGGTGTTGGAGGGCTGGCCCGCGATCTTGTCGTTCTCAAACTTGTAGTCGTAGAGAGGCTTGGCATCTTCAGATGGTCGGTCTTCGAAGGAGCGGGACCAGTCGTCGGCTCGACCATCGGGGTAGCCGATGGCCTCCCATGCTGGCTGGTGGTTGCGGTAGTAGACGAGCATGATGATACCCTTGAGACCCGCGGACGCCTTGCGGAAGAGGGTGATTCGCGAGGTGAACCAGCCAAAGAGGATCTTTTCGCGAGTGGCACGGTCGAGATCAGGGAAGGGGCCGACGTGGCCAGTAAGGGCGAGGGTGCCGGGGCGAGTGGAGAGAAGGGAGAGGAAGAGGTTGATGTCGCCTGCTACCTTGGTGGAGAGGGAGGACTTGACCTGCGTGGCAGCACAGTCGAGCAGACGAGGATCAGAGCAGAAGCCCTCCTTTGCAAAACGCGGGGCCAGCTCGCGTTGACGGTCAGAGACTTCGGCGGGAAGGTGGGAGAGGACGTCGGCAGCCTCGATGCCGTCGAGCTCGGGGATGACGGCATCGGCGATGGCGAGGAAGGACTTTTGCTGAGCAGGGGTCCAATACTCGCTGGCCTTCATGAGCGTAGGCATCGGCACGGATGGTGGCGCGGAAGCCGACATGGTGACGAATGCAGTCTTCTGGACGAAGTGGGGCCAAAGTTGACTTGTTGAACGTGTGGTGGTCAGGAATGCGGCCGTCGGTTGTATCGAGTCTGTTGGCGGATGATCAGGAAGAAGAAGGAGGACTGATGGTGGCGAGGTAAGAGGAGGAGATATATTGGATGACAAGTGCGATGAACAGGGGGGAAGAAGAGGGGGGAGGAGAGGGTGTGAAGATGTAGAGGCAAGACAGGAACGCGGATGTGCTGTCGAGCGTAGAATTCAGGTGAGGTCCGAGCGGCTAGAGCACAAGATCCGAGCAAGGCGGGGGTGAAGAGACCGGATCTAGCTACAGTAGTGGTGGCGATCCGTGAGATGAAAGCAAGTCAGGCACAGAGAGGAGAGGGTCAAGGTGATGAAGCTGGACTGTGTGGACTGGGAGGGGAGGTAACCTTGATTGCGGGTGTGGAATACAGTACGGTAGCGTAGTTTTATGAGAAGGGCGGAGGTGAAGCAGGGCACAGGTAAGCTGGCTGGTGCACCCGCCTATGCAATGAGGCTGCAGGTGGGGATGTGCAAATTACAGTACAGTACAGTACAGTACAGTACAGTACAGTAGCACTACAGTAGCAGTGCGGCGGGTGGCATGCTGAGAGGTGGGTGTGTGTGTGTCGTGGGACGTGGAACAAAGCTCGAAATGCGGGGTCGATGGATGACGGCGTCGATGCGGTCAGCGGTTAACAAGACCCCGACGCAACAAAGCGAAGCGACACAGCTGAGGAAGCGAGGCCAAGCTTGTGCCACTGTACGGCACACCACAGTCCAGTACAATACAATACAGTACAGTTACAGAACAGAACAGCTAGCGAGGAGAAGAAAGAGAAAGCATGCGCCCGCCAAAGAAGGAGGGGGGAAACGCGGCAGCTGCAAAGCCGTTAGCGAGCCGCCGCCATCCGCGCCTTTTCTGACTTTTGGAAGCGGGCGGACACCCCTTCCCCCCTAACTCTGCTCTTGTTCGCTAAGCAAACCTCAAACATGCATCTCCGTCAGAGCTGCTGCACAAACATGCAATATAATCAGATGCCGATTCCACTCTCCTTTACCCATGATGGCAGACGACACCATGGATTGCAATTGTATAATACTATACGGGCCCTGTATCCACTCACAAGAGCAGTACGCTTCCGAATCCTCTCATTTTCGGACTTCAAAGAAGAGCGCAGCAGCGAAAGTGAGCACAGCCGGCGTTGGTGTGGTGGTGGTCATGGTTAGCAATGCGCACCCTATGCTTTCATGTAAGCCAGTCACCAATGATGCATAATGCAAAACGGGTATAACTGCTTATGAGCTACTGTACTGTACAGTAGTAGGAATGCTGTGAAGTGAGAAACGGGTGGTAACCTTGTGCGTGTGGATGCACAGAGGGAGCCGCTGCTGTGGAGTCGGAAAAACGGTTTGCTTATTTCTGGCCTTGCGCGCTTCGTTGGGTGTGGGTAAAGACACTCGTCTGCTGCCTGCTTCTCTTCATTCACTGACTTTGCTAGCCCATCTTTTTGCCCAAAATCGAACATTTCCCCACTCCAGCGTCGCGTGAAACAGTCCAGGACGTAGTGTAGTGGCAACCTCCTCGATCCGCGTTGTTAGAGCCAAAAACCTGCGCATCGATGATGCTCTTACAGTCATTCAGTGAGATGGGCCTATACACCATGAATGTCGACCATTCGACTATGCACGTGGTCTCAGCAGCACTTCCAATCACTGTGAGAAGAGTCAAGCTGGCTTTCGCAAGCATAAGGGAAAAAAGAAACACTCTCGACGGCCAGGTTATGAGTCAGTCAGCGCAACAACAGCTCATAGTCTAACACAAGAGGCGTGCTAACACAAGAGGCATGCAAACAAAGCCAAATATAGCAAAAAGAGAGGTCGTACTGGGATTCGAACCCAGGGCAAGAGAAGGTCAGATGCTGGACATCTTACGACGCCACTAATCAGAATCTCCTAAGTTAACCAACTACTCCATACAACCCGAGGATGGCAGGATTTCAAACTGTTGCGTATATATACCCACTTTCTGTAAAATTTCAGATCCGTGAGTATAATGGCTGCAATGTTGATCTATCGATATAGAGCTGCAACCTTTCAATCGAGCATTGCGGCATGCCACTCGACATGCATTCTGCGAGTGAAAAGTGTCTGTAAAGTACCTTTACTGTCATCTGCAGTCCCAATGACTGCAGACATCCTCAATGCCGTCTCATGTTCATTCAGATCAGTTGGAGGGGGGTATCTATTGTTGATGCAAGAAGCGAGATCACATGAATCGAAAGAGCAAGAAAGTTCTGTATAGTTGAGGTCGTCAAGCATTAGGAACAGGCAAAAGCGGCGGTGGTGACACCAATAAGCCCTCGTTCCCCACCATCTTGGTTTGCGACGGGGGAACGCTTGCTTCAGGCGCCGAAGGATCTTGTGACGGCGGAGCAGCGTCCTGCGGACCGTCTAGCGGATAGTCCCAGGCGCGGGGCACGAGTGCCAGAGGCATGAACCAGGTGGCCGCCACCACCACGCCGTGGCCGGCATCCTGCGCAAGAATCGCCTTGTACTCGACCTCCATAAACGTGGAAATGTACTTGATGAAGGGCAGAAGCTCAGGCACGCCTCCACCAACGGCCATGGTCTGCAGAAACGACAGGAACGCACCCGAGACCGAGTGGGCTGTGCCGAGGTAGTTCATGGTCGCTTTGGGCAGGGTGATCTCAAAGCCCCACCAGTGCACAAAGATGGCCATTCGGTCCAGTGGCGGATGGATCGCGCTCATGTCCTGCGTAGCGTGGATGGCAGCACCCGACACGTTGGCGAGCACGTCGAATGCGCCCGAGGTCTGCGCCGCCGTACCGATGGGATCCATGATGAGCTGCAGCGGCGTCGATCCCATGAGACGCTGCCCGTCTTGCAGCGTGGGCAGCGCTGCCATCGACATGCTGCGCATCATTCCCGGTCGACTCTCCGACGAAGACTCCGCCTCCAGCGTCGTCAACGGATCTCCGGCAGGCACAGCGCTGGCCGAGCGCGAGGCAAGCGGCGACGATAGCAGCCCGCCCATGCCAGAAACCACCGCAGCGGCACCTGCGGCAAGCATCTCTCCCGTCGAAGGGCCCTGAGCACCTGTTGCCCCCTCGGTGGCTAGCTTTGGCGGAGGATCGACATGGTTGACGTGTCTGCGATGGGCCTCGTGCTCGCCACAGTCGAGGCAGACGGCTTTGAGAGGGCGTGCGCCGAGCTGCTTGCCTGGCATGGATGCAGCCGGCTGTTTTGTAACGGCTGTAGCAGTCAAGGCCATGCCAGCTTCCGAGGCTGGTACCGTGGGGCTCTGCAGGGACATGTCGGTTGGCGAAGGAAGCGAGGATGTGCGTGCCTGCACCATGGCCGCTGTCGATGGTAGGTCGGTGGCCGGAGTGCTCTGCCGCTGTGTGATCTTGCGTAGCGCTTCCTCGGCTGCCGACTTTGCCCTTCCATTGCTGGCTGGTCTCGCAGAATTGGCACCGTCTGACGGGATCGGTATGCTGGCGAGATCTGCAGCTGCGGGCCTCTTGCGAATCTCACTGTCGTCTTTGGCCTGGATGCCGTCAAGCGCCGAATCCGGCAAGCTGGCGGCCAGCACGCGCTCGTCGCCGTGGTCGCCCGCGGTGCCGATCTTTACGTCGGGCTCGAGTCGTCCAATGCCGTGCTGCAGTGAGTCCAAGGGAACCGGCATACTGCGGAGTCGATCGATGATGCCGTTGGCCATGTCGGCGTCGAGCAGGGCGGACTTGAGGCCCTTGAGCTGGGATGCCTCGGCGACGGGAATGGGGCGAGCCTTGATTGGCTTGGCCTTCTTGCCCTTCTTGGCAGCACTGGCATCATTGAGGTCGCGGGTATGAGCGGTGGAGCTTAGGCGCGGAGGAACGGGATGGAGGCCCATGCCGGCATTGATGACCTGCTCGAGCGTCTTGGCGTGGCGTGCAGCCGTAGCCTGGTGCTTGGTCACTTTCACTTTGGCAACTTTGCCCTTGTCTCCACCCTTGCCCTCATTGCCCGCATGAATGCCTCGACGATCCCATCGAAAAAAGCGTCGCTTGGCATTGGCCACGACGGCACTAGCATCCGGATTGGCGGGCACGTTTCGATCAGCAACGGGGCTCTGCGGCTCCGGAGGCTCTGAGGGCGTCGCTGAGCTGACTGTAGATGAGGTCGTCTCTACGCTGCATCGTCGGTCGGTGCTGGGCAAGTCCGAGGTAGAGTGGGACTTGAGACCCCTCCAACGAGTGCGAAAGGACGCGGAACGCGCTGCTCTAGGGAGCTTGTCTTCGATCTTTTTGTCTTTTGATTTAGTCTTGCTTGGGGCGGTAGCAGAAGCTGGCGAAGGGCTGATGAAGTACGCCGCTAGCTGCGCCTGCTCACGCGCGTTGGCGATCTCCTCGGTCGAAGGACTGAAGCTGACACGGTGGGGCGAAAGAGCTCTCGCCGCTTTCTTTGATGGTGACGAGGATGCCGACATTGTTGTATGGATCTATGTCCATGGAAGGATGCGACAGAGTGCAGGACGTCGACTCGTGGAAACAAAGCAGGAAGATGGAGCTTCGACGTGTAGACACGCAGCTGGCGAGGCGATTGAGAGTGTCGGATGAGATGCGTGGGCGTACTCCAGACGGCGACGTATGGAAGCACGACAAGGTGCTGAGGCAAGACGAAGCAACGGAGAACTCAAGGCACGGGCTTGATAAAGGTTCGAGCTGCGACCAGCTTCGCTCTGCTCGAACCTGGCGAGGTCAGGGCAGTGCGTGGCACCAGGATGGAGTCTCACTCGAGATCTGATATGGAAGTGGCGGGATGCTTGGGAAGGCGTCGAGAAAGAAAGGTGACGGATTGGAACGGGATGAGGCGTTGAAGAAGACCGAGGCTACAGTAGTAGCCGCTTTTGGCAGTTGAGAAAAAGAAAGAAGAAGGCGGGCTCTGCGAGGATCTGCGCGGTCAGAGACACTGACACTGCTGTGCATGCATGACCAACAAGACGTTTCAGCAGCACAACAAGAGACAGACGCCAGAAAGGGGTTGCGATGGAGCTTGACACTTGGCAACGACGCTCAGAGTGCCCGACAATGATACGAGCCGGTGGTGCTGGATGTGCATACAGTACAGTACAGCGATGGAAAAGTGGGCCCCACGGCGTGTGTATGAGCACGCGAGCCACAGGCATTCGTTACTGTATGTATACTGTACTGTACTGTACTGTACTGTACTGTACTGTACTGTACTGTACTGTACTGTATTCTTAGAGTCAGGCTTGATTCAGGGGCTGCAGTTGAGGATTTCAGTTGCTGTTCCTAAGCTCAGGGACGGTCGGTCGACTCCACTTGCTCGACACGCTCTCGCTTCGCCAAGCCAGACGAGTACTGACTCCTGAACTGAACTGAAACGTCAATGAAGCACAATATTAATCTATTAATATTATTTTGTGTGTTGTGTGTGTGTGTCTGTGTCTGTGAGTATATGTTGGCTAGTTGCTGCTTTTCGCCTGCCTACACGCCGTTGCAGGCGCGTCTTTGCCTTTCTTGCTTGTGCATGCATGGACGTACTAGCTGCATGTCAGAGTCGCTCGACAGGGGTCAACACTACAGTAGCGCTGTCCGTGTAGTCCGCGTCACGTGCAGTTGTACCGTTGAAAGAATCTAAAAAGAGAAGTGTTAGGCTGTCAATCTTTTTTGATGTCTCCACATTCTTCGTCCAGTCTTCCTGCGACCCCTCGTTGTGCCTGCATGCATTGCCAGGTCGTCCTCGCTTCCTTGTACAGCTCAGTGCAAGCCTGGCCAAGAGTCTGCCTCCTCGGAGACTGTGGAATCCTTGCAGAACAGCATGCTTCATTGTCGATTTTTAAGAAAAAGTAAAGGTCTGGCTTGGGGGAAAGCCTCTGCTGTTGCCCGAGAAATGGCCGAGTCGAGAGAGGCTCAAACGGCCGGGCCGAGCCGATGCGCAACGGTCGCTTTGAGGTTCATCATCACTCTGCGCTGCTCGGCATTCTAAATTTTCCGATTTCCGTGCTGTAGTGTACATACACCAACCACCATTCGGCCAACAAGAAGAATGGGATGTGCAAGTGAATCAAGTACTGAGGTCATGCGTGGCTGCATTGCAACGTGAGCGCTATCGTTGGTGCTGAGTTCCCGCTGCAGCCCTTTGTTTTAGCACTTGGCTGTGCTTTGCTTCCAAAGGGTCGGGTGTGATCCGCAAACCAGTAGCTGACGGCTTGTCCGAGAGCTCACATACATTTTATTATCATCGCTTGGTGGCGACTGTGGTACGCAACTACACTACAGTGCCGTCGCTGCTGCTTCTCCATCGTCATCCATCCTTTTTCCAGCTGCGCATTTGTAACAGACCTTCACGGCCGCAATTTGCAAATGAAGTTTTCAGCCTCCTTGCTCTCGCCACCACGCCGCGACGTGCTCCTGCCGACCCGGCAGATTTGACAATCTGATCCGCACCTCTCACCTCGATACCTTTCTCTTTCCCGCATTCACTCTAGGAGGTACTGTCTTCTATGACTATACACCATGGAAGCTTCCAGCAACAACGGCAAAGCCAGAGCCGTTGACGCTCCCGAATGCAGCACCAATAGAGTCAACACTCCAGCGGCTTTGCAAAACGCGATCGTCTCCATCTGGCCGGTACAGCTTCGTGATTTGAATCCCGAGCCTGTCTCGGCTGCCTCCAACTCGGGCGCATCGACATCGCGCAAGTCTGCCTCTTATGTTCCGCTCGAGCGCATCGAATTTGAAGACGTGTCGTACTCGCTCAATCTCCACGATCTCTGCTCTCGGCCGGTCTCTCGCACCGATGGAGCCCTCCGCAACAAACCCGACCACGCTGTGCACTCACGACAAGCCACAGCAGATGGCGAAAAGGCATCAATTACTGCGACATTGCTCAAAAGGAAACGGTCGCCATCACTCGATCTGTCAGAGCAAGCATCGTACAAGCGACTCAGGCCAAACGGTGCCATCTCCGCAGACCAGTCCGGCTCGACTCCTTTCATCGATACCCACTGTCTATTCCGTGTCAAGGGCCGTGACGCCAGCTCAACTGCGGCCATTCTCCAGATCAAGGATACCTTGCAACCACAAACAACGGACTGGCTGGATAATCTGCAAGCCTCTATCCACACTCCGGATCCCTCACGTCCCCAAGACAGCCTTATCGAGAGCACACTTGTGCTGCGCAGTGGCGACACCGACACCTTGATTGCACAGCTGCCCATTCTCTACGCAAATGCAGACACTGGGGCCGAACACCGCCCAGATAAGCTTACCAACAGCGACTGGATTGCCTCGCTTCTTGCCCCTGCATGCCGTGGCCTCTTTGATGTCCGCTTCTCCTTGGCCCCGACGGTTCCACCTGCAGACATTCCAGCAGAGCTTGTCACGGCAGGTACGCTTTTTCTTAAACTGCGTGTCGAAGCCTCCGTCGCTACCACCGATGCCCGCACCGCACCACTCGCAGTCGGCTGCATCAGAGAAACGGCTCGCGTCGTTCGATTTGCCGATCCATCCGTCACGTCCGAGGAAGAACAGATGCGACGCAGTGCGATCGATGCGAGTTTCATCTATGGCAACTTAAGGCCTGCCAAAGTCGAGACACCAGACAGCATACAGCCTCACAGCATGGCTCCGACGCTGCTTCCCTTCCAGCGTCGATCGACTGCCTTCTTACTGGGCAGGGAGGGTAAGAAGCTCGACAGCAGCGGATGCACTGTGCCTTCCAATTGCGTCCTAGCCCACGATGGCCCAAGCCAGGTCGGTCTTTGGTGGCGACAGATCGGCGCGAGGCCTCTGTTCTACAACTGGATCGAGGCTCGCTTCGTGGTCGACCCTTCGCTGACGACCAGCAGCGACATCAAAGGTGCGATGCTGGCTGAAGAGATGGGCCTCGGCAAGACGGTCGAGATCATTGCCCTGATCCTTCTCAATACAGACCACACCGCCGACAGCCGACCAAGCTATTACGACCCCGCAAACGAGATCGATGTCTGGCCAACAAAGACCACGCTCATCGTTTGCCCAGAGACTCTCAGGGGTCAGTGGTTGCAAGAGCTTGACCGCCACGCACCCGGGCTGCGGTGCTACTCGTACGGAGGCCGACAGCAGGCCGAGCGCGGCCTTCCCAGCGACGTCAGTTGGGAGCAGTGGGCTCGTGGCTACGACGTCATAGTCGTCTCGTACAGCGTCCTCTCCCGCGAGCTCGACTCTGCAAAGAGCGAAAGACCGCGCTCTCGACGACACGAGAGGCGCTACGAACGGCCTCGCTCGCCACTCATCAAGCTTCACTTTGCCCGTGTGGTGATGGACGAGGTTCAGATGGTGGGCAACTCGAAAGCCGCCGAGACCGCTGCGATGATTGCACGTGAGTCCTCCATCGCCGTGTCGGGCACTCCCGTCAAAAGATCGGCTTCGGACGACCTGCGAGCCTGCTTCCGTTTCCTTCGTGTACCCGGCTATCTAGCCTCCAACAGGTCCTGGGCAGAGATGCTCGATCCGCTGCTGGCTCCCGCACTCGTACAGGTGCTCCGCACCATTGCTACGCGCTCCACAAAAGCGCAGGTGGCTCAGGATATGCTCCTGCCGATCCAGACTCGTGCCGTTGTGCCAATCGACTTTACCTCCATCGAGTCGGCATTCTACGCCGACGTCTGGAAGGACGCGCTTGAAGCCATTGATTTCACACCCGATGGCAATCCTGCGACGCCCAATCGCCCGCCTGACATTGCCAAGATGCGTGATCATCTTCTGTTGCTCAGACAGGCCTGCACCCACCCGCAAATTGCCGTGACGTTCCGTGGCGGCGTCATTGGCTCCCGAAACCTTCGGAGCATCGACGAGGTGCTGGAACTCATGATC
Source organism: Testicularia cyperi (assembly GCA_003144125.1). Lineage (NCBI taxonomy): Eukaryota > Fungi > Basidiomycota > Ustilaginomycetes > Ustilaginales > Anthracoideaceae > Testicularia > Testicularia cyperi. The sequence goes on from KZ819198.1 coordinate 619,139, forward strand.
GACTCCACGAAGAGCGACCTCCATTCGAAACGAAACCAGCTCTTTGAATTCCGCATTCTGACCTGCATTCTCTCGCTCTATCTCCAGGATGAGGATCGCCGCGTGCTTGCTGCGGCGCAGATGCAGGACATTGAAGTCGAGATTCGCGACGATGTTGCCAAGCTCGAGGAGGAACTTCAGCAGGCACGCAGCCGAGGGCCGCTGTACACCTTTTCAGAGACCGAGCTGGACATCGAGGAAAAGGAGGAGGCACGGCGACGACGCCTCGGTCTGAGCTCTGCCGACTTGCACGACGACCTGCAAGTCGTGCAAGCAGGGCAGGGATCTGAGGCCTGGCAAGCTCTGTGCCAGGATGCCCATTACGCGGAAAGGCGCAAGCAGAGATCGACTTACACCACAACTCTAAAGACATCCATCCGCAATTTGCTCATCCGTCTGCATCGGAATCTCCAATTTCTGGGCAACCTCTACTTTCAGCGGGGCGAATATCTTGATCAACAGCTTGCAGACGAGAAAACAGACAAGTCACTTGAACAAGAGCCCGCGCAACAACCCAAGCTTGAATCAACGTCAGCGGCTGTCTCGGATTCCCTAGAGACTTCTGACCCGAAGGCACCGTCCGTAGACTCCGCTGCACACGTCAATGTCGCAGTCAAGCGTGAGTCATCCCCTCTCACCGGTGCACCTCCAGAAAGTTTATCGGATTCCGCCGAGCAAGCATCGCTGCCGTCGGCTCCAGTCATGACACCGGAGCGGCAGAAGCTCAAAAATCTGGAGGATCAAGCCTATGCCGATGCGGAAAAAGTGCGACAGCGGCTTCTCACCGAGAAGCGTGAGGAGGTAGAGGCAGCCGCGGCCAAGCTTAGGCACGATCGCTTTAAAGCCCTGACGGCGGCTTCTATTGCTGCGGATGCCGCACCTTTCGAAATAATTGCCGGGACCATTCAGGTCCATGACGTCCTGATAGGCCTCTCAGAGGCATGCAAGTCACTCAACGATCATGCCAAGATCCTCTTCTCTTGGCGAGAGAGCATCCAGACGCGGCTGGTGCGCGCTGTCAACCGTGACATCGATTTGGAGAACGATGCAGACGACCAGTATCAAGAGCATCTCGATACACAGGCGGAGGCCGAATGCCTGCTAGAGATGTATCGTCCGCTGTTGTCCGAGCGCGAAAACATCCTGAAAGGGACGGTGCCCGTCGGCTCTCTGGACAAACCGCATCTGTTCCGAGAGTTAGAGGCCGAGGTTCGCGCTGCGCGTCAGGCTCGGCTGCTGCAGATCGAGGAGGATCGGCTCGACGAAGACCTTGTGCGTGTCCAAGAGCAGCAGCTTCAACATTTCAAGAGGCTCGATGAGGAGCGCAAGTCCGTGAGCCTGAGGGATGGCACTCGCTCCTTCCAAGAGCTGCAGGATCGTCTCAAGAGGATCCGAGACAGTAGTCTGCGGGAGGAGGAGGCAGCCTTGGTTCGTCCGGTGATGGCAGAGGCACGCCGCATCTACACGGATCAGACCAAGATTCTCGAACAGCTGCGCAGCGAAGAGAGAACGCTGCTGACGCCGCTCTTTAATGCACGCAGCCTCTACTTTAAAGAGATCCAGGCTCTTTCGGATACGGTGCGCGACCCAGTCTTCTCAAATCTCGAGCGCAGCATTACCACGGCGCAATACGAGGCGCGCCGAAGCGGCGATGATGCACAGAAGCTGCAGCAGCGTTTGCGCTATCTGCTCCACTTGCAAAAGGTGCAGTCGGCCGACGAGATGGACGAGGAGACCAAGCGGTGCCACATTTGCACAGACGTAATAGTGACGGGCATTCTCACCAACACCTGCGGCCACGTGTGTTGCGAAAGCTGTTGGAAAGAGTGGACGTCGCAGGGTCACCGCACCTGTGTCCTTTGCCAGACTCGGGTGCTGCCGAAGGAGGTGCATCGGATCGTCTATCGCACCAACAACAACAACGACAAGACTGCAAATGACACGATTGTTGTCCCTGCTGCTGCTGCTGCTGGTGTTGTTTCTCAGAGCGATGTCGATGCAACTACCAGCATTCAGGGGCATACCACGCGTGTGAGTCTGTCATACAACGAGGTGGACGGTGCCACGCGCGATCGCCTGAACCGCATGGCGATACACGGACGCTTTGGATCCAAGATAGACCAGGTGGTCAAGCACGTCAAGCACATTTTGGAAACGACGGGGGAAAAGTCGCTGATCTTTTCGTCGTTCGCACGTGGCCTGGACGTTGTAGCACAGTCTCTGACGGCCAACGGCATCCGATATGTGCGGTTGGGCAGCGGCAAGTCGGCTGTGCAGGCGTCGCAGGATTTTGGCGACGATGTACCCGTGATGCTGCTGCACTCGGAGGTGTCCAGTTCCGGCCTGAACTTGATGGCTGCGACGCACATTCATATTCTGGAGCCCTTGCTCAAGCCGAGCTTGGAGCTGCAGGCAATTGGACGAGTGCATCGGATTGGGCAGACCAAGGAGACGTACGTGTGGTGCTACTACGCCAAGGATACGGTCGAGGAACGCATCCTGGCGCTGGGAGCGTACCGCGGACAGAGTTTGTATCTGCGCGGGCACCACACGAGCGCGGTCACTGCTGCGTCTGCAGTCCAGGCCATGGCGAATGGAGCGGCGCACACCGAGCACGGCCAACGCGATTCTGACTCGGCCCAGCGAGACGCTCGGAACTGGGCCAGCCTTGGCGATACGGCAATGGGAACTCGAGGACAGGTGCGTGGAGATGTAACCTCAAGTGCCAACGATCTCTTTGCGGTCTACTTTGCCAAACATTTGCCCCGCACTGGTCCGGGTCCGACTCGTGCTGGGGCATCGATTCAAGCTTCTGCTACTGATGCCATTGTCGTGGAGGCGGCGTCGAGGGTCGAAGGGGACGAGGGGGACTCGGAGCTGGCTCGGATGCGACGAGCCAGACTCGCTGCACTGGACAGACGCATCGTCAACGCTGATGCGTGAACACATTTTGCGGAGGATCAAGAGGTATGGCTCTGTGCTCCGGTGGCTGAATGTTTTTTAGCCTCGCACGATTGGCACACCGTGCTGCTGGGTGTGCTTATTGCCAATTGCAGCCCCGTCGAGATGCGCATTCCATATTGTACACTATACACAAAAATTGCAAGACATGGTATCTTGTCACGAAAAGGATTTACGAGTGAAAGCAGGTGTTTGTGGCAATACTGATGTATAACGAGCCATCTGAGATCGTGAAGAGAGGCTAGAGGCGTCTGGCGTGAGCTGCATGTTACGGTGGTGGCATCGGCGAGTTGCGTTTTGTCGGGGGTTGTATCCTTGTATTAACACACGATTGGACATCTGTACGACGCAGCATACGTACTGGATCGGTTATACAGCATCAACTTGGTTCTCGTCGTGAAAGTGCTGCAGTATTCTGTGGTCTGACAGGTCGGAAGAAAGACGTCCGAAGTACAGTAGCGGCACGCTGTTGAGCAGCGTCTAGCTCTCAGCCCTACTACAGTAGCTGTTATGTACTGTACTTGTCAGTTGGATTTGGGCAAAAAAAGGGAAACGTGTACGGCCTGCGTTTCTCGGCAGTGCTTCGGCTAATTTGGCTCTCTCTCTGTCTCTCTCTCGCTCTCTTCGCTTCTGCTCGCCTCCACCCAAACTCAGCCTCACACTCACCCTTGCCGTGCATGCTCTTCTTCTTCTTCTTTTCGAGCCGCTCAGCTTGAGCATGTACAGTAGTGGACAGCTACCACAGTAGCCGAACGTACGAGTTGAGTACGTGTGTGCTGCCATTTGTGCTGCTGCTGCTGCACACTCTTGCCTCCACGTTGACAACTTGACCTTCTTGCAGACTCTAGCCGGACTAGCTGGAAACCCCTTACGACTGAGCCACTAATTACAAGGAAAGAAGCCAAACCCCCAACTTGCTGTACAATAATAGCTGCCAATATAATAAAGCGACGTGAGAAGATCTCACCATTGTCTCGTCTCGTTCTTACCAATCTCTGCTCCCCACACTCGTTCGTATCACACGTAGCTCTCACCCTTGCACTCCAGGCTTGTTTGCTCGCCGGCTTTCATCAAGATGGCGACGGCACTCAAGGACCTCTACTCTCGGCTTGCCAACATCTACACGGCTATCAATCCACCGGTCGTCTCCAAGGCAGTCGCCGGTAAGGATGGTGCTGCCACTCAGCCCCTCAGGATGGGTATCCTTGGTGCGGCCAACATTGCACCCCTGGCTGTCATCAGTCCTGCCAAATCTCACCCCGACATTATCGTCTCTGGCGTAGCTGCTCGTTCCAAGGCAAAAGCCACCGCCTTTGCCAAAAAGTACGGCATCCCGCATGTCTTTGACTCGTACGACGCATTGATCAACGATCCCGGTATCGACGTGGTCTACAACCCCTTGCCCAACGGCCTGCACAAGGAATGGACGCTCAAGTGTATCGCTGCCAAGAAGCACGTGCTGCTGGAGAAACCGTCGACCTCCAACGAGGCCGAAGCCAAGGAGCTATTTGCGGCCGCCAAGGCTGCCAACGTGCTCGTTCTCGAGGCGTTCCACTACCGCTTCCACCCGGCACTTCACGAGTTTGCCTATCACCTTCACGACCTCATGACCGGAACAAATCCCATGATGGACTGCGCAGCGCATCTCGTCGCCCCGGCCGGCATCATCAAGGAAGACGACATTCGCTTCAACTGGAAGCTCGCCGGTGGTTCTCTCATGGACATGGGCTGCTACTCGACCTCGGCGGTTCTCTACACCATGCGCGCCGCTGCCGGCACCTGGCAGAGGGCCAACTGGCAGGAGCGGATCGAGGTGCAAGAGGCGCGCCCCACCTACTTTACCCCGACCAGTGCAGACCTCCGCGACAGGCAAAAGGTCCACCTTACCGACGACCAGTCGCCCGGCATCGACACGGCAATGTCGGCCACGGTTCTGGTGCCTACGCCGCGTGACGTCAAGCTGCCGTGCAAGGTTGAGAGCTCTCTGGCCGAGACGGCGTTCACCTTGCCGATCCTGGGCTGGAGGGTTCCGAGTCTCTGGCGCTCCACACCCACTCTCAAGGCCTCGTTCAAGGACGGCAGCACTGCGGAACTGCAGAACTTTGTGGCGCCATTCCTCTGGCACTCGATCAAGGTGACGTATCGTGGCAAGTCGGCACAGGCCCACAACCTCGCCGACGGAACCACAAAGTACTTTAAGGCCTACATTCCGGGCGCTACATCGGGCACGGAACAGATGCGACGAGCTGCCAAGGACGGCCACTGGCCCCAGGGAACGGGACAGCCATGGTGGACCACGTATCGCTGGCAGCTCGAGGCGTTTGTGCGGGGCGTGCGAGCGGTGCAGGCTGGCACTCCTGGTCACGAGGTTGGGCCCATTGACTTTATCAATCAGGACCGATCGACCGACACTCCGCGTGTGCCGGTCTGGGTGCATAACGAGGAGTCGGTCATTATCATGCAGACGCTTGATGCCATCTATGAAAAGTCTGGACTGGGTAAGCGACCCTCGAAGAACGCATAGATGCATACCTCACCTCCAATAGATTATTATATTTTTTTGTTTACTTTTTTTCTCCGGGACATGGCCTTTGGCAACAATTGCTCCCGCAAGAGTTTGGTCACGAAAGCAAGATGAGGATGTGAAAGGGCTCGAGAGATGGCACAGTTGTGTTTGTGATGCTTTATTGAGTGGTGGCTGCCGACATTTTGAGAAGACAGCCGGTCCATGGAAGACCCTTGCCGTGCTTGTCGGGTACCTCGAATACCGGGTTGGGTTTGAGCTGTTCGAATCCAAGACTTTCGTAGTAACTGATGGATGGGAGTAGGAGCAGGAGCAGGAGCAATGTGGTATACACAGGTGTCGATGTAAGTGCCGAGCGCGTAATTTTTTTCCGAAAGGTATGTGGGATGTGAAAGGGGACGTACGAGATGAGTTTGTCGCGGTTGCCTTTCCAGCAGTCGACCCAGAGGGTTTTTTTAGCGAGCGATTGGGCGAGTTGGACAGCGTGCGGGACGAGTTTGGCGCCCGAACCGCGGGCTAGGGTGCCGGAGCGACGGTCGACGATGAAGCTTTTGAGATAGACAAAGTCGTGGATGTCTCTGTCTGGCTGGGCGATCGTGGCGAGGGGGACGTAGTCCGGGATCCCGCACCCGACGCACATGGCCGCTACTCTTCTCCATTTCGTGTTGGTATTGGTGTTGGTCAGTCTGACTTCGAGGATAACGACACGATACCAACCAGGGCCGGCATTTTCCTCCTCTTTGCCCCGCGCAACGGCAGCAGTGTAAGTCGTCCAGCTCTGTTGAACCTGCTGCGTGAAGAGCGCAACCACGTCGGGCTTGGCCGAAAACGGAAGCGTGCCCCACTGCGCCTCTGATCCAATCGACAAGAGGTAGGGCAGCGCAGAGTCAAACGAATGCAGCACAAAGTCGACGTCGGTCTCGTCGGCGTCGTGCAGCTGCAGCTCGCCCGACTCGATGGCTGTCTGGAACGCTTGGGCGGGTCGTGCTACCCGGAATCGATGCGTCCTCGTGCTCGTGCTCGTGCTGCTCGTGCTGCTGCTGCTTTCGCACTGCTGCTGCTGCTGCTGCTGTTGGGCTTGGGAGTCTGCGCCGATCGACATGCTGCGCCGTATTCCCGTTTGTTTTGTTCTTTTCCGATTGTGGTCGTGATGGTAGATTGTACTGCACTCCAAAGTCAGACGAAATATCTGTACGTGTGTCCAGAGATGGGCAACAACAACACACACACAGCTAGTCGGTGTGGGGACAGGGAGGACAGGGACAGCATTGGGTCGGTCAGAGTCACTTTCTTTTTGCATTCAAGACGTCGGTATATTTCTCGGCGCTTTTGTGGTCCGCGGAAATACTGTACAGTTACAGCTACAGTACAGTACAGTAGTGGGTTGCGAGTTGGACAGCTCTCACTACTACTGTACTCTCTGCTGCAGTACAGTACGTATATCCAAAATAATACTAAAAGTTAAAATAAAATAAAATAAAAATCAAAAATACAGGATCGCGTGTCTGGATTCGTGTACAGTGCAGCACCAACTTACTATCGTAGTACATGTTTGTGTCTTTTTTCTTTTTCTTTGTCGTGTCAAGATCAATTTAGTGATAATGGGTAGAACATGTAGATAGCGTCGATATTATTCTATCGATTATGAGAGGTAAATGTTATCCTTGGCCGGCGAGCTGCATAGATGAGTTTCTTTGCGTTTTGTATCCCTCGTGTACAGTATCCATCTTGTCTGACTTGCACCCACCACATACCACCATCTCTATCGAAACGTAGCGTATCTGGTTGACCAGCTGAAAACCCAGGTGTAAGCAGCCGCCAAAGCGGGCGCACCTCTACCTATTTCGCTGCATTGCCGACGAAGTGGGCTTTTTTTTTTCTTTTTACTTTTGGACGCATGGCGTAATAATGTCGACGTCTGCGGGACCATCAAATGAAGCCCGGATGGCAACCCATGCCTCGATACTCCAAGAACGAGGCGCTACCCCGGCGCTAAGCCACAAGACCTCTGTCTACAGCAGTGCAGCAGAGACGTTTGCCTCTGCGACCGACGGCGAGGGCTACTACACCGATGCGCGTGACAGTAGCAGCCAGATCGACTTTGACCCCAGCGATACGCTGGGTGACGCAGACGCGATCGCGACATCGTCACCATCTGCAAGAGTATCTCGCGCCTCGTCTCAAGATACAGCACGACGCTACATGGCAGATGCACCACCCGTGCCATTGTCCGTCGCGGCTCTCTCTCAGCCAGCTGCTCATCAAAGCGTTGGCGTTGAAGCGGATCCTTTGCCATCCACCAGTGGGCGGCCAATTTCGGACGCTGAAACAACCTCAGCCTCTCCGCCGGATACAGAGCCGGGCCAGCAGATCGAGCCGCGCTCGGCGTCGCTGGCACGTCATCACCGCGTTGCGCGCTACCTGGCCATTCTCGGCCTGCTCTCGTTTGCCTCGATATGGGGCACCCTGGCGCGCGAGGGCCTCGCAGCTCTCAACACGTACGACGGACAGAGCGTCACGCCACTCGTGTGGGCCCAGGCCGTCGGCTGTCTCGTCATGGGCCTTGCCGTCGGCTCCACCAACAAAAAGATCCTCGAAGACACATATCCGCCCGTCTACATCATGGTCACGACGGGCTTCTGCGGCAGTGTCACCACCTTTTCCGCGTGGATGCTCGGCGTATTTCGGGCGTTTGGGAACCAGTATCACTACAACCGCGGTGGGCTGCACAACGTGATGGATGCGCTGACGCAGACAGCCGTGACGCTGGGCATGAGTCTCGCAAGTCTCGCTGCCGGAATCTGCCTCTCCCGCACGCTGAGCGTCGAGAGGCTGCTGTCCGCCGTGCCGGCATCGGCTGCAACCAGAAGCCCGAGTGTAGACGCAGAGGAAGCGTCGAAACCGCGGCCCAGTGACAGCCAGGGCATGGTGGAGAAGAGCAGCAAAAAGGAGCCGGGCGACTCGCTGGCGCTCGACCTGTCCATGTGTGCGCTTGGTCTCGCCTTTTGGATTGCCTCGGCCATCCTGTGTGCTCTGCACGCGCCCTTCCGCCGGGTGACGTTTGGCCTGGTTCTGTCGCCACCCGGTGCGGCACTGCGGTGGTATCTGTCGCGCTTCAACTCGAATGCCTTTTCCAAGCGCTATGCTCTGCCGCTCGGCACGCTGGCCGCCAACTTGCTCGGCACCGCGCTGATCTGTGCTGCATTCACAGCATCGCGAGCCGGCTCGACGCCGCAGAGCTTCTCCACCGGTCTGACTGGCTGCGAGGCGCTCAAGGGCCTCCAGGACGGATTCTGTAGCTGTCTCAGCACCGTCAGTACCCTGGCGGTTGAACTCCGCACCATTCGTCCAGTACGCAAGGCCGTCCGCTACGCAGTCGTGTCCTGGACCCTAGCCATGCTGCTCTGCATCCTGCTTCTGGGCGCGCCGTGGTGGGCCATCGGCATGGATGGTCGATGTCTTGGAACAATCTGACCCACTGCAACCTTACAACGCATTTGCAGCGGCATATACCCAGACCACCTCGTCTTCATTTCCCTCATTTCCTTTAGCAATAGACAATGTCACCACTCATCCATAAAGCAGCATTCGACGTTCGCACTCGCTTGTGTTGGTGTTGGTATCAGGATCAGATTAAAGCAACTGCGTAAGACGATGCTACAGAGCAATGACTACGGTCAATTTTTGGGAAATATAGAGGTAATAACTAGGTGTATTTCCGGAGACAACCGGACAATGTGTTGGGATGCAAATGACATCTATGCACTGCGCTCGCCAACAGGGGCGCCATGAGCACTGTCACTGGCGCTCTCTGAACCAGAGCCGTGGGCCGTCGAAGGACTGGGCAGGCCAGTGTCGACGGCTCGGTCCTCGTCGATCTCCTCGAACAGACCAATGCGCTCAGCCTCGGCCTCAACCTCGGCAGCCGACATCTTGGGCATGTGCTTGGCGATGCGGTGAGCAGGCTTCTTCTCCATGTGTGCCTTGGCAAAGATCAGGTCGACCTCTTCGAGGCGACGACCCGCGGTCTCGGGGTAGAAGAAGAAAATGATGGGGACCCAGAGGAAGTTCATAATGGCAAAGAAGAGGTAGGCACCCCATCGGGTCGAACCGATAAAGATGGGGGTGAACATGACCACGGCAAAGTTGCAGAGCCAGTTGGTGCACGTCGAGATCGAAGCAGCTGCGGTACGGGTCTTGAGCGGGTTGATCTCCGGGGGGTAGATCCAGGGTAGCTGAAGAATGGTAAAGGCAAAGAAGACGATGAAGAGGTACAGGCCGACGGCAGCACCCTTGGCGTTCTCCTGGGTCTCCGGAGCGGCGAGACAGGCAAAGGTGATGATGAAGGCAGTGCCCTGGCCGATGGCGCCAGTGAGGAAGAGGTTGCGTCGACCGACGCGCTCAATAAGGAAGAACGAGGGGATGGTAAAGAGAGCGTAGACGGTGGCGAAAACACCACCCAGGACGAGCGAGAGACGTCGCGACTGGCCGAGCGAAGTCTCGAACAGCACGGTCGAGTAGTAGATGGCGGCGTTGCAGCCAGTGAACTGCTGGAAGAACTGAGTCGAGGAGCCGATGAGCATGCGGCGGAAGTGCTGGGTCTTGCCGCCGGTGAAGAGGTCGCGAAGACCGGCCTGCTTGCCGGTCTTGCGGATGGCGTCGCCAATGACACGAAGCTCGGCCTCGATCTCTTCCTTGTTGGCATCGTCGCCCTCGAGGGCGTGCAGAACCTTGCGGGCCTCGTCAACACGACCTTTGGCCATGAGCCATCGTGGCGACTCGGGCAGTCCGAGCATGCCGGCGAAGACAAAAATAGCGAAGAGAGCCTGGAGCGCGACGGGGAATCGCCACTGGACACTTGTGTTGACGTAGGAGAGGCCGAAGTCGATCCAGTAAGCTATGAAGGTGCCGACAGCGATCATAGAGCCTAGTTCCTAGTTCCTTATTTCGTATTTTGCCACCAGGGTGGCAGGCTACGGGCGTGTGAGTCCCAATTGGACATACGCCGGCCTGTGAAAGCAGGGACACAGCCACTCGCTTGGCACTAATGTCCAAGCGAGGCGGTAATGCCTTCGCATGTGTGGTTAGCGAGCTTGCGCTCGCCGGCCCCAAGGGGCGAGGGAAGGGTTCCCCCCTGTGGACCATCCAGGGGTGAGAGTGGTGATGTGAGTGGCGGAGGCGGGCGGGTGTCACTCGATCCATTCGATGTCAGATGTTGATGACGCGGATGATGCTTGAATTGAAGTGGCAGGTTCGTGGTCCGGTCGATGTGTCCAGCGTTGGACGGTCGAGCGAAGGTCGCGGAGTTGGGTGTCCAGGTCGTCATCGTCGGCTGTGGGCTGGTTCGTCGTGGTGTAGAGGCGAGCAGGGTCGGATGCCAAATGACGAGGTGGAGCCAGGCTGTCCCGGTCGATGGTGTTCAGGTGGGTAAGGGGACGGACTGACGGGTGAGTGTCGTCGTCAGTGTCGTCGCTGCTGATGTAGATAATATCGGAGTCGGTGGCAAGGTCAATCTGCGTAAAGGTGTACGTCTGGTCATGGGACGGATGGGCGGAAGAGGTGTCGGAGGAGACCGCAATGGGGGCCGACGCGTCACCTGGCTGGGGCGGGGATGGCGATGAAAAAGTCTGTGGCGCAGTGAGGATTCGGGCGCGAGCCGTCGCGTCGGCTTCGCGTTGCTGGCGCGCCGCCACGCGGGGTGGGGTGTTATACCATGCTGTCTTAGTGGCGATTTGGAGAAACTCGCTGGATCGGCGTAGGAACTCGAGTCGTCGATCCATGTCGTCATGACGAAATTGGCCTCCCTGTAGGAGTCCGGCAATCGTGTTCCGTTCACTCGGGGGTAGCAATCGGTTCAGGGCCTCTCGTGGAGGACTAGTGAAAGGGCAGTGGAGGAGGACATGATCGCGGTCGTGTAGCTCCCGTCCGCATCTGCAGGGTGGGCGCGTTTGAGAGTGGCTGATGATCACATTAGCCCTCCACTTTGCAAGAAGTGGAAGGCTGACCAAGGGGAAGTCAGCATACGTATCAATGTTGCTGGCGCAGAAAGTCGGTGTGAGGGTCTTGATAGAGGGCCGGGCCTCTTTGTCCCACTCCTGTTGTGCCAGTGCGGCAATATCACGAGAGAGGCATTGTGCAACGGTCGCGCGTGAATACGCAGGGGTAGTCTCGACGGCAACCGGGAGTGCGGCTGCAGCTCGTGCGGCTGAATCCGCCGCTTCGTTGCCTTCGATATCCGAGTGGCCTGGGATCCAGCGAAGGTGTACCTGAGTGCCTCGGGCTTTGAGAACAGAAATGGTCGCAATGATATCATCCACCACGGTCTGTCCTCCGCGTTGGTGTCGGCGGTGAGGTGAGGAAATGCGTAGTAGCGCTGCCTTCGAGTCGGACAGGACATCAATGCGTTTCCACCGGGTCTGACGGTGCTGGTTCGCCATGCAAGAGTCCAGAGCGAGGCGGATGGCTTGGAGCTCGGCGTCGAACACCGTAAGCAAGGAGGGAGGAAGGGCGACCGAAGACTCCCAACGGCAGTCCGGTACCACAGATCGGCCGACGGCCGCAGCACCGAGAAAGGTGTGGTTGTTCCGCGTGAAGCAGGATGCGTCAGTGAAAACAAGGGCATGGTGTCGCTGATTGCGGCCAATGAGATCAGATACCATTCGTTGAAGAAGTGGGGTGGCTTCCTCCTTAGGTGCCGTCGGGATAATGGGAGAGGGTGGGTTCCAGAGCCAGGGTGGAGTCGTTACAGGTGGGCATTGTTCGACAGGTAGATAGGGGAAGGAAGCCAGAAGCCGGAGAGGGCCAACCTCCACAGAGTATCGGCTGGCCCGGTCCGTTCCCGCGGTGCCGAAACTGGCTTCCAGGTCGAAGCGCGAGCACGGGATGTCGTCGGTGGAATGCGGGCGACTGTGATCGGTGAGGCGGGCCGCGAAACGACCTGTGGCCGAGGGCGAGCTGAGTAGTTTGGCGTGAAATGTCCTCGTCTGCTGCAGCCACCGAAGGGGTGAAGTGAGGAGGCCAAGTTCGTGAGCCATGGTCTTGGCGCGCGGGGGAGACGCGTCTTGTTGGCGGATGCCGAGTATAAGACGAAGAATGGCGCTATCTGCCCGTGCGATGTGAGAGCGGTCCTTGGTGTGGAGTGGGAGGAGGACCGGGCTAGCATAATCAAGGAGCGAGAACAAGCCAACCTGGGCAGCCCGTAGTCGTGCACGGAATGGCAGGTCGCCTGCCTGGCTAATGTTTCGTTGGAGCATGTGGGTAAGACGGATCACATTCTGTGTTGTGAGGACCATGTGTTCGCTCAGGTAAAAGCGATGACCGATGGTGACGCCGAGAAGGCGGACGGAGGGAACCGGAAGGATGGTGTCGCCATTCGGTAAGGAGAGAGTGGGTGCAGAGCAGTCGGCGAAGGGCTGGTGGGCCGAAGGGGACATGCCCCTATCTCCGCGACCGCGGCGGCGTCGACGACCGTCGGGCGGTTCCGGAGGGGAATGGAGCGAGAACGCCGGTTTGTCGAGGCGCAGTCCGCGAGCATAACACCAAGAACCCAGAGCATCGATCCACGTCTGGAGAGGGAGGGTAGCAGCGTGTGCGGTGGATCCAAAGGAGATGGCGAACAAGTCGTCTACGTACGCCCCTTGGAAGAGTTGGTCAGGGGCGGTGGGTTGGGTGGAAAAGAACGGGTCCAAATACATGACCCACAGCAGCGGTGAGAGAGGAGATCCTTGTGGTACCCCCCGCTGTCCGAGGCTTCGTATTTCCGAGTGGGCGCCCTCAAAGGTGATGTAGAATCGGCGATTGGACAGCCATTGCGCAATCCATCGGGCGAGGGCAGGCTGGCCAGTGTCATGGAGGCGCGAGCACAGGCGGCCGTGGTCAATGTTGTCAAAGGCTCCTCCAACGTCAATCGTGGCAAGGCCCACATGTTGTTGACACCGGAGTCCGTTTCTGGCCTTCTCGAGAATGGTGGCGATGGCGTGGGTGGTGCTTAGCCCGGACAGGGAGCCGTAGTGCGCGGTGCTGATGAGGCCGGTAGTGATGGCGTGTTGTATCCGAGCGGCAACAATGCTGTCAACGATCTTGCTGGCGATGCTGAGGAGGGAGATGGGTCGGTATGATTTGGGTAGAGTATAGTTGCGGGGTTTGGGTTTCGGAATGACTGCAATCCGAGCCAGGCGCCAGGCGTCTGGAAATTCAGCGTAGCGGACGCAATCGTTCACCAAATTGCTGAAACGGCGGCGGAAGATGGATGAACCAGTGTAAGCGTTGGCAACAGCTGCCGGTGGGATGCGGTCATCGCCAGCGGCCTTCCGATGGTCCAGCGCAGCGATAGCGTCATCCAGCTCGCGGGGGGAGACTGCAGGTAGGAAGGTGGAGGTGCGAGGTGTCGAATGCGGAGGGGTGCCGGGTAAGTGCGGAATAGAGTGAGGGAACAGGGAAAGGAGCAGGGTGGAAACCTTATCCGCCGTGGTGTGGACCTGTCCGCCTAGCTCAGAGACAAATGGGGGGCTTAAGATCGCCGTGTGGCGTTGTGCGTCGCGAACCGCGTGTAGTGCTTGCCATTCACGGAGGTCCCGTGCATCGCCAATGCGTTCGTTGATGACAGCGGCTTTCGCGGCGCGAACCGCTGACTTTAATCGGCGGGTGAGTGAGCGGATAGCTGGATGGCTAGCGAGAAGGGTCTGACGTGCTCTACGAGTCGAGGTCGTGAGGGTAGCATCGTTGGCGCGAAGGTCCCGTGATAGTTGGCGGCGGAGGGCGTTGCGTTGAGTCGTGAGTTCGGCCAGCATTGAGTTCCAGTAAGTGCGGAGACGGCGGGGTTGGCGGTGGGTCGAGCGTGTGACGGCGCATTGTCGAAGGCAAGCGTCTAGGGCCGCGGAGAGTTGGCGCCATCGTGCGTCGTTGTGATTCGGTTCGCGGAGGCTACGAAGGTGACGGGTGATGAGCTGTGGGAACAAATGCCACTGATAAGGTCCCGTCGGGTGAAAAGACTCGTCGATAGCGGGCGTGGCGGTGAGGCTACGTGGACAAAAAATCATGGCGATGCATAAGTGGTCCACGGTTGCTTCCGTGCTGTATGTCTCGTACAACGATGGAGAGATGGTGCTGAACAGCAGATCTATGGTGGAGCCGCGGCCAGTGGTGTTGGTGACCGTGTTTGGGGGGGTTTCGCAGATCATGCCTTGGGCGCCGAACATGTCGCATAGACGAGTGGCGCGGCTGAGTTCAGCGGCGGAGGGCGACCCAGCCGGTTCCCATGGGCCGTTCCTTGCGTTGAAATCGCCGGCCACGATGAAAGCGTCGGGCGAGTCGACGCTGCTAGCTGCCAGTTCAAGTGCTCGGCGAACGTCAGTGTCGGGCTCGTCGGACCCGCGAGACGCTGCGGGAGGGGTGTAGACACTGAAGATCACGATCCGGATCGGGGACGAGGTCGTGCGGATGGAGAGGAGGACGGCCGAGGAGTACGTGGAGAGGGTATCAATATGCTGGACCGAAAAGTGCGATCTTCGTCGTATGAGGATGACCGCGCGCCTTCTGGAGGGGGTGGTGGGGTCAAAGGGTTCGGACGGGAAAATGGTCCACCCATCGGTGCCTAGGGGCCCAAGGTCGTTAGTGTCTTGGAGGAGGGCCACGTCTGGTCCTGGGTCAGGGAAGTGGGCTAAAGCTGCCCAAAGGCGGGTGATGCCGGAGCCGATGTTGTATTGTAGAAAGCGAAGGGTAGTCATCCGTCAGTGAGGACCAGAGGCAGTGAGCGGTGGTGGCCACCGGGAGAGTACAGGACGGGGCGGGGGAGGGGAAGGGAGAGGGAAGTGTCGGGTCCAGCGTAGGAAGAGGCGAGCTAGGCGATCGGCAGGAGAGCAAAGGCGGGGGAGAAAGAGGGAAAAGGACAGGGGGGACAGGGAGGGGAGGGGAGGGGGGGTCGGTAGGGGGCGTCGTTCGGGGGTCGTTGGATTGCGTGTGGCAGAGGGATGAGGATCGCGACAGCCGGGGCAACGGCTCATAGTACGTGGTCGAGGCGGGGTTCAGCCGTGTGCCGCAACTGTGACTGTTAGTCGGGGATCTGGGGCCACATTCTGGTCGGGACGTGGGCACGGGTGCGGATCGGGGGCCCGATGTTTTTAAGATCTCAGTCCTTAACACACGTGAAACGGCTTGGACGTGATTAGCATTTCCAGGGATGAGGCCAAGGGAGTGGCGGGACAAGCGGGGTCAATGATAGGGGACGAGCAATGCATATGGTTAAGACTTCTTGAGTGCATGAGGCCGAAAGAAGGACCAGTATCGCCTAATGGTGGTCGCATCTGGGTGGAGTTAAGTACGAGCGAAGGGTGTGGGTTGGGCGGTCGGTGGTGGCGAGGCGGGGGGGCCGCATTCAGCAAAGAACGTTTCAAACCAATCATGGTGCCGCCGAGCAAAGACTGAGAGGTTGTCGCGGTCGGAGCGAAGATGCCTGAAAATGTGTTGCGTGTTGAGCCGCATGCCGACAGCGTGGGTGCAGGCAACCGAAGCACTGTGCGTCTGGGGAGTACCGGCTAGCCAGCACGTAGCGCAATGATCATCCGCGATGGGGGGGCGCCCATCGAGTGAACAAGAAAAGCGATCGTGACCGAGAGCTCCGCATCGGCGACAGTAGGGAGGGGTGCCGGCAGACAGATGTGGGGTGACGCGGTCGGAATATTGGGCCGCGGTGTATGGGTTGGCGGAGCGAGCGGCCATGATGAATCGTTGATCGATCATGCGGAGCGCCTCAGTTGGGGAGCGATAACGGAGGCGGATGTGCCAGCTGTCTGCTGTGCGTTTGGTGAAGAGTGCAGACTCGGGAACGTGTGGTAACTGCTGGTGACCGCACATGGCGAGAACAGTGACCGGGTTCTGGCCGAGGAACTCCGCCGTGACATGCATGGTGCTCATTGGGTGGAACTCACCATAAGAGTTAGAATTGGGAACCGCGACTGGGTTGGTAAGGCGTAGGAGCGGAACCCAGCGATGGGATCGGTGGAGAGCGATGAGAAGGTGTTCGGATGACACGAAGCCAAAGTCGTACCAAAAGTTGTTGTCGCCGTCGCGACGGAAGCGGCAGCGGTAGGGTTGGACATGTTGGAGGATGGGGTATGGATAAGTCGGAAGGTTTGGAGGGGTCATAAGGGCGATGATTTCCTGCATGACATCCGTCGGGACGTGCTCAGGGTCACGGGGTGAACCGCGGATGACGAGGCTGGTGTCCGGGACGTCATAGTCCGCGTGCTGGTAAATGAGGTTAAGCGTCGATGTGGGAGCAGGCGAGTCGGCGTCAAGGTCGGGTTTAACGTCGGGGGTTGGGTCAAATACAGGTGTATGAACATCCAGAAGGGTCCATTCGTCCGACCGATGTGGGTACGTCTCCACGTGGTCAGGTACCAGGGGGCGGGGGAGGGCGTCGTGGACAGTGCGGTCGATCGGGAGGGCACTTCCGATCCAGCGTGCGCCGCCAGCCGCACGTTGGAGGGAATACGGTCCCGACATCCGGCGTTTAGCCCATCGGTCAAAGATCGTGGTGGAGCGCTCCGTCGTCAGGATGGAACGGGCGAGGGGTAAAATCGAGCGCTGAAGAAGGGGGGTGGTGACGGCCTGTCGTGTTGAGTGGGAGACGGCAATGTTGAGAAGGTGGAGCCACTCCAAGAAGCGGAGTGACTTTAGCGACCAGTCCATGTCTGGGTGGGTGAGGGGTGGTCGGTGGCGGCCGGCGTCGCATAAGCGGACAAGGGTGTAAGCTGCCTCTTCGAACACGGTGTTGCGGGTACCGACTAGCACAGGATTGTGGTTCCGCCCAGTGCGGGCCGGATCGAACCGGATTCGGTCAAGAAAGGTAACGGCATGCATGCGCTGAATGCCAAACGCGGAGCTAAAGTTGTCTGCGACCGATTGGAGCGCCGAAAGGTCGCGGTTCGCACCCATGATAGTAACCGAATGATCATTGACCCAACGAGCGTGTTCGCCGGTAAAATAGAACTTGGAATTTCTGTCCTGACTGCTGGGAGAGTAGAATGGGAAGGTGCCGGAGATGTACTGTTGCGCAAGGGAGAGGACTTGTTCAAACAGGTCTTGACAGCGGGCTTGGTATGTCGGGGGGCAAAGAATCTCTGTGGGCCATTCGAGGTAAGTCAGGGTCGAATCAACTTTATTTTTCTGGTCGTGGTGGATGCCGAGATTGGGCCATTCGACCGTCGTGATCCTGCGGATGTAGGGGCATCCCTGATGAGTCGTGGGGTTCGAGGGTATGGTACGTTGTTGCCAAGGCCTGCCTCTAGGGGGAGTGTCGTCTTCAGGGTGTCCATGGATGGTAAGGGACAGGAGGGGAGGGTCGTTGTGTCGCTGTGTTGTCAAGGGGGCGGGGGGAGCGAGGGGGGGGTGCTGTTGGTAGGCGTTGATAGTGACGCCCCAGACCATCTCGCGGGCGGGCTGAACATTCTCAGACGCCGAGGACAAAAAGTCGTCGATGGGGTCGGAGTCCGGGACCGCTATAACCGTCTCGTCGTTGCCCCGTCGGCGAGTGTGAGGTATGAGGGAGCACGTAGCCGGAGGGTCAGTGACGTGTTTACGTAGGTGTGACTGAATGCGATTGGCCACCCTAGCAGTCGGACGGTCAATGAAGCACGAGCTGGTGGTCGACTCGGTGCGTGCCAGGACGGTGTACGCATCGACGCCGATGCGCAGGCGTCGGAGGAGGGCGACCAGGCTACCTGGAATGGGGATGGGAAGGTCAGTGATGAGGACGTCACGGCGGTCCGCGCGGCTGCGGCGAGATTGTGGCCCTCGGACCATGATGATGAGGAGAGGGGGGCGCGATCGGCTAAAAAGGGCTGGGGGAGAGTAACTGGTGACGTGCTATGAGGGAGAGGGAGAAGGAGTTCTGGTTTCTGATTTGAGGCAAGGGAGGTCCAAGAAGGAGTTTATGTAGTGGGGTTGTTCCAGCCCGTGGACCTCGTACAGCGTGCGCATGGCGACCGCTCAAAGTGGGCTGGGGGCGGCGGGGGTTGAGGGAGAGAGATAGGGACAAAACTAAACAGAGGCGAGGCCGGTATGAGGGCGGGCACCCTTGGGTCGAAGGAGGGTTGCATCGAGGAAATGCGGTGCCAGTGCCGGAGGGAATAGACCATGCGGGCTGGGCCGTCGAATGCGATGTGTGTGATTGATTGAGGTGGCGTGATCGAGGCAGGGGAGCCAGGCGGAAGGGGAAGCTAGGAGGGAGGATGGGTCGAGCAAGCCATGTATCTTTTGTGTCAGGGTGCGGGCAGGGGGAAGCGAGGTTGGCGGGGGACTTGGGAACCGATGGATGGACGGTGTGGTTGTAAGGAGCAAAAGGATCCGAGCGTCACCTAAGAGGGCATAGGGGTGGCGATGTAGTCCCTACCCGTGGGACGGTCGAGGCTGAGCACGTCTCGCAACGTGCGTTGTGGACATTGATGTGAGGGTGTAGCGGCGTTGGTGGGTGGCGGGGTGTTGAGGCGCGAGGTGGGGGGGAGGGGCTCAACCGAGCCTAATGGGGAGGACGGTGCGGTTAATTGGGTGGAAGGTGCTGGCGCGTCTAAGAGAAGTGGGTGCCATGGTTGCTTCCAGGAGCTGGGTGGTGGGTGGTCCGTGAAGGCTGCGTAGATGATGTGGTTTGGTGGGTCGTCGCGGGAGAGGGGAAAGGGCGAAGGTTGGCGGACGAGGAGTCGATAGGTGAAGGGTGTGAATGGTGACGTGGGAAAGAAGGGGGTGGAACGATGGGCAGGGGCTCAAGAGAGGGAAGACAAGTCGAGAGTGGATTGGCGGTGCTACTGGGATGGAAAAGGGTCTAGCATATCTGGGTGGCGAGCGTGCTAATCAGGTAGGGGAAATGGGGTAAGGTGCAGCGGCCGGTCCACATTCTCGGCCGGAGGGAGGAGAGGGGCAGGCGAGGGTTGTTGTATAAGGCAGCAATTATCGGGTCATCGGGTTCGAGGAGTAGGTTAAGGTGACAGCGGTGGAGAGATCAGGTCGTAGGGAGAAGCGAGATCGGGATGATCGTCGTTGCCCCGATGGAAGTAGCGCGTGCGAGGGGAGGCCGGGTTGGCGAATGGTCTGGGGAAAGCACGCATGTGGGCGTCGGCCCTCAAATGGAGAGTTTACTCAGGCGAAGGGGGAAAGGGGAGCCTCGTAGGCCAACTGTCATTGCGAAAGATGCAGGAGATCGGGCTACGGATCGGTGCGAGCTTAGGTGGGTGGATAGTCATCGGGGACGGGCGGCAGGGTTTCGGACGAGAAAGAGTGCGTGCATGCATGGCTAAAATTTAAGGTGGATTTCGTTCCGGCGTGTACCGGAGCCAGAGGCTGGCGTGACCGCCGGGCAGGAGTCCGACGTGTGTCCGCGATCACCGCAGTGTGGGCAACGCTTCCATCGGCAGGCAGCGAAAGTGTGTACGGGCCTGGACGTATTCTTGCAGAAAGAGCAGCGGTCGCCACGCCCTTTGAAGTGGAGAGTGTGGTCAGTGTCCTCGTACCGGAACCATCCGGGTAAGTCATCGGCCGAGCGGTGGGGTCGGAGTTGGCCGAGGAGGAGAATCGTGCCGTTAAAAGTGTTGGGCGGCAGGGAGATCGTCGTACCGTCCGAAAGCGAGGAGGAGGCCGCGTCGTTGTACGTGTGGATGTTATATCCAGCCCACGCGTCGGTAAGATGTAGGGTGGCGCCCAGTTGGTGGTGAGCAGAGTCGAGGAAGGAGGACAAGTCCGTGTTGCTACGTAAGAAGTTAAGTTTGAGGACGATGTCATTGGTGTTGAGCGGTGCCGCACTGCCAGCCAATTCCATAGGGCGGTTGCGCCAAGTGAGCTTGGCCGAACGAGCGTAGTGATACGCCGCGGGGTTAGAGCACGCTACTTCAGCATATCGCCTCTTGTCGTTAGTTGGTGGGAAGCTAATGAGGACGGTACCGGTGTGGAGGTGATCCGGCCGGTGTTGTCGAAGTTGTTCCAGTAAGAGAAGTGATGCGCGACCAAATTCCTCTTGTTTTGCCGGGGGCTCGCCGTGGAACCGCCAGCGGTGTGTGCCGTAAGGGAGGCTGTTCGAAGAGCTGGGGTCCGGCAGTTCCTGGACCGGGAAGGGGATAGAGGGGGTCTCTGGCCAAAAATGGATGAGACGGGTCGTGACCCGGATAGCCTTGAGGATGGGGTTCTCGTTTTCGTGTTGGTACGCATCAGAAATCGTTCGAGTGGGCGCGTGCGGTGCTTCCGGGGAAGTAAGGGGGGCCAACTGTCGCGTCCATAACGCCGCGGAGTCGTCGACGCGGTCGGAGGGTTCGGCGTCATTGTCGAGTAGGGTAGCCGTCGGCTCGAGGTGCGCGGGTGAGAGGCGCGGTGTCGGCGCCGGCTCGTGGGGAGAAGTTTCACCCGATCCTAGTAGCAACGGGATCGGAGCTCGCCATCCCTCGTCGGCGGAGTCGTCGGGCACGGTGATCGTAATCGGGCCCAAGGACGCCGGCGATTCGCGCGTGTCCTCGGTAGACAGTTCGTCGGTCCCCGGAGTCGTGGTGTCCATGTCCTGACCGTGTCGAGTGGATGTAGCGGCTGTAGGGGCAGTGTCTTGTGCGTCAGGTGGGCTGCCAGTGGAGGTGGCCGAGGTCGAGAGTGGTAGGTCGCGTGTGAGGGCTGGAGAAGCCCGGATGGAGGTGCGGGCCGACTTTCTGGTAGGAGTGAGAGAAGAAGGGGTTTCAGGGGGGTCGCGATGGTGTTTGGCCATGATGGAGTGTGCGTCAGGGGATCCAAGAGACGGACGAGGAGGAACCGGCCTGATTTGTTTATAAGGGCGAGGACGCGTGAGAGAGCAGGGGGTTCGCCGGGATAGGTGGTGGTGACGGCGAGGAGCGTAAGAGCCGAGGGAGCAGCTAGGTCAGGAGCAGACAAGAGACTGATCGGGTCACCGAGAGATGTGTCGCGCAAAGCGTCAAGGGAACATGCCTGGGTGAGGGGGGAGAAGGGCGGAGGCAGGGGTGTTCGGGCCGCTTTGGGTGCGCTGAGCGGGGGGCGCGTGCGCGTGAAGTTTGTGCATAGGTCAGTGCGTGTATGGGAATTGGGTTGTGATTACAAAGGAGGATGTCGGGTTGTCCCTATGTTGGGTAGAGCACAGGCGGGGCCAAGTGATGAAGGATGTCGCGCATGTGCCCATTATTTCCCGCGGAGCAGGTGGGTAGGCACGGGAAGCAAGATAGGGGGGTTGCGCATAGGGGAGGGGAGGAGGGAGCCGAAGCTCCGACGCCGAAGCGCCCAGTAGCGGTGGAAGTGGCGATCATAGAGCCCTCTAGATTGACGAGGAGACCTCGGTTGCTTGCTTTGGACATCTCGGATTGCCAAACAGGAACGGTAGCGGTGTTCATGCCGTTGCCGAGACCAGAGATGACACGGCCAACAACAAACTGTCCAAGGCCCCAGTGAGGGCCAAAGGCAGCGGTGGAAATGATAGTGCCGATGATCATGAGAATGGAGCCGGCGAGGACGATTGGGCGACGACCGATGCGCTCACCGTAAATCAGAGTACCGATGGCGCCAAAAAAGCAACCGAGTTCGTAGCAACTGACAACAGCACCCTGAACCACAGTGGCATGATAGTCGTTACCGCCCGTAGGAGGGAACTCCTTGTTGAACTCAACACCGGTAATGATACCAGACATCATGCCCTGGTCATAACCGAATAGCGAGAAAGCAGTGACAGCGACGGTCGTGATGGACCATCGCAGCGTGCTGCCACGAAGGCCCATAGTATTGGTCCTCGCGCTCAACGCTGAAGACAACATGGTAAATATGATAGTAGTGTGAGGGGGAGATGAGGAGATGGGTATGGAAGAATTTTTCGCACAGGATTCGCTGACTTCTTATATGCTGTCGACCTAGATATCGAGACCAATGCTGAGTTGTTCCGTGTTCGGGTGACCCGATGCCGGTTCATGGCGGCATTCTCACGCACGCTCGCTCCAAGAGTGCACCAAAAAAGTTTTGAGCGAAGAGGATACAGGCCAGAGTGACTTTGGCTAGTGACGCACACTCGCTAGAGGTTGAGACTCAGACAGGCAATAGAGCTCGTAGGGTACACTGCAGTCAGACAATGGAACTAGACAGCAGGGCCAGCAGACCCAGCAGCGACGGCAGTACCAGTAGCAGCAATGTATGCTACAATGCAAGGCAGTATAGCAGCAAGCGAAGCAAGGTTTGCTGGGCCGTGGATTATCGTTGACAGCCAGGTACTGTAGCGACTGTCAAACAAGCGTGCCCCCCGCCCGGTCTGCTGGGCAAGTGCACGACAAGTTTTGAGGGGGATGAAGGTCCACAGCAAGCTCAAGGAAACACAGCGCATATGCGGGGGGGTTCGCGACTGACAGACACCCAATCCGAGAGCAGGGGCAAGAGCAGTGTGCGTGACAAGCGAAGGCGTCGGTTACACAGAGTCATCTCTCGTATCGACAGGTCGAACGGCCCATCTGGATGCATATGCACCACTGTCGTAACTCGCTCGCTCGGTCGGTCGGTCGGTCGGCCGGTCGGAAGCTAGAGAGAAAAAGAAAGAAAAAAACGCCAAGTGCGTCAGAGGGGGTTGCGAGTGTGCATACCGCAGGGGAAGCGCGGCGTTTGATGCGGCAAGACGGACGAACTGGTAGCGATTGACCACAGGGTCGGTCAACCCGTCACACCTGATATCGGCGGAAAGTGGCATGTAGGTGTGCATGGCCACGGCGGCGGCGGCGGCGGCGGCTGCTAAGCAGGCAAGAAAGCGAGCACAGTTGCTGCGTGACATCAATAACATTTTAAATTTCAAAAATTTATTAAAACCGTTAAACAAAAAAAAAACTGGCAGAAGGACTCGAGTGCAGCAGATCCGCGCATTAGTGGATCGCGAGTGGGGAAAAAATGCCCGACATCTGCGCGGTGACGGCGTCATGTGGCAGCCAAAGCCGGGTCGGAGTTGACCGCACCACATCGGGGGAAAGGAGAAAATTCACCCTCGAGTTTTTCTGTCAGTTCATCATCAGCCAGCTCTCTTGAATTTGCATCTTTTCTTTTCTATTCTTTTTTCCCTCCGGAATTCAATACTCTTCCTGCCGCGCAAGACGTCGAGGCAGCCAGTGTAAAAAATGTTCGAAGAGCCTCGGAAACTAGCCAGCAGTTGAGCCGGTGCACCATGTACAGTACGTGCGGTGCAGTCCAGTCCGAGCGCGGATTGAGAGCTCGTGTCTATACCTAGCTCTCTGTCCGCTGCAAGGGCATCTACGCTTCGATTCAAGAACAAAAAATGTAATTAACGAATGTCAAAATTGAGTCCAAGCATTCACACTTACAATTAATGACATCGAACGACTCGTGCCTCAAAAAACAAAAATGCTACCCTCGAAATGGGCCCTATCGATGAGCGCCTTTTGTGCCTGCACCAATCTGGTGGGCCAGATGCAGATCCTGGATGGTGAGCACGACAGTACAGTACCTCCGGGCCGTCGTCTCGCTTAGCGCGGTGCTCAGGCATCATGATGGCATCGTGGAACAGGTTGCCACGGCCCATCCAATCCAATCTTCATTCTACCTTTCATTTTAATTTGATTTTATTTTTTTTCTTCTTGTTCTTGAGCCGACCGGGTGTGGTCTTCTGTTGCAGTGTCCATGGGCGCGCCGCTGTGTGCGTGCTTCAAGAACTGCATCGTTGCGGTGAATGCAAAGGCGGGCCACGCGCCCGTGTTCCGGTGTCTGGGCACAGTATTCTCTCCGACACGGTAGCAGCGGGCCGTCGTCTTTGCTGCCGCTGCTGCTGCTACCGCTCAAATTCCAAAAAGAAGGCAGGGCTCAAAAGTGGTGCAATGCAAAAGCGCTTCCGCTGTTTGGTCCAAGTCAAGAGCCTTAACTTGGTTCTCCAAACCTGGCCTGTCTGTCGGTCGACGTCACCGCGCCAAGCCAAGGCTGGTCCCTAGGGACCTCGCTCTACTTGCCATGCCGGCGATCCCATGTGATTGCATGGCACTCGACCACGGCTTCAGCAGCCTCGGTCAACAAAACTTTATTCCGCACAATAAATCTTTGTTGTTTGGTCGTACCGATTTAGGGTGCCCATCTCGTTGTGGTACTGTAGATCTACAAGATCAGACGATTTTTCACGATGCACAGAAGCCTAAATTCAAGCCCGCAACAGATCGAGCTTGACTCTATGGCAATGGTCATACTATCCTGCAGTACTGTATCACTCTGAAACATCGTTGCGCCAGTGATGAACAACAAAACTGCTGCATACCATCTCGATCAAAAGCACAGAGATAAAAGCAACCGTTGTTTCGTCGTGCCTCAGCTGCAAGGAACAGAGAGCTGACCGGTGTTGAAAAACTCTGCACAGACCAGGGACTGGTTGCGCCAATGTCTTTCCCTCCTGCAAATCTGGCCACGCTAGCCATTCAATAAAAGACAGAAGCGACCGAACAGACGTGCGCGAGGAACAAACATGCGCAAGCTGCAGCGTGCAATGTGTGCAATGCGTGCAGCGAATTCGGGCGCATATGCAAGCTGTCGGCGTCTTATGTGAGTGAGTCGCACATCGCATTTCGAGGGGGAATAGAGATCGTGCTGTCGTACAGTACTCGCAAGGGGGAGGAATGGGGGCTCAACATGCGATATGACATTGCGGTCGGCTCACTTTCGGTCCTGATCCCATCGATAACCCCTGCAGATCGGGCTTACAGCGCTCAATGCGGCATCAGGCCAAGACTCGGTTGGCTGCGCATGGCAGGAAGCCGGTTTAGCTGGGGGCCCAAAGACGGACTAGTACCTATCACCCGTGTGGTGCTCCGTTGGGGCCGACAAGACTTGCTCGCAGAACGATGCATCAACGACGTCGTTGCGTACCTGAATGTTCGAACTGGAAACCCGGTGACCCGTCAAAGAACTTGCATGTTTTCTGACGTCGCCCAAGAGTGTGCGAAACAGTCGACTGGACGTAGGATCGGCGACAAAGAGCATACTGAAAGCACGCAGAAGCATCAAGCAAAGGCCTTGCTTGACGTGCAGGCTTGAGTGGGCCCGACCGGCATCTGTAGCACCGAGCGCGAAATCCTAGGAACCACGAAGATATGGTTCGACGTTGACCGACAAAAAACACTTTTTTCAAAAAATAAATAAATAATAATAATTAAAAAATAAAAAAATCTCCGAGCGTCATTGTGCTGGCTTTGCTGTTCGAAGCTCGATCCGCACTGATGAAACGCGTCCGTAAATCGGGTGCCTCGGCTGGGATCCCGATGGTGTAAGGAAGAACGATCGATGTTAGATACTTCTTGTAACATTTTCGCCATTTTTCGGCCGAAAAAAAGAAGTGAGTGAAACATGTATTCATCGCGAGGCTCCGACTCGGCTCGACCGGCTCGCAATTCTGCCGGTGACGCTCAACAACGCTTTGGAAATGCGCATGCCAACAAAAAAATAACCATCTCTCTTTCTCTGTTAGGCCATCGATGGTCTGGTGAGTACAATTCGCGTCTTGCCTGTCAGGCAGCTTTGCTTGCAGATACTGTACAGCTACGTAGTACGTAGCATGGTCACTGTGCAGTACTGTGCAGTACACGGTACTGTACTGTACTACTGTATCCTTCTGTACTACAGTATACTGTTCTGTACCCCGCACTTGGCTGCTGTTGTTAGCTCCGCAACTTCCATTTCACAGTGCTCCCCTGTGCCGCTTCGGGGCTTGCATCTCGCTTTGCCTTGCCCCACAGCGCCGTTCCAGTCCAGTCCAGTACAGTACTGTACAAAGTACTGTAGTGTGTTGTACAGTCAGTACCCTAGTGTCCTGCTTCTCGCCTTTCGCCTACTTGTTCCCCCCTCACCCTGGCCCAAGCCCCCAAGCCTCAACCAACCAACCCCGAACTCCGCACGTTGTACAGTACTTGCTGTACTTTGCCTATAGCCGGCTTCTTTCCAGCAGGGTCTGCCAACCGCTTCCTCGCTTGATCCGGCTTCTCTTTCCCGTAACAGTAGCTTGTGCCTCTTCCAACGCGCACTTCCTCTTATATACAGTAGCGTCTGCCACACGCTCGTCTGCCGATCAAACTTTATCCCACGTTGCTTCAATCTTGTGCCCCCCCCCCCCCCACCATCCCACCTTCAGAAAGAAGCTCAGACAAACTCTCGCAACCATGGCTGCACGAAAAGCTTACATCGTCGGCGTTGGCATGACTGCCTTCACCAAGCCCGCCGACCGCGACTATCCCATTCTCGGCCTCGAGGCCTCTGTCAAGGCCCTCATCGATGCCGGCCTCACCTACGACGACGTCGACTATGCCACCGCCGGCTACGTCTACGGCGACTCCACATGCGGCCAGCGTGTCCTCTACCAGCTCGGCATGACCGGTATCCCCATCGTCAACGTCAACAACAACTGCTCCACCGGCTCCAGTGCCTTTGCCCTCGCTGCCAACGCCGTCCTGGCGGGTCAGGCCGAGTGTGCCCTCGCCGTCGGCTTCGAAAAGATGGCTCCGGGCTCGCTGACCTCGGCCTTCTCCGACCGTGCCGCTCCTCTCGAGGGCACCATGGGCCAGCTCTTTGAGATCGAGGGCGAGAAGGAGTACGCCACAGAGGACTTTGGTCCCTTTGCCGCTCGAATCTTTGGCGCCGCCGGCCTCGAGTACTGCGAAAAGTACGGCGCAACCTGGGAACACATTGCCGAGATCTCGGCCAAGAACCACAGACACTCGGCAAAGAACCCCTACGCCCAGTTCCGTGCCACGCCCGACCGTGATCAGGTGCTCAAGGCACGAAAGATCACCCGCGAGGTCACCCTCCCCATGTGCAGTCCCACCTCGGATGGCGGTGCCGCTGCCGTCGTCGTCTCCGAGGACTTTGTCAAGAAGCACGGCCTCGAAGACCGCGCCATCGAGCTCGCCGGTATGGGTGTCGCCACCGACTCGGTGCGTCTGTACGAGGACAAGTCGCGCATCGAGCTTGCCGGTGCCGACATGTCCCGACGTGCCGCCAAGATCGCCTACAAGCAGGCCGGCATCGGCCCCCAGGATGTCCAGGTCCTTGAGCTGCACGACTGCTTTGCCCCCAACGAGCTCGTCACCTACCCTGCGCTCGGCCTCTGTGCCGAGGGCGAGGCACACAAGCTCGTCGAGCAGAAGCTCAACACCTACAACGACTCGGGCAAGGGCTGGGTCGTCAACCCCTCCGGCGGTCTCGAGTCCAAGGGCCACCCGCTCGGCGCCACCGGTCTCGGCATGATCAAGTACATGGTCGACCAGCTCCGAGGCGACGCAGGTGCGCTCCAGGTCAAGAACGTCCAGCACGCCCTTACCCACAACATCGGTCTCGGTGGAAGCTGTGTCGTCACCATCCTGCGCAGACCCGCCTTCTTCAAGGCCGGTGCCACCAACTCTGCAAAGCGCTTCGGCTACAATGCCGGCGACCAGGTCAAGTCCATCACCGAGGACGACCTCAACAAGGTCAAGAGCAAGCAGTACTCCGACTACCTTCCCGCCGACCTCTAAAACACGCCAGTTCCGTCTCGATCTTGCTTCATCTCCCGTTTCCTGTAATTGACCGAGCATCATCCATTTGCAACCCCAAAATGACACCTTAAGCTCTATTTGCCGAATGCGCTTGAGCGTCAAGTGAGCCCTGCCTGTGCATTCGTTCCGGGTTGGCAGGCGCAAAGTGTCTTCTCTGTTCCAGACTAAGGGCAAGGGCCGTGGTCGCGCCTCGGACTCGTCGATTGGTCGCCCGAATCCGACGGTTGAGGATTGAGATCATATGTCGAGTGGGACGTTGCAACGAGGACCCCCAATCGGCTAAACACGTTGTGGGCAGTTTGCCAGATCGCCATCTACTCGGGCCTCGCACCCGTTCTCGGGGCGCAGCGTCGCCGCACCCAAACCTTGCGTGCCATTTGCCTTTCGCAGCCAGTAGTATTCCGGCCCGATGCGAAGGTGAGGCACGTTGTGAGTACTCAGTGTTGCCTTCATTACGGTCTTACGGCACGTGCCTGGCAACTCGCCGCTGCGTCTTCATGACGACGCGATTTTCTTCGATGCTTTCTCGGTCTGCTTGCGTCACGGCCGCACCATCAGAGACCAAGATTCGCTAAATTACATCTCGCCATGGTGTCCAGTCTGGGTCAAACAAGCTTTCCGACACCGACGTTGTAGCCTGGACAGCACGTGCGAGTGTCGAGATTTGTCATCCTTCACTGTAGTCTTGCGACGTGCTGTCAACCTTCACGGAGTCACTGGAACAGCAACCGCTAAACCAATTGCCTCCTGACCTCGGCGTCTTCAAATATTCCGCTATTCTGGTAGCTTTCCGCCACCACTTGGGCGCCGTTACCAAGTCACCAAGTAACCCTTGCGAAGAGCACCCCCGTCGGAACTCGTATTCTCGGACTTTTCCCGCCCTCTACTTGCACTTCCGTCCTTGCTAGCCGGTGCAGCAGCGTATATAAGAGCAACCTGTCATGTTTATTTGAAGAAATCAGCACGAGACAGCAACCGAACCAAGGCCAACTACAACCGTTTCAGACGTCCGTGCAAGAGCTTGTCACGACCGGCACGTATGCCTTCACGTCACTACACATCTGAAGAACTTTCCGTGATCCTGGATCCCCCTTTGTTACGTCCGACATTCCTACGATTTTTAAAATATGCGTTTAGGCGCCTTGTGTTGTACCGTTGCGCTTTTCTGCTCCATCCGCTCCACTCTGGCGCTACCAATCCCAGGAGCAGAAGATCTCTCGATCCGGATAGGCCACGATATTGTCAATTCACATCAGCTGATGCAGAAATTCGGCCGGACTCTTTCGTTTCCATCGCCGACGGATACGACAAGATTCCTGCAAAAAGCGACGATGGAAGCACCCAAAGTGATCGGACAAGCAACCAAAGAGGCGAATAAGGCACTCAAGCTGACTGCAAACGACTTTTTGGGGTCGGGTGTCAAGCGCAAGTCGGTCGCGGGCACGTATGCGGGCCTCGGAGCGGTAGGTCTGGGTGCTGGCGCAATCGGCTATAATGCGGTCAACATGGAGGCCAAACAAGCCGAGCAGCAAGCCAAGAGAATAAGTACGTATGCCACACAAGTATACGCGATTGGTAAGCGAGAGCCCCGAGTTGCAGGCTGACGTGTCGTGCATCTGAATGAGCAGAGAACGAAGTGGCAAACAAGCACTTTTGCGCCAAAGAGCGCGAACGAGCAGCAAAAGCAGCGATAGACAAGAGAGCTCTCACAGACGAGGGGCTCGCGGCGGTAGAAGACTACAGCAAGTTTATTGCTACCACCGAGGCAGTGGTTGGGAGCGCCCTCGCCGTCAAGACTGCGTAAGTTGTCAGCCTCGAATTCTCGGCCGCAATGTCGACGTTCTCACACACGATCACAAAGCTAACACAAGATCTCCTTGCTCATCACGATCGTTCGCCGTTTTTTACCGTCATGCAGCAACATGAACTACCAGGCGTCCAGGGCAGATCTGCAAGCGATGCGATGCTGAAACGACATGGCGGACCTGCGTCAACGAGCAATACTGCGTAAATAGTGAATCGAGTGTATGTACTCGAACGACATGGATTTATAACGAAAATGCCATCTACCCACGCCCTTGCTGTAATTAATTGGTATACCATAGACGAGAAGCACAGAGATTGAGATTGTGCTGTTCCGGACAATATCAAGGTGCGCATGCTACAATGTAAGCTGCGCAACGTCGAGCAGAGGAGGCGAAAAGGCCGGTTGATCGTGTCAGTAAAGCGCTTGGACAGCAGAAGAAGCAAAAAGCGGGAATCTGTACTTACTGCCGAAACTGCGGTTGGCAAACACTTTTTCGCCTGGCTTTACATCTCGGTAGAAGGACTTGTTGCGCTCCTCTTTCTCGGTGCGGAGTAAGAGATTGGCCATGTCATCAAGACCGTCGTCGTTGTCCCTGCCCGTGGCAATGTCGCCCTCCGGAATCGGCGACGGAGGTCGCTCCGAGTCGTTTTCGCCGATCTCCGACACCTGATCGTCGTCGACAATGTTGCGCGGAAGGATGTGGACCTTGACACGAACGAGACCAGCCTCTTCCATGGCTTCGACGAGCTCCTTGATGCTCCATACACGAAAGTCGTACCAGAAGACGTCACGTAGCCAGCTTGCATCGCTGAATCGGAAGCTGAGGCTCATGCGGAAGCGATTCGACATCCAGTCCACCGGCCCATCCTCTCGCCAGTATTCGAAACCGCCGTGCTGCGTGCCGGTTCGAACAAGCTTGAGCTTGCCTCGTGGCCATTCGCTTCGAGTTCCGAGTGCCTCGGCTGGTGGTGCCGACATGACCTCGAGCACGCCTTGTGGCTCCTGGTCTTTATCTTCGTGGTGGTTGCCGGGAGACCCATTTGGCTTCTGAGATCTCTTTCTTCCCAGTGTCGATAGCGCGCCGTCCATTCCATCAGATGCGGTTGAGTTTGGCGATCTGTCGGCCTGCAGTACTTGCTGATGTCGGCCGTCCCCTCCCTGCCTGTCAAAGCCTACTTCGCCTTGGAAACGCGACCAGGTCTCGTCCTGGTTTGGATACGATTCTCCAGTGCTAGGTCCACCAAACATGTCGGTGATGAATACACCAGTCTTGGGTCGGAGCGTCTGTTTGGCCATACGGAGATAGCGAATGAGGGTTGCTCGGTCGTGGAAGTAGGCCATGGCGTAGTTGAGTGAGGCGATGATATCTGGTGGCTCGAGGGCTGACGTGCCTGATTCGTTATCTGTGGGCGGCACTGGAAGGTCGAGGACGTCACTGTGCAAAAGTTTCATCCTCGGCCCATTTGTGGACGGCGGCGCAAATTTGTCTGGCGATGAAGCGGCGGCAGCCGCAGTTGCTGCCTTTGCAGCTTCTTTCTTTGCTTCCTTGGCCAATTTCTTGTTTCTTTTGCGGTCGAACCTTTCTGTTGCGGCCCCTGGTGCCCACGTGTCTGAAGGGAATGCAATCTGGCTTCCGCTTGTAGATGCGGATCCGGCTGGGGGGGCTTCAGTGGAGGTTGCTGGCTCTGTTGCGAATTGGGCAACAGTCTCGGGTTGGAGGACTTGGGTGGTATCTTTGCCAGAGTAGGCGGGAGACTGGAGAAGCTGGACGAGATTATGGCGACTCTGAAGCCTTCTTTGGGTATCTTGGAGTGCAACGAGGTCGATGTCTACACCCTGGCTTTGGTTGCGCTGGTCGATGCTGAGCCAGGTGGTTGCAATGACGGCAGTGCTGCAAAAGTCTTCGCGCAGAATCCGGGCATCGAAGCGGTCGCTGGAGTCGAGCTGCGCACCACTGTAGAGCGAGTCGAGGTTGACGCATTCGACAAGCGGTTCTTGGACAGCCTCTTCGTAGCACTTGAGGACGTCGGCCGTGGCAGCTAGGGGGAGTTGGTCGGTGGAGGTGCCGCCCTGGGTGAGTGCCGACTGGGACCAGTTGGGGCGCGCATGGGCAAAAGGATCCTGAGCTGGGTCACTCATCGCTGCAGTACCACGCTGCCGGCTTTTAAAGGAGGGTCTCGAGTGGTGAGCAAGGGGAGGTGGTGAGAATGCTTCACGCTTGCTACTCAAAGAAGGTAAGTGTAACAGCATTCACACATCTCATTTTTTGGCTCGACCTTTCTTACTTTTTTATTTTTCGGTGAGCGTGTAACGAGATTCTTCTCGTGGACCCTTGGCCAAAGTCATGCGCCGCAAAACTCCACAAAATAGAGAACGATGCTCTGTCGAAATTGAAAAAAAAGGAGCAAGCAAAATGTGTCAACAAATTCGCCTGTTTATTTTTGCAGAACGCAACAGCGCTCAGTCATACAGCTTCAGCACATCATTTGTCGCTGTCTCAGCCAGCTCTTTGCAGTACAAAATGGTCGACTGAAGAGTACAGATGCTGTACACTACGTGCCTGACATGGGCGCAAGGCATCAACACGGGAAGCTCGTGTATTGAAGGACGAAGCACAGGCTTGTCGTACGGGAGTCGAAGCACGTGTTGGCTGCTGTGTCGGATAGTCTAACATCAAGCTGATGACGTTTCTGGGCTGCAGATATTGTGCTACAGTACAGGCATGTTGCGCTACGGTACAAGACTAGGGTTTGAGTGTACGCGAGCATCGAAAGCTGACTCGAGTGCGTCTGTACCGTTCCGCACTGTGCTGCACTGTAACTGTCTGGTCAGCTGAGCTCCATGATCCTGCGGTTGCTTCCCGTAATTGGTTGTACCTTCTTGCCCCGCGTCAGCTGCACCTACATCACCCACAGTACTTAACATTACACTAGCTAGTAGTACTACTACTTTCTTCCCCCCGCCCTGCGCATCGCTCCTTTGCTCTCTTATTTTTCTGGCAGACTGCCTGGTTGGCACACCAACTGACTCAAAGACTGCCAGTACTCTCCTGTCCTGTACTGGAATAACAATAACCAATATAATAATGACTACAGTAATACTGTGCGCACTCGGTGACTAGTGTTTTGGCTGGAAAAAGGTAAATTTCCCCACGTATCGGTCGGGCCGGTGATGGAGGCTTTGAAAGCGGAATGGGCCGATGACCGTGACAACCGTACCAACAAGCCCGCTCGGGGACCTTTCCGCCTCTGCATCCATCTTCCCCACGCTTTTCCACCTCTCTCTCCCTCTCTCTCTCACTCTTCATACGCACACACACGCACACACACGCCTGCGCATCCCACACTCTTGTACTCTCGCTGCCTCTCTCTCTCTCTCTCTCTCTGCAGCACCAGCAGCAGACTCTCTTGCGCATACTACGCATTATTCTCACCCTCGCATCCATCACCTCTCCCTACCATTTCCGTGTGCCGACCTTGATTTACACCAAAATGCTCCTCACCTTATAGCTCAATCTCGGCTTTGCAACATTTCACCGTGACCATCACTGTCTCTGGCAATACCGCTTCGGGTTGCCCGCTTGCTGAAAATGCTTCAACAAGGCAGTCGATATGCTGGTTCAGCGAGGGAGCTGCTGGCCATGACATCGGCCGCAGGTCCCTCCCGACCACGATTCTCATCCACCGCCATCGCTGTCTCCTCCAGCACTGCAACAGCCTCCGGAACACGTCGCACTGCGCTCGCTCAGATCCGTGATTCAAACGCATACGTTGCCCGCTATCGCACTCTCGGACCTTCCGCTTCCCCAGTGCTCTCATCGTCACATTCGCAGCATCCTCACGCTTCCTCTTCCGAAGCCATCGCGGGGCACAGCTCTGGCACGCCAGTTCGCCGCAGCAGCTCAACTACCCTCGACAGCTCTGGTCCCGCCAGCGTATCACCACCGTCTGGACGTGCGCAAAGCACCTCGGCATCCGATCAGCTCGACGAGACATGGGCCTTTGGCGGAGGAGCCAAGAGCCAGGGTGGACCCGCCCAGTCCGCATCGGATGCTGCTTCCACACCATCCAAGGTCAAGCCTGCTTCGGCTCCCATCGTGATGGGCAACGCAGGCAAGGGCGCCATTGCCAACTATGGCAAGCGCAAGATGAACACCATCCACATGAGCGGACCTTCCAAGCTAGGCGGCAGCACCGACGACGACATGTCCCAGCGCTACGAGCACAAGTACTCGCCATCCACCCGCACCGAGCAGCCGCTGCCCCAACACACCTACTTTTCCTCGCCCTCGTCCTCCTTCAACGCCTCATCCTTCGTTGCGCCAGGAACGCAGCCACCCCTCAGCGGCGCCACCACGGCTGGTGTCGGCCAGGGCCATCCTGGCATCGGCATGGTTCGCAAAAAGTCGGCCCTCATCTTTCCCGGACAGGGCTCCCAGTACGTAGCAATGTCCAAGGACCTCTACAAGGCCTTTCGATCGGCGCGCTCCATCTGGCACCAGGCCGAAGAGGCACTCATGATGACCCCCGGCCGCCATGCCCATCACTTTGTCCCTGGCGAGCGCGCCGAGTCGGCCGAGCAGAGAGAGCTCTTTGAGGCCGAACTGGCAAAGAGCCGCCATCTCGACCCCAAGCAGGGCCTCTGGGCCAGTGGTACCGCCGTCGCGCGCAGCCGTCGTGGATGGCTCCGTGACCTTGTCTTTTCCGGCGATCAGCTTGAGCTCACGCGCGCAGAAAACGCACAGCCAGCCATTCTTACGTGTACACTCGCCTTTCTGCAGGTGCTCCGCAAGGAGTTTTCGCTCGATCTCATCAACGACCACGTACAATGGGCCGCCGGCCATGGCTCGGGCACCTACGCGGCTCTCGTAGGCTCCGGCGCCGTGGATCTCCATGATGCTGTGCGCATGCTCCGACACCGCGGCCTTATCGCCTCTCACTACACTGCAAACCATCCGGTGCTGTTCCCGCCCGGCTGTCGCAAGCCAGACAGCATCTACGAGACTTGGGCGTTCGCAAATGCCGGAAGCGGTAAAGGTGCCGAGCTGCTGGCTGAAGAGGCTGCCATTGAGGCCAGTCGCGACCCATCCGCCGAGCCAGCGGGGCAATCGACAAAGACAACAGCGACGGGCCAGCGTGGCTGGAAGAGAACCCAGATGTCGGGCGTGGTGGTCAAGCCCGGCAAGTTGCAGTCAGTGCTGCGCGAGGTCAAGCAGGTTGCCCAGGACATTCGCGATGGCAAGGTGGCTGGTGTGGCGCGCGACGAGGTGGTCGAGGTAGCCAACGTCAACAGCCAGCTTCAGATTGTGCTTTCCGGAAGCCGTGTTGGTGTCTCGTACTGCTGCGATCGTCTGCGTTCCAAGAACCTGGGTGCCCGTGCAGTCAACCTTCCCGTCTCGGGAGCCTACCACACCAGCCTGATGCTCGAGGCCTCCGATGTTTTGCGGCCCACTGTGAAGCATCTGCCCCTCTCGGATCCGCAAGGCTTCTCGCTGGTCTCTTCCATCGATGGACAGGTGCTGCCGGATCGACAGGCCATCCGAAACGATCTTGCTGGCGCGCTCGCCAAGCCGGTCGCTTGGCTCAGCAGCATCGACACTCTGCTCGAACAGGGCGTCGAGCGCTTCATCTGTCTCGGCCCGGGACGCGCCTGTGCTCATCTGCTGAGCAAGGAGCTCGCCTACCGCGATCGTCAGCGGGCCGCACAGGGCCTCGAACTCAATTCGGCCTACGAAGTCTGGTCGCTTGCCACCGTCGAAGATGTGGTGCAGCTCGCAGAGGCCCTCGCCAACGTCTCCACGCAGGACGGCATCCTGCCGCCCAAACCAACCTTTGACGCCGATCGCCTCGTTGCCGACTAGACGTAGCCATGCGTCTATCTCGTTCCCTGGCCTGTTCATTCTATATCGCTCACCAGCCCATGACTCGTCAACGGTCACTATCCTACGTACCCAGTTTGCATGATTCCCCTTGTAACACTAGTCGCATCCGCTCCATTTCTCTTTTACGCAACGATTTCCACGGCCAAGACGCGGTCTTGCTCATCACCGCCTAACACACCTGCTCGCAACCGTACTGCAGTGTTTGCGCTTCCATTGGTCAGGCAGGAAAGGGGAGGGGGGGGGGAAGGGGTGGGCATTGTACATGTTATCGACAGAGAGGGGGACTTGCGCGCATTTACGGACCATCGGCCGACTCGCGCCAGTGAGACCACTCAGCCCAGACCTTGTCTCTGAACTCTTTCTCGAGAAGGATTCGCGCGCCAACCACGGCGATGCCGAGAGCAGCCTCCTTGGTGCGGTCGTGAGCCTCTTGGGTCGCAGCTGCATTTGTGAAGCCGATGGTGTGGTTGCCCTGGGTCTTGGGGTCATCGAGATGGATCGCATATTCGGCGTGGAGCGAGGGGAGCGCGTAGGTGATGTTGCCAAAGTCGGTCGAGGCGGCAAAGTCGAGGTTGGGCACGTCCAGGTTGAAGCGCTGCGACAGGAAGCCGGCGTAGGCATCCGCAAGCACTCGGGTGTTGTGCACGTCGGCATAGGCGGTCTGCCAGTCGTAATCGCCCTTGCAGCCAGTAGCCAGAGCTGCAGCTTCGAAACACTTTTGTACGCGTTCGACCAGAGCCTTGAGGCCCGAGATGGTGGGGGATCGCACGTTGTAGATCAGGGTCGACTCGCCAGGGACCACGTTAGGAGCCCAGTCTTTGCCCTGGATGATGCCATGCACTCGCTCCTGCGGGCGAATCTGCTGTCGGAGTGCCGAGATGTTGTTGTATGCCAACACGGCGGCATCGAGCGCATTGACGCCTTCCCACGGTGCGGCACCTGCGTGGGCAGTCTGACCCTTGTAGGTGACCACGACGGGTTGGACAGCCAGCATGGCACCCGTTGCGCTGCCCGGAGCGGGGTGGACCATCAGGCAGGCATCCATGCCCTTGTAGGCCCCCTTGTCCTGCAGCAGGATCTTGCCTCCACCGCCCTCCTCGGCGGGAGTGCCGAGAAGCACGACAGTACCGGGGATGTCCTTCTTGACGAGGACTGCAGCTACCGAGAGAGCAGCAGCGACACCCGAAATGGCAATCAGATTGTGACCGCAGGCATGTCCGATGCCCGGCAGAGCGTCGAGCTCGGACTGGAAGCCGATGGTGCGCGTGTCCTTGCCAGCCTTGTGGGAAAAGACAGCCTCCCAAGCGGTGTCGAGACCGTACGCCTTGGGTGTGAGCTTCCACTCCTTCTTCGTCTTGAAGTATTCGACAAAGAGATCGTGGGTCTTGTACTCTTGGTACTGGATCTCGGGATGGCTGTGCATCTTGAGCGAAAGGTCACGGAGCTCCTTGTCGAGCGCCGCAATTTCGAGCTCGAGCGTCTTGGCAACGTCGGACATGGCCTGGCTCAGCTGCTCGTCTGCCGAGCTGCCAGCCTGTTGGGCGTCGTGGTACGAGGGCAGATTAGAATGCGAATGAGCCGCGGCATCTCCCGTGTGGATGCCACCACAGCACTTTTGTTGAGGAGCCCCGAAGGGAGCAAAGGGGGGTGGGTTGCAAGCATCGTAGTAGGGCGAGCCCGAGAGCGGATGCTGCTTCTTTTCGTCCTGCGACTTGGAGTCGTTGGCGGCGTTTGAGGTCTGCAAAGACGACGATGACGGCGACAGAGGGCCCCGACAGGAGCAGTCAGATCTCGAGACCGACGTCCTTGTACGAGGCTTTAGGAACGGAAAACAGCCTACCATGATGTTCTTCTTTCCTTTTTCTTCTCAGCAGGCAGAGAAAAGTAACGAGTTGATCGTCGTTGAGCGACGAGGTCCTGGGATTCGACAGTCAGGATGGGACGGAGATGATGGCAAGGACCATGGATGTGCGAAGGCGGGTGGAGCAAGAAGAGGGTCCCATTAGCCAAAGATGGCCCATGCGAAGTGAGGTTGCGGGGCAAAGAGGGTAAGAGGATGTACAGTACAGTTCAGGGCAGCAGCATTCCATCGGAGGAAAGTCACCCGGCGACGTTGTGTGTGTGTGTCTCTCTCTCTCTCTCTTTGTGCTTTCCTTTTGCACGCGACACACGGGACTGAAATGTTGCTGCCAATATACCGTTTCCGGAGAAAGACCTCTCTCAGACAGTACTGTCAGTACGTACACACTGCAGTGCAAGAAACAGCTTATCGGCTTTTTGCACGGCCAATTCTTTCGTTTGCTCCCCTGCCGCGCAAAATGGGCAGCCCACACAGTAATGTACAGTATCGACTTAATATTATTATTTATTGGCTTTTTCGCCCTGGTCCACATTGTCGGGCCATTCTGCAACTTCATTCGATACAGTATACATAGCCGCCCCCACCAGAATTCCTAACGTAACAGGCACATCTCGAGGTTCGATTGTCGAGCCAGCCATAACGCACGGTCCTTTCACAAATGGTGGAAGATTTAGAGATGCATTTACGTCGATACGAACGAATCTTTGTTTTTTTTTAAGGTGTGGTCCAACAAGCTTCATCAAGAAGTCTACACGAGAGAAATCCGTGGTGGCATGAGCACGGAAGCTCGGCAGTGACCAGGACCTCTAGAGCTTCGAGGGTCGGCCCGACGATGCGCCTCCCTTTTGGGCCACCAGCGAGCTGAGTCGGTTGATGTGCTGTTCGGCATCTTTCTCGATCTTGGCGCAGAGGTCCTTGCACGAAGGCTGTCAGTGCCAGAGTGAATGATGGCAGAGGTCAGTGTCTGTAGCCCAGCAGAGAGCAACTGAGGCAGGATAGTAGTGCAACGTACAATGTCGTGAATCAGACCGACAGTGATACCGGCCGACCAGATGCCCGCATCAATGTCGCCGGTCTCGTACACGCCCTTGCCTCGGGCACCCGAGACCAGGTCGCGGAGCTCTTCGAACTTGGCTCCACCCGGTCGGTTCTCGAGACGGACGACCTCCATGGCCACCTTGTTTCTACGGTTCGTCATGGAGAGAAGTTTATATGTAGAGGTGGTTTGTGAATTTTCGTTGGTCAGTATATCGGGATCGGGACCGTGAACGGAAAGCATATTCAAGAAAAAAAGGGGAAGAAACGAGTCTTTGATAGAACGGCAGTCGAGCGTCATGGCAGTAGGCTGCGCAGCGTTGCGGAGCGCCAAGGTCAGGTCTATGCCTTTCCAATCATTGTCCTCTCCTGCTTCTTGCCCTGAGGCACGAGCCAGAGGAAGGCGAGGACAATTTTGAAAGCAGCACAGATGGCCACACCGCCGCAGAGATCGGCGCTGGTATGCAAGATCGACTCTCCTACGCCTGCACCGACGCAGAGGGCAACGATGGCGAGCATTCGACGGTCTCGGCCTCGCGTCTTCTCCGATGGCATGAGCGCAAAGAGGTAAGGATCCGAGGCAACCTGAGTGAGTGTGGCCGTAAAGGCAACCGTCGTGGCAAAGGCTGGCGAGACGAGCTTCTGAGAGAGGATGCTCTGCATACCCATCGAGATGGCCACCAGCACTATCACGCCGGGCCAGTACTCAAAGTTGGGCATCTCGTCCTTGGGTCGACTGAGCAGGATGCCTGCTGCACCCCAGAGAAATGCACTCTGGATCAGACTGGAAAAGACCAGCCAACTGCGCTTCTGGTGTCCAAACAGACGGCCAAGGTGGAAACCGATGTAGGACCCCAGGAAAAAGCCAATGATGCTGAGAATGCGCAGCAGCGTCAGCAGCGGGAAACGCTCGGATCCGGGGATGATATACTGGGCAATGTTGGACGAGAACTGCACCATGTTGCCCGTCTGAAATCCGAGCCAGACAACCGAGCGGCTGTAGAGCAGCATATCGACCATACCGGTCAGAAGCACCTGCCAGGCAAGGGGCACTGCTGCGGCAGAATGCTCAATCTCGTCGTGGAAGAAGGACCGGGCCTTGCCAAGGGCACGGTCGCGACGATTTCGTCGATCCTCCATCGCGTGGCCCTCGGGGTCGTCGGGGTTGAAGGCCTCGACCGCTTCCTCTGTGGTTGCCTGTCGATGCAGATCGCGGAAGCGAGCCTGGCCCGGCGACGACTCTACGTCGGGTGGAGGCGGAGGCGGCTTCTTGTCGGGATCGTGCGTGGGTTTGCTGTCCGACACGACCGAAGTCTCGGTGTCTCGAGAACTGCGGCGGTCAGAGGCTTGCAGGCTCGCACATGCGGTCTCGTCGCTATCGTCGTCCGTCATCGCGCAGAGGTGGTTGGAACACAAAGCACAGGGCGTCAGCGCCGAATTCCAGAAACGTAGCTGCATGTGCGAGCGGAGCGATACAGCGTCGACATCCCGACTCGAACACCTACTCACCAAAGAAAAGGGCCCGTGCCATGCAGCTGCTAGTCTCACTTTGCCTGAGTTGACTCGCGTCCGTACTCGGAGATGGGTGCGGCTTCTGCACCATGGCATACTGGTCGATATCGAAAAGCCTCCTGACTGACGGGGCCCTTTCTCCGGGATGGCTGCCACTGCCATGCTACTCAATGCCGGGAAAACAACGGAAGCACAGAAAGGGTTGACGGTACTCACTTGTAGACACGGGCAGTGTTGCGGAGGGTTCGGAAGATGTGAGTCGTGTTGCGCTCGTCGGCCTCGACGATGGCCTGCTTGACCTTTTCGTGGATTTCGGCCTCCTTGGTGCACATGAATCGTGTGCCCACTTGTGCGATGATCAGCCGAGAGGTGTGTTATGGAGAGAGCTTGTTCAGTACGGCGCTGATGCAGGCGGGCAAAAAAGGGGAGGGTAGAGGGGGGAGATGGAGACTTACTGTTCGCACCAGCAGCGCCGAGGGCAAGGGCAGAAGCAAGGCCCTGGCCGTTGGCAATACCACCCGAGGCGATGAAGGGGATCTTGAGCTCCTCGGCGGCTCGGGCCATGAGGACGAGACCGCCAATGTCGTCCTCACCGGGGTGACCGGCACACTCGAAGCCGTCGATGGAGAGCATGTCGGCACCCATGCGCTCTGCCGAGCGGGCGTGTCGAACGGCGGTGCACTTGTGGATGACGTAGGCGCCGGCCTCCTTGACGACCTTGATGACCTCGCCAGGGTTGTTGCCGGCGGTTTCAAAGATGCGGACGCCCTCCTCGAGAGCGGCGCGAGCGTATCCGACATAGTCGGGAGGGTTGATGGAGGGCAGAAGGGTGATGTTGACGGCAAAGGAGCCGTAGAGGTGGTCACGCTCCTTTTTGATTTCGTCAGAGATGAGAGAGCGAGTCTCGCGGATGGCCTTGCGGAGAGCCTCTGGGGAAGGCTGGGTGAGAGCGGTGAGAGTGCCAAGAGCGCCTGCGTTACTGACGGCGGCGGCAAGCTGAGGAGTGCCTACCCACTGCATTCCACCCTGGACAAGGGGGACGCGCAGGCCGAGCTTTTCAGTAAGAGGAGTGACGAGCATGGCGAACAAAGTGGGTTTGGTGTGCAGTCAAGCAGTCAAGCAGCCGGGATGGTAGGTTGTGCAGTTGTCGATAGCTTGAAGCGGTCGCGAGCGTAAGAAGAAGAAGTTGGTCACAGTGTGTGTGAGAGAGAAAGAGAGAGCGGAGGCTGAAGACAAGACAGAGATGGATGAAGGAGGTCCGAGTTGGTCAAGTTGGTTGGTTGATGGACGGTTGCACACCACACACACACATCCACTTGCAGATGAGACCGGATACCAAGCTAACCGGGCGCGCCGGTTGAAAGAGAAAGGAGGGAGAGAGGTGCGATCTGACAACACACCAACAACCGCGGCTCTGGCGGCCTGATGCAGCTCAGAGATGAGCTAGGCCCTGGTTGCCTTGCCTGTCCGGTCCACACCCCCTCCTGCAGTGACAGTACTCTGAAGAGGCGATGGACTACCCCCGCCTGTCTGCGGAGAAAAAAAGTTATGGGGGTCGAGTCGAGCGTATGCAAGTTGTCTGGACAGGATAGGCGAAGGAAGGGGACAAGATAGAATTGCCCCTGGGTTTTTTAAGGTTATCTGTCAACGGCTGCACTCAAGTTTCTCGGCCATGCATTTTTCTTTGGTTCAGGCCTCGTCCTGTCCGTTTGCCTGTCTGTTCCTGGAATGGCGGCGGCGACGGCGGCTGCAAAGGGGAAGGGGAAAAGGAAAGTGGCGTGGATGAGGGGGATGTGGGTGTGGGTGTGGATGACAGGAGAACAATGTGTAGCCGATACACGGATCGGCCCCAGACGGGAGCGAGTCACGTCGTCATCGGCCGGCGGACGTAGACGCAAGACTGGAACTGGGATTGTAGGACCTTAGAGCCGACATTATCGATGGCAGAGTCGATTGCTGGATGTGCAGCCAGCTAGCCATCTCGCGCACGGCATCTGGCTCGTGAGTGGTGTCAGCTACCTCGTTTTTTCGTTTTCTTTTTTTCTCTCTTTCTTTTTCTCTATCTTCCCTCTGTGTGCGTGTGTGTGTGTGTGGGTGGGTGTAAGTTTTCTTTTCTTTCCTTTTATTAAATCCCCCACGGCCATACTGCGCGCTGCCCGATAGGGTTTTTCGCACAGTCCGCGATGTACTACAGTACTAGCTAGTACGTGTATATTAATATGAATTAATATATTATGAGTCGATCTTGTCATGTTTCGTGGAATAGGAATTGGAGGGAATTGCGCCGTTTGCGGTCCAATTCCCGCTCCATTTCTCCGTAAATCGTGTGTTGCTCTTCCGAATCTAGGCGAAAGTCGTTGCACATCATCATCATCATCATCACCATTATTGTAAGATCGTCAGTGGCACATCCCCGTCTGTTTTTATTTTTTATTTTTTATTTTTTTTGGATCTAATCGGCGAGCCTCTGAGGAATACGCTTGTGTGTACTGTACTGTACTGTACCCTACTCTACTCTACTGTACTACAGTACTACTCACCTTCCGTGGCCGGCTATGTAACCTGGCCTCCGCTTTACTACAGAACCCGTGCTGTATTTACGCCAGCCGCCAACCGCATCGAGCAACAGCACTGTTGCTCAGTTACTGTAGTACAGTACAGTACTGCCTGCGGTACAGTACAACCCTGTGCAACTCTGGGCCATGCAATACAGTACCTCTATTCGCATACGGCTCTACGCCAGTGCAGAACAGTACTGTACCGTACTGTACAGTCCTGCAATCTAGCTTGAGCATGGACCCTGCAGCAGCATACACTACTGTACTGTACTGTACTGTACAGTACTAGGTTCCACAAGCTTTGCTCGCTCGAGCCAACTTGCCCCGGCCTGCTTTGACCTTTGCCTTCCATCGGAGCTCGCTCCTCCGCAGCCCTGTGGTACTATACACCACTACTGTACTGCACTGTACTGCACTTATCCTACCACGCCTCGGTACTATCCTGGCCCTCTTGCCCCATGCCCCTCTAGGCCTGCCCCTTCAAGCTGACCCGTCGTGCATCAAGCGCCGTGACTAGGCTACTGTACAGTGCTCCTACTCCTACGTCGATATCTCCGCATGCCGGCCAATGTACACAGCCGCGTCATCCATTCACAATACGCCTATCACATCGTACATGCCATCATCCACTTCGTCGTCATCATCATCGTCATCATCAGCAGCACTAGCATCACCACCACCACCACCACCACAAGCAGACTTGGAGCCCTGTCCAGCTGAGAGCGCAATAGTGTTCAATATGCCCTTGTCTGACGAGAAGCAGTTTGTCAATGCCCACTACCACGCCATAGACGCCAACCTTCCCCGTGCCACCCTCGATGGCCCTCTCGCCGACAGCGATGGCGACCAGCGGCGTCGCCGAACCAAAAAGGTGCCCATGCATCGTTGGGTCGCCGTTTTGGCCTTCACGATCGTCTACTACGTCTGTCTTCGACGAGCCGA
The DNA here is from genome assembly GCA_003144125.1 of Testicularia cyperi. Taxonomy (NCBI): domain Eukaryota; kingdom Fungi; phylum Basidiomycota; class Ustilaginomycetes; order Ustilaginales; family Anthracoideaceae; genus Testicularia; species Testicularia cyperi. The sequence goes on from KZ819198.1 coordinate 662,779, forward strand.
CATATTGGAGCGCTTCCTCGGTGATCGATCCGACCGCAACGGACACCACCACCACCACCACCACCACCACCCCCACAACCATGCCATCTCTGGTCTCAAGCCGCTGCATCAGACCCACTTTGCCGACGCTGCCCGCGGCGAGATCGTCTGGCACGACTGCGGAGACAAGGACACCTACCCCGCCCCACTCAAGTGTGGTCGCATGAAGGCTCCTCTCGACTATGCCAATGAGCAAGGAGACGGCCGCAACGCCGAAATTTCCATCATCTTCTACCCTGCCGGTGGTGATGCCAACCCAACCCCCAAGGAAGAAGTCCTCGGCACGCTCATTACCAACCCAGGTGGCCCCGGTGGCAGCGGCGTAGGCTTCATGACCCGCAAGGTCCCCGAGCGCAACAACACCGTCCTCGCCGCCAAGTTCGACACCATCTTTGACGGCCGCTACAACATCGCCTCGTTCGACCCTCGTGGTGTCGGTCGCACCTTCCCCCGCATCGACTGCTGGAACGCAACCGAAAAGAGCTACATCAGCCGCATCGAAAACGATGCCATGGGCATCCTCTACTCGCACCCAGGCGGTGAGGACGCCGAGATCGGCGCCCGCATCGCTTCTAACCAGCTTCTCACCGACCTCTGCCACACCAACCCCTACACTGCCGAGATGGTCAAGTTCGTCGGCACCACCGCCGTCGCGCGCGACATGCAGCTGCTCCACCGTGCCCTCGGCGACGACAAGCTCACCTACTGGGGCTTCAGCTACGGCACCGTGCTCGGAAGCACCTTTGCCGATCGCCATCCCGACGACGTCCACCGTCTTGCCATCGACGGTGTTGTCGACGTTCCCAACTACATGCAAGGGCTTTGGTCCGACAACCTCAAGGACACCGACGGTGACTTTTTCGGCTTCTTTGACGAGTGCGTCAAGGCCGGTCCCGAGGCATGCAAGTTCTCGTCCCAGGCAACGTCCGCCAAGAAGCTGCAGCACAAGTATATGGAGCTGCTCGAGTCGCTCAAGCTCTACCCTCGTCCCGTTGTCGACGCCGATGTTCCTCAGCTGCTCACCTTCACCAAGCTGCTCGAGGCCACCTTTACCATCCTCTACAAGCCTGCCAACTGGCCCAAATTTGCCGACCAGCTCAACGACATCATGAACGGCAACGCCACCGCATTCATCAATGCCTATGGCGATCCCGTCTACCGCAAGCCCGACGTTCCCGAGTCGGAAGAAGCCAACATCGCCATCGCCTGCGGAGATGCACTTCTTGAATCCACCGACGAACCCATCTCGATTGCCAAGGCAAAGAAGTTTATCGGCAGTCTCGAGAAGGACTCGGGCCTCTTTGGCCAGATGTTCTCCGACCACGGTCTCCACTGCCTGCACTCCTGGAAGCCCCGGTCAACCCAACGACACTACGGCGACTTCACCTCCAAGACCTCATTCCCGATTCTCGCCCTCGGCAACGAGTTCGATCCAGTCACGCCCGGCAGGTACGCAGACAAGATGGCAGACCTCTTCCCCAACGCCGTCTCGGTCCAGCGCAAAGGCTACGGTCACTGCACGCTCAGCCAGCCAAGCAAGTGCATCGAGAAAATTCTCCACGACTACTTTGTCGACGGAGTCGTCCCCAAGAAGGGAATCAATTGCGATGTCGATGGTTCCCCCTTCCCCGCTCCCGGCAAGAATGCCTCTTCTCTCGGCGTGCAGGACACCAGACAGATGGAAATCTCCCGGGCCTTTGCCGACATCCACGACGCCGTCCTCGAAATCAACACTCGACGACGTTTGTAACGTACCTTGCTTCCCCCCCCCCCCCCCCCCTCCCCAATCACGGACTCTGATTCCCTCAGCACATCACCATGTCGATCTCGATCGAACCCAATAAACGATGTGGCATCTTTCGTTTCATGTAACCGTGTGACGATTCGTGAAGATGTTAGCTTTGAACAAGCTCGTGGTGAGAGACGTAATCTAGTAAAATTGGTCGTAATGTATAATGCAAGAGTATTGATGCATGGAGAGACGAAAGCAGAGTTGGTTAATTAGCTGTGCGTGGGACTGGAGGAACGAAAGCAGAGTTAATAAAACAGCTGTGCGGGGGTTGAGTCCGGGAGGGGGAAGAGGGATCTAGTGGGAACGCAGAGGTGTGCGCTCGTTGGCGGTGGTGTCATCGTCGTCCTCATGCTCGTCTTCTTCGATCACGGAGCCGGCGACAGACGAAGGACGCAGGGCCAGGGGACTAAGGGCCGGATCACGCACGTTGATGGCGTCGACAGCTGCCGAGGTCTGGCTGAGTCGAGCGGAACCAGCATGTTCGAGATCCAGCTTTGTGGTTGTATCGTTCGCACCTGCATTGGACTCGGATGGCGTCTGGGAAGCCGGATCATCGAGGGTCATGCGGAGCTGTACCTTTTTGACCTCCCATTCCCAGTCGGTGTTGGAGATGAGCCAGAACATGCCCAACGACCCGAAGAGCAGGGCGATGGTGAGACCCCACCACAGACCCGCGAGTCCGAGACGCAGGCCCGTGAATGTCAGCAATAGACCCGTGGGGATACCAATGATGTAGTAGCTGATCATGTTGATGAAAGCACCCTGTGCCTGTCGTCCAGTACCTCGGAGCACACCGCCAGCGATACCACAGATGCCATCTGCAACCTGGAAGAAGGCAAGCAATGGCAGAATGTTCTCGACAAGCGTGATCACTTCAATGTCGGAGCTGAATAGCCAGCCCCACTGTCGACGGAAGATGAGGAAGAGCGCGGAGTTCAGGCCACCCATCACAAGCGACAGAATCAGTGCCACGCGGCTCGACACCTTTGCCTCGTGGGGTCGGTTGGCTCCCAAAAGATTTCCGACTCGCACAGCCGCGGCGACGGATGCACCAAACGGAAGCTGATAGGTGACCGAAGAGCTGACAAGCAGAACCGACTGTGCGGCCAGCGCAGTGGTGCCCAGAATGGCAGTGACAAGACCCACAATCTCCCAGGCCCACCATTCGGCAGCCAGACTGATCATGCCCGCAAAGCCAAGCGAGAGAACCGGCTTGATGCCTTCCCACTTGAATGCGGCACGCGTGAATCCGTCCCAGGCGTCTCGTGGACCGAGGACGCACTGGATAAAACAGAGGATGGCCATAAGCCACATTGACAGCGCCGAAGCGAGAGGCGCACCGATGAAACCCATACGGATGGACTCGGGACCCCACACGAGTAGGTAGTTGGCGATGGCGTTGAGGGGCGACACAAAGATGAGCACAAGGGTGGGAGCATGCATGAGGCCCTGCGCCTGGAGATATCGTCGGCACGTCTCGAAGAACGCGTAACCAGGCAGGCCGATGGAGAGCACGGCAAGGTACTGGCCTGCCAGATGGGCAACCTCAGGATCCTGGCCGAGCCTGACCAGTAGGAACTCGGCATTGAGCCAGACGACAATGATGAGGGGCAAGAGGCAGGCGAGGATGACGCCCATTCGCTGAGCCCAGAGGCCCACCATCTTGGGCTGCTGGGTGTAGGCCGAGGGAAGCAGCGTGTCGAGAGCAGAGATGAAGCCAGACAGCACGCTGAAGCCGGACACGTTGGCTGTCATGCTGGAAAGCGACGCAGCGGCCAGCTCCAGCGTGCCGAGGTGACCGAGAGAAAAGACCGAGGCGACCGAGAGAGACAGCTCGAGCAGATGAGTGGCAAAGATGGGCAGTGTGTAGCCAACCAGAACACGAGCCTCGCGCCATGCGAGATTGTCATGGGGCTCGCGTGCAATCGACTCGATCTGCTCCACACCAGGCAGGGGTGCTTCACGCATGAGGTTGGCAGCTGCCCAGCCACTGACGCCGGGACCGCCGTTGATCATGCTTGCGGCGTCCATCGAGGGACGACGGGCTGCCATGCCGGCATGATGGCTTGCGGCCGCTGTGCTGTCCTGAGTGGTGGATCCGTATGCAGAGACGGCACTGTCGTTTGCTGCAGGGCGGTCCTGTCGGAGCTGTTTAGAGAGGAGCGAGGTGGACTCAGTTGGCTCGCCGTCGCGTCGAGCTGCATGGTCGAGGTAGCTTGCGGCATGCTGCGACGAGGGCATGGGCGTTGGCAGGTCAGACTCGTCCACTGCACCATGCGTGGGTGGCGGCACAGCAGTGCCACCGAGGAGATACTCTGAAGGGATACCTGCTAGCTGCGGATACGCGTTGACACTGGGACGCCGATTTCGCGGGGAGACGAGCGGCGCGTGGGGTGTCGTCGACAGGCGGTTCGAGCGCGCAAAGGCAGGGGATTGCGGCACTGCAAGCTGCTGGGAGGGGAGCGAAATGCTGCTGAGTGCGTGGTCGGTGGAGTCGTCGTGATGGATGGAGGAGGTGGAGGCAAGGTCGTGGTCGTCGTGTTCGCCGTCGTCGCGTTCGTCATGACTCTGGCTGATGCTATGCTGGTCATCGTCGGGTCTGGCGGGCGTGAGGCCGCCAAAGTGCTGATAGGAGCCTGGGTGGCCTTGCAAGAGGGTGTAGTCTCGCGGCACCGAAGAGCCATATCGAGCCGGGACGAAGCTCATGATGATTGAGCCCTCGCGCGGTGATCGAGTCAGCGGAAATGAGCCGAAATGTGCGTCGCTGTGCCGGAAACGAAGCTGGCAGAAACTGTATCACAATGAGACAATAAAAAAGACTCTGTGACGTGTTGCCGAACGACGTTAATGCGGCGCCAACGTGGAGAGGAGGTGTATGTGTTCCAGAGAGGAGGTGCGGTGAGAGTGACGACAGAAAGGTGTCGGGAAGGACAACAGCAGCGGGACGGGAGATGGCGAACAGAGGTTTTGTGAGTCGGTAGCCGACAATGAAAAGACGAGAGGTCGGTCGATCGAAAGGTCGTAGCGGCAGGCTAGACTCTTGAGCTATTTGCAGGCATGTAACAGGGAAGTTTTGCGAGGGGGTTGTGTGGCGCGTTGTGAGATGTGATCCTGTATACAGTACGTAGTCGAAGGTTGACGCTCTATCAATGGCGGGTGTCGGTGTGTGTGTTTGCTGCGACGACGACAAAAGGTGCTGCAGGTAATTGATCAATAGTCGCAATTACTGTACTGTACTGTCCTGTACCTCGCATCGCATCGCGTTGTTTCGCGGCACAATTTTTCCCTTCTGTTTCGTTCTTGGCTTCGAAAATGCGCGCGCGTGTGTGTATGTGGATGTGTGTCGGCACGGACACTCAGGCACTTCAGGCCAAGCCCTTTTCAGAACGTACATCCACGTACTTGTTTGCGGATTTTTCACAACAGCACAGCATATATTATAGGCATGTTTCTACTCTGCTTGCTCTGCTCCGAACGGCTGGCATCCCAGTATGCTCATATTGAATTGACTGCATCGGTCAAAGCCGAAAGCAGAGAGTATTGTGATGCAGAAGAAGAAAGGTGTTCAAAGTGTAAATATGAGCCTGCAGCATCCTTCCATGTCGCGGTGCTGCGTGTCAGGCACGCCACATACGCGCACGCACAAAGACCGACATGACACTGGCGCTTTCGCATCTGCACCTGTGAGTCTGTCGAGTGCAGGGTAACTGCCGTGGCACAATTCATCAATTGGACACACGTTTGTTAGGCCCAATATCGAGATGGCGGGTCTCGGCATCTAGACCGGCGTCGACCCGGCTTGCATGGCCTCTTGCAAATCCGAATCTTTTGAGCTTCCAGGTGTCATTGTCTCGACAAATGATCTCGTGACTGCCACTGCGCTTCCTTATCGTGCGTCTGTGGTATATAGTCACCCGCCTTGTATGCTACGGGATCGTCACAATTTATTTGTCAAGCCCGGAACGCACTGCAGGCATGACGGATTCTGTGGTGGAGATCGAAACGGCCACGGCTGTTGGCAAGCCGGGTGAGTTCAACGACCTGACCATTGCACCTGTCCAATCCGCCACGATCAGCATTGACGCCCTTGATAATGCTCGACCACACTGTGCTTCAGCTTCGTTGACGGTCAAGACTGTTTCTTGGAACGACCCGGATGCTGTTGCTCTGCGCAATCAGCAACGTATCGACATTGCCGATCGCTATGAACGCGTCGATTCCGAACCAGGCACTCCCCCAAGCGCCGACGACATCACCATGTTCTGTGTCGCCTACAGCGGCTCCAAGGCCGTCGGTTGTGGTGGCCTCCGCCTACTAGACCACGCCAGCGCCGAGATCAAGCGCATGTTTGTGCTCAGAGAAGCAAGAGGCACAGGCGCCGCTGCCGCCGTCTTGGTCTATCTCGAGCAGCACTCCAAACAGCTCGGCTTGCATCGCCTCCTGCTCGAGACTGGCGACAAGCTATTCGACGCCATTCGCTTCTACACGCGCAGCGGCTATACACGCATACCCAACTTTGGTTACTATCAGGGGGTCGACACGTCAATATGCATGGAGAAAGTGCTGTGATGCGGTATACAACAAAGGATGCGACGGGACACTATTTTTGAAAATATCACTTTGATATGGCGCAGCACACGTATGCTTCATGAGCGCAGGTGTGGGAAGAGTCTTTCGGCCGTCTTGTGGCTCAGCTTCTCCAGGTCGCTCGTCGACATGTCTCCTTCCAGCGTGCGGAACCAGTCGCATGCCGTCTCAAACTTCTCGTAGGGGTAGTCGATAGAGAATAGGATGCGGTCGATGCCAATCTCTTGCTGCACGTACTTGAGCGTGGGCGTGCTGAAATGGCCCGAGGTAGTCACCCAGATGTTCTCGTTGAAATAGTCGCGGATCGTCTTCTTCATCGAGACCGCTCCGCGGGGCTTGTGGACATCCTCGAGCCAGTGATTGATGCGCCAGAGGTCAAAGGGGATGTGCTCGCCGAGGTGACCCACAATGATTTTGAGCTTGGGGTGTCGGTCAAACACACCGTTGACAACCATGCCAAGCAGATGCGCCGAAACGTTGTTGGCAAATGACAGCACGGGCCCGATGAGTGCCGCGCGGTCTTTGTAGATTCTGCGATGGATCTCGCCCTTGGGAGCGATGGGATGCAGATAGAAGGGCACGTCGAGCTCGGTGCAGGTGGCCCAGAACGCATCCCACTTTGGCTGGTCGTACCATTCGTGCTCGTCGTTGGGGATGCGCTGGATGTCGTTGACCAGTGCACCGACAAAGCCGAGCTCCTTGACGCATCGTCGCAGCTCACTGCTCGCCTCCTTAGGATCGTGCATTGAGAGCGAGGCAAAGGCGCTGAAACGCTTGGGGTTTTGCTGCACTTGCTTGTGGATCCAATCGTTGACCTCGATAGCCTTGGCCGCCGCCTCTTTGGCATCGTCAAAATCTTGGATACCTGGTGCTGTGAGTGAGAGGATGGTATGAGACACGCCGTACTCATCCATCTTGGCCAGACGCTCGGAATGGATGTCGACGAGGCGGTCTGCGTGGCCCTGTCCATTGCCATCAGCCACGAAGAGTCTAGCCTGGTAGGCCGACTGCTCGGCCAGGGAAGGAATGTTGAAGGCCTCTTCAAGCGCGATGAGAGGCATCATCTTGACAAGAGAAAAAACAACAAAAGAGGTCACGAGGTGATTGTAACGGAAGCGAGCGTGTGTTGGACTTGGCTGGGCCTTCAAAGTGTTCAGAGTGGTAATGTCGAGTGGTAAAGCTGCTTATTGTCAACACAAAGAGATACTGAACGTGAAGGGCGGGTCAACAATGTGAAAGGGCTGCCTTATATGCCTTCCATTCTGCTCCGCATGGTACACATGCTGTGCTTGCAGCGATCTCACGAGCGGCGAATGGCTCGGAGGATCCGCGTGTTCCGTCCGCTTCTCTTGAGGCACCGATCGAGCATTGGACGAGTGGCGCGCCGTAAGAAGGCGTAGCATGCCTGCTGACTGTCCGTGTGACAACGGGGCAGTGCAGTCAGGTCGTGCGCAAAACTTCATAGTCACAACAAAGGCAGCCGTGGCTGCGCGGTGAACCCATCACGGCAGTTTCAGTGGTAGCCGTGCTCTCTGTGGAAGAGGCGGTCCTCCTGTCGGAAACCCTCCCCCGCACTAGTTCGGATTCCAGATGCAGAAATGGTCACGTTGAGCCTACACAGAGGACGAAGACCCCAAAGAGGGGTCCGCGAGGGTATTGAGCCGTGCCGATGGGGTGTCAAGTGACAGCTGCAGAGCTACCTGGACATGTGTGGGGAACCGGGACGGCCGGCGAGCGCGGTGAGAAGCAGGATGAAGAGCATGTAGTGAGAGGCAATGCACTCGGCACGTCTCCGCGGTCCATGCCCGCGACGCAGGGTCCCATCCTTCGGATGCCATCCGACTTGGGTCAAACATGAGCCAAATCACGCCCATCTACTTTCACGAAAAGTCACGCCGACAGGCGTGTAAAGAAAGAGCGAGAGAAGACGGACGATAATAATTAATAAAAAGCATAGCCGAAGCCCTGCTGTTAATTTACAGTATAGTATTGGGTTCAACGTGATGGCTTCTGATCGTCGGAACTCTCACTTGGCTTGCCCTAGCTTTCAAGCCAGTCGTGCGAGCTCTATTCTTTCGCGGCAACGCTTGAGATTATCATCGCCCCCCAGCAGCCATTCCTCGACGGCTTTCCGGAAGCTATAGCCGATGTGATGAACAGGAGTTAGCCAAATTTGGGTTGTTGTAAATTTGTCCGATTCGAACACGGCTTGTAGCGAGTTTCTGCGTCCCTACGGAGATTTCGCTTCTCACGTCTCTCCACCGATTTTACCTCTGCATTGACGTTGACCCACCGATTTCTGGCTCTCCGAGGACCACCTCCGATGCCCAGCGAGAGCACTAGTTCTGGCGGGATGCGACGTCTGACTCTCACGGGCTCAGTGCGGGCCATCTAGACTTCATCTGGTGGCGAATGTGACCGTTGCAAAGAGTATGACGAGAGAACAGCAACGTGATCAAAAAGGAGTCAAAGCCGATGCTAAAATCCGTCTGATGAAAGAGGGTGCATCTGTGAAACGGAGATGACCACAGTCGTTGAGAGGGGATTGAGTTTCACCGAGCTCGGAATCAATCACCTGCGTTGGTCTGTCCATTGCATCTCTTCATTGCCAGTAACATTCTCAAGCCGGCTCTGAGCTTGAGCCTGCGTGTGTCACGCAGGGGATTGAGAGCAGCAAAGCATGCAATGACTGTCGAGAAACAACAGGTCCTCGGTTGCTTGGGCGAAGTCCGATGTATTTGAGCATCTCTATGCCTGGCTCTGCACAGCGAATAGGGAGGAGAGGCGAGGGATGCATCGATTAGCAAGAGGTCAGCAACGCTTCGGTGTTTGGCTACAGGCTGATCGACTCCATGCATGAAGTATCGAACTCGAAACACACGACGCAGCGGAAAAGCAGCTACAGTACTCACCAGCCAAACCTTGTAGGTCTCGATGATCGGCTGACCCTTTTCGATGCTGTCCTCGTCAAACACCATGCGGCCTGCCCAATTGAACTTGAGGGTGGAGCCGTTCTTGTCCATCTCGACGTAGCCGTCAAGCATGATGTCGTTGTCGCGCTCCGGGCTCAGAAAGACAGCATGGACGACGTGCTTGCGACGTGTGACGCCTTCCCAGCCCTTTTCGCGCCAGGCGAGAATGCCGCTGGGCTGGTCGGTAGGATCCATGGGACCGATCTGGAAGCTGAGGCGCTGTTCGTCTGTGATGAAGCAGTCAACGTACTGCTGGTGGACATTGGGTGTGTCGCTGACCTCGTAGAATCGCTTGACAAACTCGGCAATGGCCGGCGGAATGTCGCTGCTCGGCGACACGTTGTTGTTGTTGTTGTTGTTGTTGTTGTTGTTGTTGTTGTTGTTGTTAATCTCTTCCGTCATGCTGGCAATAGTGTCGTGTGATTCGTCGTTACAGAACTGTCTGCTTGACGGGATGGCTATGCGTGATGGATCGAGACGATAAGTCTGGTAAGGCATCGCATTGTCCTACACATGGTGCTGCGGTGTGCGCCGAGCGGCTATCCACGAGGAAACTGGCCCGTGAGGCGTCACCAAAATAACTATATTGTATCGGCTGTCGCGGCAGAAACCTCAATTTGAATAGCCGGTCCAATTGTGTTGCAGAGGCACATCGGTGCAGTTGGGCTTAAATCCCCAATCATATTTGTGTATCAATTTTTGGCCTCATTTTAATAGTAATTAAACCTAGCCCTAGCTCATGTCCAGTGCTAGCTGGTGCCAGACACACTCCCTCTGGCCAAAGTGCCGCTCATGCAAGCAATTGAATGCCATGCATGAACCTGCAGTCTGCTGGAGGGCACACTGATATAGTGCAGCAGCAGACTGAAATTTGATGCATCAAAAGAGACTGAGTTTGTGCTGCACTGTGCCAGACTGACTGGTGAAGTGCCGGCAACAGACTGGGTCAAGTGCTGCATGGCCAAAGTTGAATTTCAGATGCATCAAAGTGACTGGCCCAGTGCCAGAGTGTGGCCCTGCTGAAATTGAGCGGTGGCCAGCAGACTGGCCAACTGGCAGTGGCAGACAGACCCTGGTGAGCAGCAGACAGACTATGGGCAGCAGACCAGCAGTGGCAGACAGACTGTGAGTGGCAGACTGCCAGCAGCAGACTGACAGACAAAGCAGCAGCAGACTGGTGGTAGTGGCAACAGACCACTGGCAGCAGACCGGCAGACAGACTACTAGCAGCGGACTGACAGACACATTATTGACAGCAGACTGACAAACTGCCAGACTGCTGCACAAATGGAAAAGGGACATGGCTGTCTGGTGCACCGTGGGAGTGCTGCCACTGCTTGCCGCAATGCATTGTTTGACACCTTGGCAAACAAAGGGCAGCAGACAATTTCAGCGGACAGCAGCGGCAGACAGTGGCAGCAGACAAAGTGGCAGACAGCAGCGGCAGACAGCAGCAGCAGCAGACAAAGCAGCAGACAGCAGCGGCAGACAGCAACAGACAGCAGCAGCAGACACTGCCATACAATTCTGCACCGGCACTGCCACCTCTCCTTTGTGATCAATATTCACCGCAACTATGCTTTGTGTGCATTGTCAACCGCTATGCTCTGTGAGCAAAACACACCGTAATGTCTGCCATTGCAAAAGACATCTTGACAGTGCCGGACATGGTCAGCTGCTTTGTGCATGCAGAGTGCGCTGTGCAGGATACGGCTGTCAGACACCGCCAACAGCCATATATACACTGCCAGTGCCGCAACTGCATTGACAGCTCCCATCACTCAGCTCACTTCAATACTCTACACTGCCAACACCGTAACAATGTCCAACACCATCAACACCAACACCCGCACTTATGCTGCGGTGGCTGCATCCAGCCCCATTGACAGCATCAAGACACC